>JBAMHX010000022.1:11138037-11153935 GCA_037177515.1 Pseudomugil tenellus
GTATGTATGTATGTATATATGTGTATATGTATGTATATATGTATGTGTTTATGTATGTATATATGTGTGTATGTATGTATATATGTGTGTATGTATGTATGTATATATGTGTATATGTATGTATATATGTATGTGTTTATGTATGTATATATGTGTGTATGTATGGTTGGATTGTGGTTCTCTTTTGTGGTGTGTATATCTGTATCTTCTTTCTGTATTGTTTGTTTTCTCTATCCCTTTCTCCTGTTTTCTTGTTCTTTTTCTGTCCCCTCCGGTCGTGTCCGGTCATGTAACTAAAATAAATAAAGAATTCAGATCATCAAGAAGAACTTTGTATATACATATATACATATAGTTCCTCTTGACAAAGCAAAGTTGTTCAGCAAGACACAGACAGATCCACATTATTTGTCTGTTTTAATGCTGGAAAAGACAAGTTAAAAAAATCTAACTGTTACATAATTTACAGCAACACAAAATACATTCAAAGTCTGAACTAAGCAGGACTTGTCAAATATCTGCAGTGAGGGTCTCATATAATACAAACGTACACAACAAAACTAATTTCTATTTTACTGTTGGAAGCTTTTTCTTCCCTTACATTTGCAACAATCAGATCTTCTCGATCTTTGATAATCAGTCGTATCTCGCACATTCTTCCTCAGTTTAAAACTTACTGCTTTTAAAATATAACGCTCACAAAGAGCTTGACAGGTGATGAAAGTTAGGAGTTGCAAAGTTGCAAGACCAGTCAAGAAGATACCAAAGCCACTGATGAGACAGCTATTGTGATGTCATTGTTGGTACTTGTTGCTTCTGTGAGTTGGAAAAAAAATCTAAACATGATGAGACTGCAGAGTGTGAGAAAATATGAGATATTCTGTTGTGTCTAAACTTTTTTCAGAAAGATTCCTGTGTATGCAAACACCTGAAATGACTGCACACATATAAATGGTTGGCTAACAATATGTTGGTTGACAGAGAGAAAACTTCTGGTTCCATCATAATAGTAAATTAAATTAATGAAATGAAAAATATTTTATTTATCCCTTTTCAGGGAAATTGAAATTGTAGTAGCTTTAAAAAAATAATAAAACATAATAATGATATTGAAAAATGGTCTTGCTCTTGTAAATCTTCTAGTAAAAAGAATTTTTTAAAGTAAAAAACTGGAGAAAACCTTTTTTCTTCTATAACTGTGACTTGTAAGAAACAGACCACAGAATACGAAGTCATGCTTGGCTGCTGCTCCAGGTTCTGACACAAACCTCTTTCTCAGCCCAGACTATTCTCAGTATAAAACAAGGTTTTGTCTTCCAGGAACAAACAACCAGGAAGGAACAGGAGGCGGGATCCATCCAGTGCATATGCATGCAGATTTCCACTGTGTTGAAATAATCTCACTCAGACAGATTGTAAACGTGAACACAGGCCATCTGAAGGGAAGATACGGCATAGTGACCCTGTTGTTGAGATAGATGAACATTACTGAGGAGAAATGTTGTGCATTCATTGTTTTAGTTAGTTTTTTGTATACTTGAATTGTACTTTGAAACGCAGATTTACAGATTATGTATAATGATTTACTCTGTCCTCTGAAAGTCAGTCTGATTCTACATCTAATCTCTTCTCGTGCACTTTGACATCAGCTTGACCCCTGAGATAGTTACACTCAGCTATGTTCAGCTTCTCTGAGCAGTGACTGACCAGACAGCTTTTAGGTTGACTTTCCTCACAGTGAACAACGGCTTTGGGTGCTTATTGGTTATTATCTATTCTTTTCCCAATTAGTTAAATAAATTAGAAAGAATTACGTTCACAAGATCATTTAAACTGTGTGGACAAATGAGTTTTCTCCATCATTTTGTTAGTGGAGGATATCTGGACTTACTGTATTGTATAACTATTCATTTCCAGCAACAATTAAACAGTTTTCTCATTTTTTGGTAAACTCTTTTGTAATGACTTTTAAGGTCTTTAATTCAGCTCTGATTATCTTCACTATCAGTGGAAAGATTGTTGATTTACACTATGCATATACATGTTTACCTTATTCTAAATTTGAATATATATATATATATTATATTTTTTATCCATGTTTACTTCAGAAATCTCACCTAAACTGAATTTTAACTGCAAAGATGGTAAAATCACAAATTCTCATATATTAAAAAAAACTGATCTGTCAAATAAAGCAAAAGCAAACAAAATAATCAAATCATCATCTTTCCTCTCATCTCTGCACCTGTGCTCTTGATGAATCTATTTTTAATGGAATTTCTAATTGGATTCTCCTCTTTTCTTGCCCTGACCATCTGTTACAGACAGGCAGAGTGCATGCAGTTGGGGATACACGCTCGCTCATGCAGAGCTGGGGCTTTCCCTCTGCTTCTTTCATTAACAGCAGATGTAGGAAACCAATTAGGGTTCCCTGCAGCCTCTGGGAACTACCCCACGGGCACCAAGAGCTTATTTGTACATGTAAATATTCTAACTGGTCAGGATTTACAAAGAAGCAGAAACCAAATAATTGAGTGTAGCTTCATGGAATCTGACCGATTGCAATAATTAGCATAAAATACACTTCAGCCAACACACACACCTTGCCATGGTGTGGTTACTAAATTCTATTCAACTAATCTGAAAGATTTTGGTGGCATGCTGCAGGATTAAAAGACAGATTTTCCCAGATATGCTATACATGAAGGTACATTAATAAATGTGTACACAATTCTGCACTGGAAATCAAATCAAACTATTTATACAGCACTTTTCCTACACAGTGCTTTATAACAGTGCTTTATAACTAGAAAAAAAATCAAACAAGAAAAAAAAACAACAAAAAGACATAATTTATCACCATATACACCCAGCTCAATCCATCTTTTGCACACACATAATCCATATAGCATCTAATTTGTCTCTTTAACCAAAACATAATGTAACATAATGTAAGACATCTGAAGATAAACATCTGGACACTGAAATATCTACATAACTTTCACATTTAAGATCTAATAAGCAAATTAGATGAAGCAGATGTGGTGATACTTTGGTCATCAAGCAGAGATAAAAAAACAAAACAATAATCATCTCTTTGGTGTTGTGCTGACTCGTGTGATTTATGACCAGTCGCCCTCCCCCCACAGGTAACATGCCACGCTCTGGTGAGCACATTTAGAGTTATGGTGCAAAGTGGAAGCATCCTACTTTCAGCTGGAGACCATAATTCTCTTTCTGGCTCTTTTGTGGTATTTTTAAGCATCAATGACATTCTACCCAAGGTCTTATGCTGCCTGTGTGTCTTCCCTCCTGACCTTGTGATGGAATGCAAACCCCCCTCCCAACACACACGCACGTGCATGGTAAACTTGAGCTCACGCTTGTGCAAATCCTCTAGCACATTGTACATATACACAACTCTTTAACATTCAAATATGAACTGAGCGAACACACACACACACACAGAGTGTATTTATAGAATGGGTCCTCACACATTGCTGTTTTACATGCCTGATTGTTTTACTAGGTCATGAGATGAAGCTTTCTGAATGTGTGTCAGTGGAGGAAAAGAGAAATGAGGAAGAGCACAGGGAGGAAATACTTTACTGTCTACAGCAAAAAGCACTTTCTATTGATTCTTCCATCTACAACATGACAAACGGATCAAACGAAATTTATTTATATCATCAAAGAGGAACAAAACTCTTTAAGTAAAACAAAACAAAAAAGCCAAGACAAAAGCTTGCTTTATTTTCTTTTGCTTACTGTGGAGATTTAACCATTTAAAGCCCAATGTGACATATTTTACAGTTTGAGATTTTTTTTATAGAAACGCCCTTGGACAAAATCCTGTTGAACACAATCTGATACTTGTGTTCTGTCCTCTAATCAATACCAGGAAGCAGAATATTACACTGATTATATTCAAAATAAGTAAGCAAATCATTTAAATATATTACAAGATCCTACGTGTGGCCAAACATTGTCCACATCTGAATAAAGTCTAATTTCAATTTCCTGATTTTCACAGTCCTAATAAAATCATGAGATTCCATGCAGCCCATGTTATATTTGTAAATGTACTATGGTACAAGTATAAAGTGCAACACTTACAGCAAACACGCAATATGAAAAACTCCCCCCCGAAGACACAAACACACACAAGAGCAACTCCACATTTAACTAACACACACTGTCTCTCTGTACATCTTTCAGCATGTAATGGTTCACTAGTGTTGTCTTACCAGAAGTACAGAAGTAAAGTCAAAGAACCTAGATAAAGATTTAGAGGGGGGGGGGGGGGGTGACTTGTGACTCACCTGGTTTAATGTTTGACTGAGGAATAAAAAAAAAACAGAGCTGCACTTGAGGCACTTGCACAAGATGCAGGTTTATGATGCAGAATTGACTTGAAGAGAGAAAATGAAGCAAAATGAAAGATGAAAAGATTCTACAAGGGGAAGAGACGCAGCTGCATCGAATTGAATACTGAAGGAGGATAAAAAGGACATGTTTCACTTTCACTGACAGCTATTGAAAATCAATGCCAGTCTTGGAATGAATCAGCAGTTGGGGATGAGTTACCCCATTCAGGTCAATATTTATTACACTGCTGCTCTGATACATGAAATTACGAATGAGTGATGGCACAGGGAGACATTGCTTCCTAAAACGCATCTTTCTCAGTCAAACTTATCCGATTTTGGTCAAACCGAAAGTGAATTTACTTCGATATATTTAATTGGATCATGTGATATTATCATGCAAAGCAAAAACAGGAATATTTAAGAGCAAGGGAACAAGAAGTCAGAGCAGACTTGTTTTTCCATGTAAAAGATAAACGCTGGGAGAATAAAGACTCCATTTCCACTGCTCCTTTATTTACCACTAACACACACCTTTCCTCTAGCTAAAGTCCATTCTTGGCTACTGTTGCTGGTAACGTGAGTTGGGATTTAATTCTAATCTCTCTACACGTGCCATCATCAGTCAGGTTCTAGATAGAGACACCTATAGATCCAAAGCCAAGAGGAGGAGGAGACTGGATGAAGTCTTGTCATCTTTTCTGTGTATCAAAATATTCCCAACAAACATCAAAGCAGCATCAGCCTCAATTAACATCCATCTTTACCCCTCGCATCTGTCCCATCCATCTGTGCTCCCACTGATACCTCCTGCTTTCTTATGAGCTTACATCTCTCTTCCTTTTTCTGTCTTACTATATTTCCTTCTGCAGTCATTTTGGTGTGTTAAGGCGCCATCGTCCCATTTGAAACCTTAGTTCTGTTAAGTTGAGATATAAAAACATATGTTCCAATCTGAAAAGAAATAAGATAACGGAGCAAGTAAACATTTGTTTTGACGGAGAGACTCAGTTTCAGTTGAACCTGCGTATTTGATCTTCAGTATTAAACGGCTGTAAGTGACCTGGATATCTTCATTAACAAATTTGCTTGTTTACAATTCAGGAAGTGCATCAGCTGATGCTTCTACTCTGCTGGCTTCACATGTTTTATCCCCATCATCTACTCATTGCTTTTGTTAAACGTTTTACTGCCAACCAGTCTATAAAGAAAATGGAGATGCTAAACTTCTTTGCAGGATTAATTAATCTCAGGTAGGGAATTCTACTGTCATGTTGAAATGAAAGACGTTTGTTCACTGAATAAATGAAAAATCAAACTGGAAATTTGTTGTGGACATAAGAAAAGACAAATAATTCTGAATACAGGATCTAACTTAGCTCAGTCAAAGGAGAAGAAGAACATTATTCTTCATCTATTGCTGCATCTCTCTTAAGTAGCAACATTTTCTGCCCGTTTTAAAAAGTCCATGATGGTTTTTACAGATAAAATACATGATTTATTAGTAATGGATTAGATTTCTATAACGCATCAGAAGTGCTTTATAGTGAATCCATTTTTCATTCATACTTGGGTGTGATAAGTCTCTCATGCACCTTTGGACAGACTGAAGGAAACACTGATTGGTTCTTCCACCACCACTGATCCTTCAAACACCAGTGATGCCGACAGTAGAGGCAAAAAGGGCGAAGGGTCTTGTCCTACGAAACAATAACAGATTGACTGAAACCTCTCCTCCAATCAGTCAACCTTCTGATCACTGTACAACCTGCTCTACCAGCTGAGCCACTGCAGCAAAAACTTTAATGCTGCCTCTGGTGCAACTTTCTCTGGAAAAGGCTCAAAGCTGGAAAACTGAAGCAAACAAAGGACAGAGAGTTGAAGGAAGACTCATTGTTATGATGAGATGATAGTTTCAGAGTAAAATTCTGCAAATTGGAGAGGTGCAATGCAAACCAAGAAGAAGTGATCACCATACAATTAGACTCTAATTTAACTTACAATCATTACCTCCACAACTGTCCAACATCTGTCCACAGAAAGCACAGCATTATTCCTACAGAGATACAGTTTGAATGAATTAATTTTTTATAAAAAAAGATTTGCAATAACTCTTCACACTGATTGTAGCAGATTGGTTCCGTCTCAACTAATGAGACTTTGTGATTGGGCCATTTCAGGGCTAATTATTTAAATATCACCTTGTTCTTTCTGACTTTGGTAAACGTTTGCTAGTAATCTGACAAAAAAACAACCCACAGTGATGCAATTTGTCTTTAAAACTGACAGAAATAATGATATCAGTTAATCTGTAAATTAAAAAAGAACAGCGGCCTCATTAAAATCCACATAAGACAAACTAATCCAATCAAAACTCTCCTCTCATCCAGATGCAGCATGCTCCAAATGTGATTTGGCAGAATAAAAGCCTTTCTAAATGATCCACTTCCTTCATCAGCTGTAATCAGAAAACATGTCTGCATGTCTGAGGGTGTAATGGGACTAATTTTCATTTAGCCTGACCTCCCGAGGACAAAGCATGCCAAGCATTTGTCTGGTTGGATGCTCCACAACACACGCGCAGAGAGGGATAATGAAAGAGGGGAATGAATGACATCATTGACTTTTGCTTTGAGGGGATCTGGACGGCAGCAGTCAAGAATGATGTCACTTTGGCCTACAGGTCCGGCACATATGCACACACACACACACACACGCACACACACACACACACTGGTCCTCTGGATGCATAAGCAGAATCTTTCAACATAACAGCTCCAACTTAGCCAATCTGACACACAGACTTATTTAAAGTAAACAAGCCCTCTGTTGGAGCAACATAAGATGCTGTTCCACTGGTTTGTGTGTGAGTATAAAAAATTTGAACGCAATAGAGAAAGCGAGGGAGAAAACGAGAGCATGAAGTGGGGAGGAGGCTGGAAAATCCCTGGCAACAGCAGGAGAACTGCCTGTCTTAATTCATTGTCATAGTTACAGAAAGGAAATGTGACATTGTTAATTATTTCCAACAAATATTGTCACTTGACCGACCTCAGCCTGCTCATATTCGTGACAAGACTAAATGCATGCTGCAAAAAGGTATCAGCAAAAAAAAAAACAAAAAACAAACAAACAGGTTCAGCATTATGCAAGTTAGAAACACAAACACTTCAACACCTTTTTCTCAGCTGTGCCCAGAGGCAACATGCACAGTAATTCTGCCACTATTGTAATTTGTTGGAGACCTAAAGGCCAGACATCTCCAAAGAGAAACTCACACAGCTTCCATAACAACACACACACGCACAGCTGCACCTGTTTTTCAGGTCAAACCAACCAGCATAACTTGCTTTTTAATCATAGGAAATGTCAGCATTCTGCTCATTACACTGAAACGGTGCATTCCCACAGCTCTACTGTTACACAGACACATCCTGAAAACTGGGTTCATTTGTATACTTAGGCATTTACAGATTTTATGTTCCCATTGCATGGGGAAAAAAATAAATAATCTCTTATCTACTATACACATAAATATATTGAATACTTTGTTCTCATCATCCTATCCATAATCTTCATTCTACATTTTCACTCTTGTGGTTGCTCTGAATTGAAAGAAATATTTAAATAAACAGTTTTAACTAGTTTCACCTCATCAGTTATGCATGAAAATGCTAAATTACCTGGTTGACGTCTAGCAGGTGATGCCCCCCCCCCCTTCACCCCATCAGCTGCTAATGCTCACAGAGTGCAATAAATATTGATTTTTTTTCATTACACAGAAATGGTAATGTGTTATTCTACACTTCAGAAATGGCGTCCTATGTTTATAAACAGTTATATTTAGAGAAACAGAAGTACAGTAAACACAAAAAGGCTGCCACTTCTGGGCGAAAAGTGCATTTTTGAGATGAATATCATGAATCATAGAATATTTAGCAAATTCTGCAGCCCCAGCTGATCAGACACACAGGTCATTGTGTTGGGGATAATCCCCTTTGTGTTTATCTGGGGGTGTCTAACTAGTTTGGAGACATCCCAGCACAACCATAAGTGCAGCTCTGTAACAGAGGTTTACTCAAAGACATTGTATCATTTTAAAGGAATATTATCAATAGAGGATCTTTATATTTCAGTTTGCATTTGTGTTTATATACTAAGAAAACAACAATAAGAGCTTAACAGGAATAAATCCTGAAATGATGTCATGGATACTGACCCACTTCCCTCAGTCACCCTTTGCTTCCCATAAATGCAGGCTTAGATGAGACTTCTCCCTCTGTCCATTGCAAGCACTAGCGTCCTGCTGTGTCACCATTTGTCTCATTCAACAAACTGATTGCAGTCAGTCAAAACAGGATGGATTTATTCCTAACATACTTGTCATCACATCCAACAAAATCAAAGCAGTGCTGTAAGCAGGGGGCTGTTTTTGATCCTCCCTCTTTGTTTATTACCTCTCCAGACAGGAACTGGCTCAGATACAGGCACTGATGCTAGCATTACTCAAGTCTTAATTCAAGAGATTTCTGGTAAATCTGATTTTGTAATCCTCTTCTATTTTGTGAATGCTATAATGCTCAAATTCTTTTTCACAGTTTTTTAGTTTGCTCTAATATAAACATAACAGCTAAGGTAAATATTATCCAGGTGGATTCTTTTGCTAAAAAGCCGAAGGAGATACAGCTCATATCTGCAGCAACACTTCTACTTGGTGTGAAGTTAAGCCAGTCAGCTGGTGACATGTCAATAACATGCAGCAGGAGGAAGTGAAGGGAGAGGATTAGTTGGTTTTACCATTGCAGAACTGTAGCAGTGATGAGGTGTCATACAGGCTGCTATAGCTGGAAAACCCGTCCTCCATTCTCAGCCTGGGCTCCGCTGCTGTGTGCTCGCTCCGCTTCCCACCACTCCTCTTCCTCTCTCTGGTGACTCCTCTCCGTTAGTTTAACGTTCTTTTGGTGTCCAAGGCGCTCCCTCCATTCACTCTGCACGGGTCAGGCTCCCTGGGTGAGTCGCCATGGCAACCTATTCACTCAGATTATATCATGTGAAGTCCAGTCCCTCTTGTCTTCTTTTTGTAAAAGAAAAAAATGTCCTGAAGTACAGCTGAAGGAAATATGCTGAAGAATGACCGCAATGATCCACCTCAACCAAACAAGTTTAGTCTGCTGGTGGTGTTTGTTTCCACCTCTTTGCTTTTCCTCTCCTCCTTTTCTCCTCCCTCTCTTGTCCTTGCATTCAGCAGAGGCAGCTGTGTGTCCTTACTTCCCACTGATCTCCAGCCGAAAAACAGCTCTAAGAGGGCTTGAGCTGACTGCGCAGGCTGACATGAGTGTGTGTGTTTGTGTGTCAAAAGCTGTGTGAGTGTTTCGATAATGCTTGGGACAGCCCAGCCTTCTCCTGTCACACAGTGTGAACGAGTCAGGGCGCAGTGGGCTGGGCCTGTCAGATATAGATCCTCCTCCTCTGCTTAGAGCAGAGGAGAAAAAGGAGAGAGGAGAAGGTAAGGGAGGAGACATGTTAGAAGAAATGACAAAGTTGGAAAGGAGAATGCAAGAGGAAGACCAGATGGTTAGGTGTTTGATAAGTGAATCAATAAGGAAAGAGAATGAGAACAAAGTTTAAAATAGATAAATAAATAAAAATACAGACAGACAATGGAATGTAAGAGAGAAAGAAAGGAGATGATGACCACTTTGTAGGTGAACTGGAAGGGAAAATAGACAAAGTTACAGCAGAAAGAAAAGGTAAAAGGATAAGACTAGAAGTGAGCATTCATAAAAAACATGCACACAAAAAGACATTTTTAAAAAGTTGTAGATACAATTTACAAGAAGTGGAACCCTTTTGAAAAATAATAGAAAAAGAAAACAACTTGATTTTTTTTGCGTCTGGTGCTACAGACATTTACTGCATCAATGTTATATAAAAAGATTACCAAAAGGATTTTCTGTAAAAGGTTGAAACTATTGTAGATGCTTTTAGATAAACTAAAAGTTTTGGGTCTTTCAGAAGCACATGCCGAATCCAGCACCATCACAGTAGCTAAAAACAACAAAAAATGGGATTTTAAGAAACATCTTTTGGTGGGGGCTAAAATGTGCCATTGTAGGTAGGACTCCTACAAACTGGTATGCGCATATTGTAGTTGAGAAATAGCAGAAACATTAGGAGGTCATCATTGCCAAAGATTCTGCAGCCAAACATTATGCTGCATGCTGATGGCAATATTTTACTTTTCAGCAATTTTGGAGATGTAATTAATCACATATGCAAACACATTTGGTTCACATTTGCATTTATTTGTAATAGAGTAAATCATTTTGACCACAGCATAAGATCAGTCCCCACAGTCATGGTGATAAGCATCCTGTCCCCTCTCAAACTTGTCACAAATTATGTATGTTATATGCAGTCACATGGGTGATGTGCCAAAAATGTGAGCTCAATAATGCCACAGGATCTCTGCTGTAGTTAAACAAGACTTTTCTTCTGTCCTTTGTCTGCCATGCTTATCTGCTGCTCCGCAGACTGTACAGAGACCAACAGATCCTTAAAACAAGGACTAGAGGGGAAGAGAGTGAAAGGGAGATGAGGGGTTTGAGAAGAGAGGAATAAATAGGATAGAGGGGGAGGGGTAGAGGAGAAGGGGCAAAAAGGGCTTGAGGAGGGAGCAAGCTACGCAGAGAGGAGCCAAATTTAAAAAGTGAGCCGAGTGTGAGCTTAGTGAGGAAGAAAAGGGGAAATTCTGTAGAAAAAATGAGGGAATTGTATCCTTTTTCATTTCAGCTGGGGGGTTTGTAGTGCACATAAGAAGGGGGATCTCTTTGCATTATTTATAATACAAGCTCGAAGGGAAAAATAATAAGCCTAAGAAAGAGTATGTGGCCTATATTCATGTTGGAACACTTCCCCCTTTCTTCTATGATCACAAGACGAAGCCGACACAATCCCACAAAGGCAGGGATGCTCTGAAAGCAGAAGAGAAGCATAAGCATGAACCGCTTCTGCGTTTTCATAGCAACCGATCAGATGTGACATTATCTGTCAGCGTAAAGCTCGTTTTTTTGTGCAGGTGTCATTAAATCATAGCTCATGCGTGGGTCTAAAGGTGAAGCGGCTTAATTGGACCTTTCAGTGAACGTGACGCAGCAAAGCCCCTTTGAGCAGCTGACCACTTTACAGTCCTCGATATTGAGCTGAAAGCTATCCTTTTCTCCCCTCCCAAAGGAAAA
Organism: Pseudomugil tenellus; assembly: GCA_037177515.1. NCBI lineage: Eukaryota > Metazoa > Chordata > Actinopteri > Atheriniformes > Pseudomugilidae > Pseudomugil > Pseudomugil tenellus. Next base: position 11,149,643 of record JBAMHX010000022.1, read on the forward strand.
CAGTGCACTCTGCTTCACTTATTACACAACATAAAACCAAAACAGACGTTCTGAGCTCCATAGCAGCCAGGATTATGCAAGAAAACAAGGTGCTCTTTGTAGACTGGCGTTGCATATGTACAGTGCAACTCATTTTGTCTGACCATGAGGATATTATAATAAAGCTTTAGATACTATCTTGTCTGCAGTTTTTTTTTTTTTTTTTTTTTTTTTTTTTACATCTGCAGCTATTTTAAAAGATAAATTAGGGGTTTGTGTCTATGTGCCATCAAAGTTAACATGTTTCCATTCGTAAAAGACAACATCATACAGTATTTTTATTCAGATAAAAGCTGCCCCTAGCCCAGAGAGCAAGCCAACTCACAATAAACATGCTTTGTGTTTTGTCTGGACGGGTTCAGATTATTGTAAATCTCATTGTGGGGCTGATTTGGGCTCTAGATTAGGGCCAGGTCGGTTTGTGTGCATGTCTGTCTCTGTGCAGATACTCACGTGAGAGGAGCAGCTTAAACTAGGCAATATTCCACAAAATCCCCCAAACCAGACACCCTCCCTGCCCCCACCCACCTCCCTCTAACATGGGGTGCTTAAAATCACCCACAAACCAATGGAGGGCAGGTGGTGGTGCTGCCCCACCCGCTGCTGCTCCTTCAACCTTTCATTAACTTACCCACATTACTCCATCTCCATCTATAGAAGCCCTCATTGTGACAGAATTGCAGATCTTGGCCACTTAAGGCCGATATCAGTCATCTTACTGCATCTAACGGGTTCTATAACCATGCTTTAGCTCTCCATGGGGGTCTCACCTGCTCTGCTGACATTGCTTTCACAGATTTTATTCTCTGTTTCTTCAAGGTCACATTCAATGTTTTTCACCCTTTTATTTGCAAAGACAAAAGCAAAACTGCTGACATTCGTTTTGTCAGCAGATGATCAGTCAGCCTGTCAGTGGGCCAGGATTAGATATAATCAAATCCAGAGTTGAGGAGGAAACAGGGTCAATCCTCCTCAGATCCTGTTGCCATCTGTGTGCCTGTCCTGGTTATTGGCAGCTCCATGCATCACACCATGAATAATTTCCCAAATCCGATTCATATCTTGAATTTAAAGTCTGGTGATACATTTAATACATGAAATGTGCACAGTGTCTTTGGGCTGCATCAATCGGCTTGTTCTGACTTGTTAACCATTACGTTAAGCCATTACTGCAAGCCAGCTCTGAGCTTTATCAGCCAAGATTTATGAGAGTTTAAAATTAACCCATTGTTTCTTGTCTTTGACCAAGTACAGAAGAAAAAACATGAAATAATAAAGTCATAACTATCATAGGTTACTTCAATCGGAAGTGACTCGAAAAAAAGAGGATGTGTTCGATCATAAATGAAAATGTAACAGAAGGAATAAGCATCACTAAATCTGAGATCTAAGCAGGAAAAATAAAACTAATATTTACAACCCTTGACATAGAGGAAGTGATGGTGTAGAATTCAAGGCTTCAGCAGTCTGGTCACTGTGCCAACAGACTGCATGGATTCAATCTTTGACCAAGTCACCTGTTTACCTTTGGTAAGGAAGTCATGTGACTGATGTGACACACCTTGTTTGCCTGTTGCTAGCACATTTATGCAGAAGCTGATACATTTTTCTGCAGATCTTAACTCCTTACTAGACAAGAGTGCTTGGAGATCACTTCCTAAACAAAGATTAATTCTGATTTTTATTTAACAGAAACTGTTCTGTAAAAAGGGGCTGCATGGTGGCGAGGCGGTTAGCACTGCAGCCTCACAGCAAGCAGGTTGCCGATTCGATCCCCGGCTCGGGCGGTGGCCTATCTCTGTGGAGTTTGCATGTTCTCCCCCGTGTTAGTGTGGGTTCTTTCCCGTGGGGATAGAACCCACGGGAACCCACATGGGGATTGGAGACTCTAAATTGGAGACTCTAAATTGCCCTTAGGTATGAGTGTGTGGTTGTTTGTCTGTGTATGTTGGCCCTGTGATGGACTGGTGACCTGTCCAGGGTGTACCCCGCCTCTTGCCCTGTGTAGCTGGGATTGGCTCCAGCCCCCCCGCAACCCCGTTCGGAAAATGGATGGATGATCTGTAAAAATTTTGTTTAAGGTTTCCACTGACTATAATTCTAATCAGGTTTATTAGTTTGTGAATAAACAGACAAGTTGCAACAAATACAAATTTGACCTTTTGACTTGGTGTAAAAAAAGTATAAATTTCATCTTCATCTTACAGTGCATTACTGGAAAACTCAGAGGTTACTCATTCTGAGGACAAATACTCCCAACTTTTATCTTTTCGGTTTAATTTTGTGTTAAAAATCATGTTCAGATATGTTGTTTTTAAGTATAAAAGTCACAAAGCTATTAAATGGATAAAGTTTGCTACATTTTTTTTACATTTTTGCTTTGGTTACTGTTCAAACGCCCTGTTGGCGCCACCACTAGGTCACCATTTCAAAATGTGCAAGCGCAAAGTGAAATGAGCATGTTCTAATGTTCTAGACTTTGCTCAATAACCCTCATCTGTGAAGGAGCTTTCTTATAGAAGAAGCTGTGCTGATGCACCTGAACAGGAAAACAGACAGAGGCTAAGAGAGACTGAATATATTATGACAGGATGGTAAGGCAGCTGAGTGATTGATGAAGATGCATAATTTCCATCTAATGGAGAAGATTTCTTTTCAATACTTATGGCTGGCTACATCATGCCATCAGATGTTTCCTTTATTAAGGTCTAATCCAAAACTAATCAACAACCTGACAAGCCAGCGTCTGCTGGAAAGCCACTGCCTACTGAAATAGACACCAAATTATTTAACTTCAACTAGCTTCCATTGTTGAGAGTTTTTGTCATCTTGAATTATAAAAGGTGACCTAGTTTCAGTAAGGGGGAAGAACCCAGCAGATTGATAACATCTCTGTCTGGGAAACCAATTAAAAGCTGTATCACACTATTTCAAAGGACTCATGGAAAAAAAAATCTGGTTTAAAAATCATTACATGATGAATTTCGAACTTGTCCCAACCATAATCTGTTGTATTTGCCAGTGTAGTGACACAAACACTGTAGGCTTCTACATCTAAGAACTGCATTGGATGATGCAAGTGCAGAGAGAGAAAGAGAGAGATACAGAATTAAAACAAATAGCAGATGCACACTGCAGTGCTGTTTTAGTCCACACAAGCAACAGCAATGCCAAGTGATGATGTTACTTCTCAGAAAAACTGGGTCACCACTTGTGCTCTGCAGTCTTTTGGTCATGAACCAACAATACGCATGTAGAAATCCACTGGCACACGATTATGTCATTTACACTTAGAGATTTGAAGTGGATGTCATGGGAGTCATTATTCGAATTCATTTTTTAGACAGAATAATAATATCAGCCCTTTCAATGAACAGTAAATGCATGTCATGATTTTCTGGCAAGGTGAATTAAAAGGCAACAAACCATGTTGTCTGTTCATTCTCGCTGTGTGAAGGTTTGGTATGAAGAGGCAGAAGAGATGCAAGTGAACAAGAAGACAGTCTGTTCTTAATCTTAATATAACTATACCCTGAGGCTGAAAAGCAGAGCTAAATCTCCCCCAGTTTCTTCTTGTTTCGTTATAATATCCATAAAAACCCTATTAAAGACCAGTCAAATACTACAGAAGGAATTGCAAAATATCAGGTTTCTTTATTCCTTTTCTTTGCTTTAGCATTTGATCATTTCTACTCCTTCACTGTTTTCCAACAATAATGCTGTTTTTATTATTAATTAGATTTTGGTTGGTGTTTTGCACCAGTTTTCATCGTGTGCAGCTGTTAAGCAACCAAATGAGTCAGCAGTTTGAAAAGTCAAACTGTTTATCTTGTGAGCTAAGCTTTAATTTCTAGTTGGATGTTTAAATGACAGGAGCAAATAAAATACTGGGACAAATTCATAAAGCTTAAATATTGTATTGCATGACTTTGATTAGACTTATAACATGATCTTTTATTGTAAAAATATTAAATTTAGTACTTCATAATATGTTTAGGTTTATTAAAAAACAATATATTGTGCAGTGAAAATGTGGAATATAAACCATATTTGTCTTTGAAAGAGGAGATTGTTTTATTTTTACTTTGTTTTAATATCTTCCAGGGACAACAGATCAAAATGACCTTTGGCTAAAATCTGGGATGTTTATGTGCCACCTTTTTATGATGGTTAATGTTTAAATGTAGTCAAGACAAAAGACATGTGCATCGATTTTAGACGAACGCGTCCCTCTCCTGTTGGCACAGTCGTGGA
>JBAMHX010000022.1:11188258-11209874 GCA_037177515.1 Pseudomugil tenellus
GACGGACAGGCAAATGTACCCAGGACCGTTTGTTGTTGATTAGCTCATCTAAAATCTACAGTAATACATCGGAGGTTTGCAACCAAACATTAATATTTACATTAATATTTACAATATGAATGTCTATGTCCTTTATATGATTCAGTCGTCCATTAAAAACCATTAAAATGAAAATATGTTTTGTATTTTGGGGCAAAATTTATGCAGTTAAAATGCAATTAATCTAATTAAATACAAAGCCTGATTAATAAGTAGCCGAGTTTAACTTTAAACTTTCAAATTTTGTTGTGTTTTTTGTCTGTTTCAGATCTGGAGCTGCTGTCAGCAGAGACGGTAATGTTAGTCGAGATGCCTCCAGAGTTCGACTGAAGAGGATGCTCGCCACCGACTCCTCTGCAGAATCCTTCCTGTGTGATGCTCCAGGTGACTAAATCTGTGTCAAGCCATTTTACGGATATTTTCAATTTCAATTCCTCATATTGGGCTAAACTGATATTGCTATTTAAAAGACATAAAATATCAAACCATCTACCATAAAAAAGATTTATTATATTAAAATTGTTCCACAGTTACAAAAGCTGTCATTTGCTTCGCCCTCATTTCCATTTTAACAAAAACCGTTTTTACGAGAACTTAAGCATTTCTGATCTTCCCTACAATGAGACGACTCACTGAGAGTCATCTTAATCTTGTATGCTGAATCCATCTGCCTACATGCAGGCGAGCATTTGGCCCAGTTGGTGTTTCGATCAGAGAACTCGGCCAGTCTGTGGAGCTTGAAGGCAATCCACACCATGTGTGAGATGGAGCAATCCAGGGTGAGTGCTGATTCACTCATTCTTTACCTTTCTTTAGCCTTTTGCTGCCTTTTTTTATTTATTTAGATGTCAACTTTAATACGTCCCTCTCTCCCACTCCTGCGTGATTCAGTGTATTCCACTTAAAAAATGTAGATTTTCTTATATGAAATTATTTGCTTATGATATGGGTTCAAAACTGGAAGGAAGCTAAAAAAAATGTCCTCTGTGTGAATCAGATTTGCTCCCAGGCCAAATTCCAGGCCTTGTGCCAGCAGCATGTGAAAGCAGAAGCTGAGGGAATGTCCAGAGACGGCTGTTGTCCGAGCTGGTCTCTGGGGAATTACTTGGCGGTCCTCTCTAATGCCTCCTGCTGCCTCAGCCTCACATCGCAGCAGGTACGGCAGCTTTCTCCTCACATGGAATAGCACCACAAGCATGGTAGATCAGATTGTAGCAGTTTCTGCAAATTAAGCAAATAGTTGGAGATTTTTTCAGGTTTCACGGTAGACAATGTTTCAACAGTAACAATAATTGTTTACCTTGGAAATGGTGGCATTGTTTGAAAGTTTACATATAATCTGCTTTAACTCCTGTCAGCATCGTTCTATCTGAGCTGCCAGCATTCCTTATGTTCAGTTAGCTTAGCAACCAGCTCTCATTCTCACAGCATCTTGTGCTGCTATGTTGTCAAAGCATGTGGTCTCTGAAGCACACATAGAAAAAGAATCTGCTGCAAACAGGATTCTGGTGTGTTTATTTATGAGCTAATAGCTGTTGGCACGTGGTTGGAGGGGAAGTGGGTGAAACTCTCAGAACTAAACGATTAGAAACAAATTTTAATTTAGGCACTTCATTGTTAGCTTAGATTTGATAAAGGTTTACTACTGAGGTTGAAAACTGTCTTAATGTTAATCAGAAGTCTTGGATGATGATGTTTAAATGCAGTTTGTTTTTATCAAAAACTAGTATCCCATTAAGATGTGAATATAATGGTTTCTGGTGCCTTTACGAGTAACAGTGTAAGTATAAGTGTAACAGTATAAGGGAGGCTGTAGCTCAGGAGGTAAGAGCAGTTGTCTGCTAACCTGAAGGTTGGAAGTTCAAATCCAGGTTTCCCCTGAGTACAGGCAGAAGTGTCTTTGGGCAAGACACTGAACCCTATGACCCAAAAAATGTCGCTTTAGATTAACGCGTCTGCTGAATGTAATGAAATAATGCAGTAATTTGCTGAGCATGATGCTGTTGGATTGAGAAAATGTTGCTAGCTTACCAAAGCTAAGAAATAGGACAACAAGTTTTATGTCCCGATTATCTTTGCACTTTAAAATGGCAAACTGTTATGTAGGTAAAGTGTGTGTGTTGGGGGTGGGGGAGACCTGAGCAGATATTTTAAGCTAACTTAACTCTGCTGTAGTGTCTAACGCCTTTTATCTTTTATTCACACCAGGTGTCTGAGTCTTTGAACCTTCTCCGGAAGTGCGCTCTGCACTATCATGAAGGACACCTAGTTGAGGGTTGTGCAGAGAGACCCAAACATGGCAGCTGTTCTTCTGTTCCCAACCGCTGCAAGCAATCCCGCATAGTTTTCCAAATCTTGCACTTCCTAGTTGACAAAGACTTTCTTGGCCCACAAACTGTCGAATATCAAATTCCAACGCTGAAGTACAGCCTTCTCTTCCTACCTGTTGACAAAGGAGAGCACATGATGGACATATACATGAATAGCCTTGAGGGCAGGGATCTGACCTACAATAATATGACAATTACTGGTATAGACTTTGGTATCAAGAAGACTTTGTTCAAATACTACCTGGCCAGGGATTTGGTATACCCTGTCCTGGCTGTTGTATCCCTTCTGTTCACCATGGCTTTATATCTCCACTCCGTCTTCAAAGTAGCATTGTCTGTACTTGCAGTCACAGGTTCACTCCTAGCTTCCTATTTCTTCTACAAAGTAGCGTTTCGCCTGACTTTCTTTCCTGTGGTCAACCTCTCAGCAGCTCTTATTCTCTTAGGAAGTTGCTCCAATCAAGTTTTCATTTTTGTTGACTTCTGGAATCTGCAGCTTACGCAGAACCCCTCTTCCTCCCTGGAGAAGAGAGTAAACAGAGCTTTGCAGGAAGTTGGCTATTTGATTTTAGCCTCGGGGTTGACCTCCAGTGCAGCATTTTTCTCTGGATATCTCAGCAGCATCACAGCAATCAGATGCTTTTCTGTTTTTCTTGGGACTGCTTCTTTAATCAGCTCACTGTTTGCATTGGTGTGGCTGCCATGCTCCTTTATCTTGGGTGAGCGATACAGAAAGACGCCCTCTGCCTCTGTAGCAGTACAAGGATGGAAGCCCTGCTGCTCCAAAAACACAGGCAGCTTCTGGGATACAAGTTCACGTAAAAAATGGCTCTTTAGTGTTGTGCAGAAGCTGAGAGAGCTAAAGAGGGGTTTTACGGACACTTCTAACTTATTGTTTCTGAAAATCCTGCCTTGTGGAGTGGTAAAGTTTCGATACATCTGGGTGTGCTGGTTTGCTGTACTTGCAGCTGGTGGCACATATATGGCTTGCATTGACCCAGGCATGAAGCTGCCCACTCTTGGTAGCCAAGTCCCCCAGCTTTTCCGCTCCAGTCACCCATTTGAGAGATACGACGCTGAATATCGTCATATGTTTATGTTTGAAAGAGAGAGAAATGGAGAAGATAAGCCTGTTACTTTAATGCTTGTTTGGGGGGTCAAGCCAACTGATAATGGGGACCTTTTTAATCCAAATAGCAATGGTTCTTTAGTTCTTGACCCTGACTTTAACATGAGCAACCCTGAAGCTCAGGTTTGGTTGAGGGATCTATGTGGACGGGTCCAAAACCAGAGCTTTTATTCCCCTGCATCAGCTGAGGATATAGATAACGCAACTGACAATATCTGTCTTATAGAGCAGTTAGTGCACTGGGTGTCTGTCAGACAGTGCTCAGAAAGTCATTTCTGCTGTAATGACACCCCTTTCCCCTACCCTCCCAGTGTTTTTGAGAACTGCCTCAGCATGATGCTGGCGGAGCGGTACAGTGAGGGCCATCTGGGACACAGTGGAGGCCTGTACTTTCAGCCAGATGGCAGGGTCGCCGCCCTCGTGTTGGCATTCAGAACCACATACCTCTATAGCTTCAACTTCAGCCGGACCAGTGCTTTTTATAGAGAAATCCTGACATGGTTTAACAAAGAAATATCAGGAGCCCCCAACGGGCTGGAAAATGGCTGGTTCATCAGTCAGCTCTCTCTTTTTGATCTGCAACAGTCTTTGAGTTCTGAGACTTTGTTAGTAGCTGGCGTCTCAGTAGCTCTGACATTTGTTTTTTTCCTCGTAACCACCTGGAATATTCCACTGAGCATATATGCTACTGTGGCTACAGGAGGGAGTGTGTTTGTCACCATTGGCCTCCTTGTTCTGCTTGAGTGGCAGCTGAACGGCATCGAGGCTCTGTTTATATCATCAGCCGCGGGCTTGTCTGTTGACTTTATTGCTAACTATTGCATATCTTACAGCTTAGCTCCTCATGCAGACAAAATTGGAAAAGTTGCACACGCCACTAAAAGGATGGGATGTCCTGTAGCCATAGTTTCTGGTGCATTTTTCTTTATGGGAATTGTCATGTTGCCAGCCACGGCCTTGCATTTTAGAAGACTTGGGATTTTTTTATTTTTAGTGAAATGCATTGCTTGTGGCTTTGCAACTTTTTTCTTCCAATCAATGTGTTGTTTTTTTGGACCCCAGAAAAACTGCGGCGCAATCACGCTGCCGTGCTTTTCTGAGCAGACAGATGGTGTGCTAACCTCTTGCTCCGAGCCAGCTTCATCATCAACCTCAGCTGCTAATGGGGCCTTTGGCAGATCTAGAGTGAGGAGGAGTTATGACAAAGAAGCAGGTGGTTACCTCTACCCCAACCACAGGCAGAAACAAACTGGAGGGGGAGGAGGTGGTGTGAGTCGAGGGGCTGAGCAGTACGAGCTGCAGCCTTTGGCATATCGCCTGAGTGACAGTTTTGAGAACAGCACCTGCACCAGTAAACTTTCCAACCGACCCTCTGTGCTCTCAGATGAGATTGAGTACTGTGGAGATGTGGGCAAGAACAGCGTTGACAGGGAGGACGAAGAGATGTGCAGTCATCAGATCTGCCAACCACCACCAGCCCTCCAGACTTCATCCCCTTACAGAGAAAACCCGCTACGACCAGTAAGACTGGTGCAAGAAGAGGTACCTACGGACAAGCTGCTGTGTAAAACCTGCAGGGGTCAGTCAGTTGGGGTGAAGCCATGGAGCAATATGTCTCACTCTTCATCGAGCATAGAGGAGACTGTAATAAGCCACACAATGGAGACCATCGACCAGCCGTCTCTTAGCAACAATGAAAATACAACAAAGGACAAAAGACACCTTTCCTCATATTCTCAGAGCTCTTGTGAGGGTCTGGAGGACTCTTGTGAAACATGCCTGAGTGACATTGAAGCGGGACCTTCAAACACACAGCGACAAGGAGAGGTAGAGGTTCAGCTACAACCTGGACACCTCAACGGGAGAAGAGACGCACTTCGACTTTCACTGAAAGAAACGGCTTATGAGACTTGTGGCAGGGATCGCGCCAGCCGAAGTGAAGAAATAGTCATTTTACCCAACAGCAAGCCAGGTTTGCCGGATGTTTGGATCAAGCGAGATGGACAACAGGAGGACACATGTTGAGCAATGCTGCAAGCAGCTTTTGCAATCACTGTGGAAGTACTGATCTAAGTTCATCATTAAAAATATGTGTGTCAGTATTTTTTTTTTAAAAAAAGCAAATATTAATTATAAAATACACATTAACTTCTACATTTGCAAAACACTGAAAGGAAATATAAGCCAACAGCAAATGTAACGTGTGACAGCATGTGTGTCTAATGTTGCTCTTAAAGTTGTCTCAGTGTCTGTTAGAAATCAGGTCAGAGCATGAGTGTTTAGAAAAACGCAAGTTAAAGCATGAATGTTTCACACAAGTAGAGGGCAGTGACAGCTCTACATGAGTCACAACTTTTACCACATTGAATAAAAGCTGTAGCATGTCATCAACACAAAAACCATCACTAACTACACACGCTGCCTGCAGAATTAACGTTGTGCCTGCCATCTATAACCTCTGAACCCAGACACTGTAGAGGACTGTTAGATACTGTGTGAACTCGTGTTTTTACTGGAATTGTTTTGAATAAGCTGGATTTGCTTATGAACTTGGGTCAGTCTACATCTTTTCCCCATTCTGTGTCATGGACAACAAAAACATATGACAAGTTATATTTAGTTTATGGGATTCAGAAAAAATGCTGAACCACTTCTCTAAATATCTGCTTTGTCATGAAAGATTTGAAGGTTTGATCTTTGAACACACATTTGATCTTTTTCTTCTTCAGCGTTCACAAGCTTCTAATTTTACAACAGTCATGTTACATGTTCAGCGATGCAATATTCTGATATCTACAAGTTTTTTGGTTGTGAATAAAAAGCTCATTAGAAAAGATGTTAATAATCATAGCTTTATCTGACAAGTTTCTATACGATCATCAATTAATGCTGAAAAAAAGTTGTTTTATTTGGAGATGCACTTGCATCCTTCCTGTCTTGCACCGTGTGTTATTTTTACACTAGTATCAGATTTCAAAATAAAAATAAGAATTTAATATGTTTTTCTAGATACTATTTTAACATGTTCATGGCTCGGGCGTACATGATTTCTGGATCTAATTAACTTCTGTTTTTACCGCTAAATCATAAATATTCAGAAAATAACACTGCATTTGTCATTTTTATGGAGACTTTGAAAGAGTTTCCAATATTTTGTTCACCTCTCTTTTATTAACAACAGCTGCTCAGTTGCAAATTACCTTCAGGCTTTTTTGGATGTTCAGAGAAAATTTAAGCTCCGTCCATTGGGAGACTGAACAGAACAACTAAAAGATCAAATTTAGCTCAAAGGGAAAAACTTTAAAAGTTACTAAATAGTGGAGCATAGCCTCAGGATTTTAGCGGTCTAAGATCTGGGGAGAGTTGGCGTAAACGGACTAAATATTTAAGAATAAATCTGAAAAGTTAATTGCAAGCTGCCTGCTGCTTTCTTTGTGTGCTGCCACACTTAGTCCACACACATGAATCGATCACTACCACATCTGGAGCCCATTTGAGTGTTTTTTTTCTACTTATGCATGTGCAGTTTATCCTTTGTGACCAAGACTTAGAAAATTAGAAACTTTCACTTAGAACCAGTGTGTTATTTTGGGTGTCATGGCCAACTTTTCATGTTTTATTGTTATTTTAAAAGTCCTGCTGTGTAATCTAGAAACATTCCCATAAATGTAAAGTTACTGTAGTCCTGTCTTTTAACAGGCAAAAAAGGTTTTTAAAACAGAACACTAAATGTTTTAACACATTTGGTGCATTTAGGTATAAACTACTTCTATCAAAGATTTCAGAAAGTCTGGAAAATGTCTGAATGAGACCATGTGTGCACATAGCAGGCAATCATCCAGAGAATTCATGGTGAGTCATGGCTGCCTTGTTCTTTTCTCTGTTTGTCATTATTGTAAATATAGATGATATGAACATTAACACAAAGCCAGTGATTTTAATAATAATAATAATACATTTTATTTAAAAGCGTCTTTCAGGTTACTCAAGGTCACTTTACAATCAAGAAATAAAACAACAATGGGAGACAATAGTAAAAAAAAACATTTTGAACAAGTCAGTGTTTTGTATTAATGTCCATGCTATGGTAAATGCAGCATCTTGTTCTCTATATGCTATAAATAAAATGCTGGTTCTGCACTGTACTGTTAGTAACATGTCTTAACGCTAGAGTATTTTGTGTAATATTTCCTCATTTCTGGAAAATGTGGACATGGCTATTTTCCCATTAGCCATTGCAAGTGTAAATCTGCAAGTTAATGTCTCGACCAGATTCTTTAGACACTGCCTGCAATTCATGTTTAAAAACTTCCATTTTTCCCAACCAAAGCTGAGATGTTACATCCGCTTACTCTGTCCTACTCAGCATGTTCAGTCTTCATAACATGAGAAGCATGAGCCAAATGTCTGCCAAAGGTTTTGCTTTTTTTAATGACGAAACTGTGTTTGTTCACTTAAAGTGTTTACGGATGTTTGTTATATGATGTCAAATATAAAAAAGGTGTGAAAGTGGCAGTGATGTTAACCTACTTTCGCAAATGAATATTTATATCTCAGCCCCCCTGCAAGTTTTCTCATTCAAAGCTCACTGTCAGCTTTCATTTGGTAACACTAAGCAGAAAAATCTGTTGTAAACATGTAGCAAGATTAATGACAGGCTTTCTTTAATCATAAAAAGAAAGAGATCATCATCAGTGTTACATACCGCTTTGATTATTTTCCATAAATCTGAATTAAAACATTTATTTTCCTGCAAAATGTCTCAGTTTCTTTCAAATCTTTGTTGTTTGTGCAGCCCAAGAATTAACACATTAATTCAGCAGCAAAACAAAAAAATAAAACATTTTCTGCAACATGTTTGATATTAAATGAAAAACTTTTGTGAAACAAAAATCATCAAAGCAAAATCAGAAAGTTTTAACTCAAATGATCATTTCAAGGACTTATAGTCAGAGACATGTTAGACGTTACAGCCTACTCAGCTTCCACCCAGTTCTCTTTGGCCCAGTCTGGTAAACGTGTTGAATATTCAAAGTCTGGGCCTTTGTACCGTAATGCATGTAGATACATGATGAGTTCTTTCTCTGTGGGGTCTGGTCGTAATATTTTACACTCACTACATAGATGGTCTCGAGTCCAAGTAGCAGTTTCTTGAAATGAGTTGGTTTGATTTCCACTTGATTTGGTTGATATAGGATCCTGACGTTCTTCAAAGGTAGCATTAGTATTCACATTCACACTCTCAGTGTTGTCTAGTTTCTTGTCTTGAGTCTGACAGCTTTCACCTGTTTTCTCAGGCTCGGATGGACAATCGGATCCATCCTTTTGCTTAGGCGCCCCCTCCTTCTGTGCCTCATGTGAAACCCCACTGCAATCATCCATAACATCCGAAAGCAGTAAATTTTCCTGAGAGCGATGTTCCTCTACCAAGGCATGTAGCAACTCCTCATCGGTCTTCCCAACAAGCCCACCTTTTCCCCGATGAGGACCCCAGGCTGAGGAACCATAGATAGGATCATTAAGGATGGGAAAGCCCAAGTACTGAAGGTGAACCCTGATCTGATGGGTACGGCCAGTCAGGGGCAAACAGCGGACAACGCTTGTTTTTCCATTAAAGCTTAGCCTCTGGAAAACAGTCCGACACTCCTTCCCCTTTGGGTCAACTCGGCAGAGCCCAATTTTAAAGGAAACAACCAGGATAGGCTCCTCACAAATGAGCTCTCCTTCTGGGAACTCCCCCTCTACTCGACACACGTACTCCTTTTCAAGCTGAAAACGAGAGAAGGTGTAATTACATTTCTATCTCGCCAACTCAAACCTTCATTGTAGTTGAAAGCATCACTTTATTTAGAAACAATCCTGAGCGTACCTGTCTGTCTCGCACCAGTTGGTCCAGTTTCTTTGACGTCTCCAGTGTTCTGGCAAACAGCAGGACTCCAGAAGTTAGCCTGTCCAGCCTGTGCACCGTGTGAAGCTCAGAGATACCTCGCTCTTTACCCAGAATGAAAATGACCGTGTTGTGGCGGAAACGCCCGCAGGGATGGACAGGGATGGATGCTGGCTTGTCAACTACGAGCACTTCACCATCATCCACCAGAACCTCCAGGGGTGTAGCAACCACGGGTGGCTCATGGCGATGCACAGTGTTCCTCATATGATCATTATTCTACAGAGAGCAAGATCACATCAAACCGTGTCATCTATAAGATGGCTAAGTTGACTTTTGACATCAGGTTGGTCCTCTCATGCAAGAGGCATAAGTTAATTTCCAGTAAATGTAACTATATAATCTGTTGCTATAGTTGAGGGATGTATTATTAACTATTTTCACCTGTATGAACTAATGTTAGTCAAATATCTAAAGTGTTAAAACAAAATTCACAATTCACCAATATGGGCTAGTTTGTTCCACACAGTGTAAACTACCTGTGAATTTAATGTAATAGAAAGTGATAATACTGACCCTGAGCACCACGGAGAGGTCCTCCACAGGGGTCTCGTTGAGCCGGATGCGACCCTCTTTAGTCGCTTTCTGATAATACTCTATAGATTCTGCTCTGAACTCGTTCTCAAACACCTCTAGAAGACTCTTTCCAATCCACCGACCTTTGCAGTAGGTTTTAAAATCAAAGAAATAAGGGCAGACTTTGCGCAGTCCGCCCTCAAAATAGTAGGACGTCTCACTGAAATGCTCCTGGTTAAAGCTAATACCCGGGTTGCGTTTTTGCGGTGGTGGGACGTATCGTTCGCCCGGACGAAGCTTCTTCCCTCCCGCTCCTCTTTGCCTCTTCCTCCTGCTATTTGTCTCAGGTCCGTCTGGTTCGTTGTTTTTGCGCTTACTGTCTTGTCTTGCCTCTTTCGAAGTGTTTTCCCCCTCTGATACAGGCGTATTTACGTCCGGCGGGACTTCTGTGGTGGTAACTGCTTCTGCCATCGTTAAGCTGCTTTTCTGACACCTTAAACTATTAATGTAAGTGCCCGTAAATTGATTAAGATTATAAGGCAAAATAATCCCCGCTATACTTCTTCTGGTATCAGTCTTATTAAAGAAGAAGGACGATAATAATTGTACCGATGCTCTCACGTGCATTGCTTTAGATCGACGAGGGGTCTTCGTCGAAAATGGCGCATAGTAATGACGTAAATACGTAGTTCTGTATGCAATATTTGTAGTTCTAATCACAAGGTTCTGATCAAATTTTGGTAAAATTATTCAGCCAATTTTTCACAACTGAGCAAAACATAAATAAAAACTAAAACTGAATCAATTCCTGATGCAGGGGATATATGCATATTATATTTGATGGCTCATGCAATTCATAATGGTCTTATGTAAAAATAACTCAATTCAAAAATGTAAACAAATCCTATTTTCCAATGTTAATTTCCAGTAAAACATGACAGAAATCAGTTTATTTATTTAGTTTTATTGATAAAAGTGACTTACAATAGTTTTAGTTTTAAAAAAGGACTTGGCAAGTTTTCCTCTTTCAAACAATACAGCAATTGAAGTAAGAAGCATGGATATTAAGATTTGATACATATATAAGAATGAGCTAAATCTTTACCAGAATTCAGTGTTTTCTATTTCAACTTTTTTCTGTGTCCTAAACATTTCCATAAGTTTAATACCAAATGTATCCTTCATCTAGATTCCACACAGACACTGGTAACATCACATACTTCTGCTTTTCAAAAATTAAATTGGGCATTGCTAAACCTCCCATGCTTCCAAATAATGTTCTTTTTCTTTAAACCATCACATCAATATGACTCTCCTGATTCAGTGAACTGGGTAATCAGTAGACCAGTGGTCACTTATTCAGTTACTCATTGTTTAAGCTCTCTAGGAAGACAATTTGTTCAAACAAACAGGTAAGAGCCTCCAAGTACGTTGCTAGCCTTTATACAGTCTGGTTGCTAGGCTTCAACCCAGTGGAGCAGGTCAGGAAAACAGGAGCTCAATGAGACTCGATGAGGACTACAGAGCCCCAGAGACGCAGCACCAGCGCCACCTCCTGCAGGGGGAACCACACTGCAGTCAGAGCTCACCTCTGGGGAAACAAGGAGGGTTAGTTTGAAAAGACTTCTTCACTGTTTCGTAATGCAAGTGAGGATTTAAAGTGATTTCTTACCCCGTCCACTGGTGCCTCTTGTCAGTCAAGGGAACATAAACTACTCCCATCAAAGCTTTCTTCAGGAAGGTACCGTCACTCTGTCTATCATACTGTTCCAACACCTGACTGCCGCCTTCAGGGCCCACTGGGAGAACCAACCTCCCACCTGGCTTCAACTGCTCCAAAAGCTTCCATTGAAAAAATAGAAAAACACAATAATATCATATTTAGTTCAAGAATAATCTCACACTGTGTTCATGAGTTCATTTAGAACATGAGGCATATAACAAAGTAATTTTTTAAACCTTTAGTTTTTTATTATTCACTCTGTCAATATCTATGTTTCACATGAAGTCAAGCTTGTCTCAATCTAAGGTCGTTGTTCCTTGTTGACAGACCTTAGATATTCAATTCTCACAAGAGTGGAAGCCAAGCATATCCTTACAGCCTTGGGAACAGTAGCTGCAGCTGCACCGACATGAATGGCATCATATGGCGCTCCATCTGGGTAGCCAAGTCTTCCATCTCCCACTGTGTGCAGGTGAAGGTATGACAAACTTAGACAGTGTATCAAAGCTTTGCAGTTTAAGCATCAATATTTAGAGGCATGACCCACCTACAAGTCTGATACGTCCTGAGGACAGCAGTTCTGGATCATCAGCTTGAACATTTTTTATTGACCTTTGAACTAGTTCATCTATGTGTTCAATGCCGACCACTCTACCACTGGGTCCTGTCTACACATAGCACAAAAATACATCTTTTACACTCATTCATATTGTATGTTTTGTGGTAAGTTATAGAACAAAACTCCAAATCAGACCATAAGATTTTAAGAAAACATGACCAGTACTGAAACATACCATTCTTGCAAAGCAAGCAGTGAGGTATCCACTTCCTGAACCGACATCCAGTGCAGATGCTCCTTCAGTTAGTTTTTCACTTAACAGCTCCAGAGCATGTGCATGCTGTCAGATAAAACAAAAGATGAAAACAAGGACAATCACTTGCATTTACACAAATGAAACATTTACTTCTTTCAACTCTAAGTTCTTGACATTACAGTTTGGTGTCTGTTACTCACCATGTGTGGTGCACTGATAGTCGCCCTGTAGCCTGTAATAAGTAAACACCATAACTCTGAGTCAATGCATACTTTTATTTCATCACTGTCCAATGTGGTCCCAATATGCAACCTCCATTATTTTAAAAAATATTCAAATAATATCCCATGCACCCACGAAAGCACAATGTGCTTGTCCCAACAGATAAGAGCTTTTCTAGTATCACTATAACACAGCCTGTACCACAGTTAGAAGGCATTTGTAACATTGTTGTTGATCAGTAAAGATCTTTAGAAGAACTGCTTGGACCGAGTACCTATGGTCTGTGGAGCATCTGCATAAGGATACTCTCGAGAGTAAAGCCCTCTGTCAGTGGCCAGCATGGCATCAAACACTCTGTCGCTGCGGATCACACCATGATCTTAAAGAAAAAATAAAACAAAATCAGCTTGATCTAATATCGAAGTTTCAATTCATGTTTGCGTTTCATCTCACTTTATCTTATTATATCTTCAGCTCTAACGGTATGTTCCATGCAGCATCTATCTGCAACCTAATCCTCAAATATACACACATATAAACCCTGAATGATTGTTATTTCAGATCATTACCCCTCAGTCTGCTGATGAGCTCTGGATGTGTTTTGCCACTGGACATCCACGCCATGGTCCGGGACAGCAGCACACCCATAGGAACTGCCACTACTGCCAGGCGCAACACCGCTCGCATTTCCTACACTGTATTTCCCTGCAGCGACATGGTCATTGCACCCTGACAGCATGACACTGTGTAACTAATGCATTTGAAGGTATAACATATTCATATTGTGAAATTTATTAACATAATTTCTAATAGGTCCGTTAATAATCTAAGCAAACCGAGCTGCACAAAACGGAGGATTCTTTTTTACAAATTAACTTAACACTTAGCCAGCGAGCTGATCCAGAGCTAATGTTTACACAAAAGTTAGCAAGCTTGGTTACTATATGCAAAAATAACACCGTTTCTAATGATTATTTAATAATATTTAAATAGTATTTCTTGA
The DNA here is from genome assembly GCA_037177515.1 of Pseudomugil tenellus. Classification (NCBI taxonomy): domain Eukaryota; kingdom Metazoa; phylum Chordata; class Actinopteri; order Atheriniformes; family Pseudomugilidae; genus Pseudomugil; species Pseudomugil tenellus. Next base: position 11,201,983 of record JBAMHX010000022.1, read on the forward strand.
TCAAAACAATTAAATTAAGGTCAGTAGGGCTTGATTACCTAGTCACCGTCACTTTAAAGTGACACTCGCTTCCTGGTCCCCTCTTCGTCACAGTATTAAGCCAATAAGATGCGGACTTGTACCACACCGAGCTGGCGTTATCCAATCATAGTGCATACATTTTGATAGGCGGAAAAATTATCCAATCATATTGTCTTCCAGAAGAAACCAGGCTGGCTTTAGCTAAAGGTTGTGCACCATGCATACAGTTAGCTTGTGAAGCAAAACTTTAATCTTTAACTTAACACCAAGTAATTAATAGAGATAACGACCAACGTGCCGAAGTTATCATACAGGTATGATGCTTGTTAATGTTATGGCGATGCATTGTTTAGGAGGTTTTGCAAATGCAAAAGAATCCGATAAGAAAATGATAGTTCATTTTAGCTCCATATGTAAATCCCGTTCATAAAGATGCCATTTTATGTGAAAATCTATTAGTCTTTCGAAAATGTTTGTTTTAATATTAGATAACGATGAAGACCGTGGTATAAAAAAGGATAACAGTCTTTAAAGAAAAAAAATCTGTCATATATTTAGCTCAGTGGCTGCACCAGGATGATTGACGACTTCGAGAGTCAGGAGGTTCGGTCCAGCGGTGAGCTGTGGTCCGAAATCTGTTCCTGTCTGCCGGATGTGCAGTCTGAGGCAGCTCCGGAGAACAACACGGAGTTCACAGACTCTTTCCATCCAGCAACGCAGGTCGGAGTGCAACTCAATGGACAACCAAATGGGACCACTACCATTCAGTCCAGAGCCGAGTGGGAACCCATGGAGGACTCGGAGATCTATATAGCTAGTTTAGGTATTTATCTGCTCCTTTCTGTCCTTTTCAGACTGATGTCTTATGTAAACATTCCTGTTTTGATAACAGATACAAGCATCAAATACACTATTTTGCACACTAAAGACTTTATATGACACATGAACAATAACTCACCATTACTGGTCTACTAGGCTTTGAACAAAGATAATTTATGGGTTATCTGGGTCCTGGGTCTGTTGTTGGTATGTACTATGTAGAAATTCTTCTTTTTACATCACATAAAAAATGCCACTTTGATATTTGATCTAAAATTTATACATTTGGTCTATACTTTGCTGCAGAGAACCGCCTGAAAAAGATAAAGGGTCAGTCTGGTGATGTCACCTCCAGGGACATGCTCCGCTCCTTGTCTCAAGCTAAGAAAGAATGCTGGGATAGATTCCTGCACGATGCCCAGACATCAGAGCTCTTTCAAGGGGGTGAGATGGACGAGAGGTAGGATATGGATGTAAAGCATCATCCTCATGAAGAAATCTTTAAAGAAAAACACTGACATTTCTGTGTATTTTTTTAATAATCCACATATTTCAAGAATAATTTTTTCCCAGTATTTGTTTTACCTCCAATTTCCTGTAAGTTCACTGAGCTACAAAGCCTATTTGAACTAACAGCTTGAACTATATTGCTCAAGCATCAGATGGGCAGGGAGTAGAAAGCATTAAATAGGACTTCTGCTATCATAAGACACTTAACGTTCTTTGCATCTTCTTTTTCCAGTGCTCTTGAACACTTCAAGAGGTGGCTGATCCCAGAGAAGGTGGCTATCAGTGCAGAGGAACTGGAATATCTTTTGAGACCGTCTCAGACTAAGGAACCAGAGGGATCAAATCAAACACAAAATGAAGAGGACAAAGAGGGAGAGACAAACAACCCTGAGGAAGATGACACTCATAACCCAGAGAAATGAGTGTGTTTAATCAGAATGTCAAAAGAGCTGATTTGTTTTGTGTTCAGTGACTTTAATAGTGACTTGTGACTTTCACATGAGATCATTTGGAGCTGTTTTATGTCAGAACAGGGTTTTGGTTAAGCTCTTCTTATCAGCTGTGAGATGTAATGGCACCCTGTCTTCATCCTTTCTACTCCTAATTAATGAAGTGTTTCATACGCATACATTCATAAGTGTATTTGTCTGAGTTATGAATCCTACTTACTATACTTATGTTTGGGAATATTTTGCTATTTAAATTTATATTTGTTTTCATTGCATTGGCGCTCAACTTTAAACAAACATGTACTTATTGATAAGGGATCAGTTTTGAGACATAAAAAAATGCAAGCAATACATTATGTTGAAACTGTTTTTTCTGGCTTTCAAAAAGATGACATCTTGTGTTAGTGTATGATATATGAATGATGTATATTCAAGAAAATAGTGTAACACACCATGTAATATTTCCATTTTTACCCTGTTGATTTTACACAAGTCTTAGCCATGTTGCAATAAACACATCAAGTATTGATTGTGATTATTTGCCAGCTTATTGACTAAAACAGACACTTATACTTAACTTTATGGTGGAATATTTGCAACAAGTCATTCAAGGTAAGTAAAGGTATGGTGATTTTATTTATGTATCATCTCAAGATAAAAATCACAAAATGCAATAATGCAATAAACAATAAAAAGATTTAAAACACTAAGTGAAATCAAGTTTAAAAGATGCTTTTTTAGGTGCCTTTAAGACCACAAAGTCTGCAGATTTCAGGCTGAGAGGTAGGGAGCTCCACAGGGAATGAGCCACTGCTGCAAAGGCTCTGTCACCTTTAGTTTTGAACCGTGTTAGTTTAATAGTCAGCAGGCCTTGAGCACTTGATCTCAGGGACCGGCTGGGAACATATGACTGAAGGTTTCTAATATAATCAGGTGCTTGATTATGTAGGGCTTGATATTTTAAAACAAGAATTTTAATACATCCAGCCAGTGCAGATTGAAGTGAATTCGGAGGATTTTGTTATCAGCCTTGCAGCAGTCTTTTGGACAATCTGGAGACAATCATGCAGTTTTAAGCATGTGAAATTGGAGCTACAATAGTTAAGTCTGGATGGCATTAAGGCATAAACAGTCATCTTCATCTCAGATGGTGAAACAATTGGACTCAGCAATGTTTTTGAGGTGATGAAAGCAAGAATAAAGCGATTTAATATACTTGTCTAAGGACAGAGCAGGGTCAGAAATAACACCAAGATTCCTCACAGAGGGCTTAATAAAAGTACCAATTAGGATGACACCCTGCTAATTTAAAAAAATATCTGGGGCCCAAACAAGATCCCAATGTTTGCATCATTTAGTTGAAGAAAGTTTTCAGTCATCCAACTCCTGACAGCATCCAAACAAACCAAGCAAGAATTGAATCTTAAAAACATCCTGAGGTATAAAAGAAATGAATAGTTGAATATCATCAGCATAATTATGGTAAGAAATATCCTTAAAGTGCTGCAAAGGGAGGAATATATAAAATAAACAATAAAGGCCCCAGAACAGACCCCTGGGGAACACCGTTATAAAGAAATGAAGAACAGGACTTGAACTTTGCAACTGCCACAGTAGATAATCTCCCAGATAGATACGACGAGAACCATTTAAGAGCAGATCCTGATACTCCAACCCAATGTTTCAGCCTTTCTAGCAATAATGATGATCTATAGTATCAAAGGCTGAGGTCAAGTCCAGCAATAATAACAGATCATTTACCAGCAATACAGCATCAAAATGTCATTGGACACTCTGGGTAGCGTTGTTTCAGTGTAATGAGTCCTACAAAAGCCAGACTACAAATTATCCAGGATATTGTGTTTCTCTAAAACAGCTGTTAGCTGCTTAAGAGACCATTTTTCTAAACTCTTACAGATAAATGGAAAATCTGAAAAGGTCTATAGCTGCTAAAATAAGAGAGGTCAAGCTTGGGTGTTTTTTTAGGGACTTCACCAAGCAGCAGGGAAGAGTTGATGATTGTGATCACACAAGGCAGCCTGGAAGACATCTTTAAGTAGGGATGCAGGTAGAACATCCAGAGAACAGGAAGAAGCCTGCATTATGCTGACTGTGTGACCAGGTCAGATAAAGAAACTGGTGAAAAGCTATCAATGATCACACGCTAAGCTGGACTGGAAACAGACAATAACAAAGCTGAAGGAGACATAGAGTTTCTTATAGTTTTGACTTTTTTTAGTAAAAAAGGGCAGACATTTTCACAGATCAGGCAATGGAGGTAGCAAGAAGAGTCGGGGTAACTAATTTACTAATGATGTTAAATAACTCCAGGACTGCAACAAGCTTTTTAGATTAAATTTGAGAAGTAAGCAGCCCTCACATCACCAGGTAAAACAGTAAATCCAGTTTCCTTCAATGAACTCTCAGCTTTACCACAAGAGTGTTTTAAACAACAGTGTCACCAAACCAGGGAGGTGGCTTTGCAACAGAAACAATTCTGGTTTTAACAGGACAGCTTATCTATAACTGTTAAAAGATTTAAGGAGGGACGTCGTCATAGAAGGATAAGATTAAATTAAAAGAATCAGAAAACACAGCAACAGTAGAAGAGCTGAGGATAAGAGCGCTCAGCACTCTCTAAGCAGGAGGAATCAGCCGGAACGGCACTATGTCTTCTAGATATAAAACCTGTTTTATCAGGTTTGAGTTATTTTGATTTATGTTTCTGAATCCTATTTGATAATATCTTTAAATCATTACAAAGTAGACTCACAGGGTGATAATTTTCACATCAGGGGGAATTTTACCCGTCTTATGCAGAATGGTTCAGAGAGCTTCTGAACATGATTTTGGTACATTTCCTGTTTCTAAAACAAAAAACAAAAATAGTTCGTGGGAAAGTAAAAAGCAATTGCAAAACTACAATTTAAAGTAAAAACATCACAGGAAATATGTATACCTGTACCAGAAGTAAAAAACTATAGCTACCCTACAGCTTCTGTTATTTATTTTTAAGCATATGTATCTAAGCAAAAACTGTTAATTGTCATTTGTCAATCTTGTGTTTATTTGTTTTATAGGTAAAAATGAATGTGTGTATACTGTATATGGAATTGAATTAAGTAAACTGTATTGATTACTTTGAGAGAGTCCCTCAGGGAAATTTGGTAATCAAGTACAGCCGAACCAATTGGAGAGTACTTAGGCGCAGCTGCAGATCCAGCACTCCATTCAAATGTGTTTATATGTAATAAATAAAAAAATAACAATACAGGTGATCAGAAACAAATATGTCCTCAGAAGAAAGCAGTCAATATCCAAACCTAAAGTAAAATTAAGGTTAAATGTGTGACCTTTGGCATGTGTAGGCCATGACACTGGTGAACATTCTAGCAAAGAGATCAGAGTCATCATCAACAGTTATAGCCTTGCTATAACCAACAAACAGCTTTCCTGTTTGGGGTTCATCTTTCTAACCGGTATCTTTAGATGACAGCAAAAACCAAATATAATGTAAGCACTTTTTCTTTTTTTTTAGAACTTAAACCATTTAACAATCACATGAAGAGCAATCAGCCTGTAAAACGTTGAATTGCATCTCCTGTGTTTGTAGAAGTTGCATTAAAGCTCTTGGGCCAAAATAATCTGCATAGATTAGGATGATTAGAAAATAATTTCCTTTGGGAAAATACGTAAAAAACTCACATGAGGTGCTAATATGTTGTGGGTGCGTATTAATATCCCTGCCAAGGATGATAGTTTTTTTTTTAATTTATTTATTTTTTTTGTCTATTAGCAACTTTATGCAAAAACAACTGGGCAGATTTGTTATGACAGTGAGTCTTGGTCTAGCACAGATCCCAATACATTTTGGGAGTGATCTGGATGAAATTGAGGATATGGGAGTTTTTAAAAGTGTTCTTTCTAATGTAGTTGGAAACGAGCTGCTGGTGAGGACTGTTCTCTCCGAGTGGGTTCCTAGTTTGATCAAGCTGCACTTAAATTTCTTTGTCCTTAATGTATTTGGTCAAATTCAGTCTGTTACAGCTGTGAAATGGGATAATTTTAACTTTATCTAACCAAAACAAGATACTTTCATTGAAAAATAAGATAAATAACTTGAATTTTATTAACCAGTTAACTTTGCTTAATTTTTACAACAAACTTCACACTGTTAATCTTATATTAGCTGATTTAAAACCAAGTCACAGAATCTGCGCTTGCAGAAACTCCAAATTATGCATTTAAAATGAAGAGCATGTGCACACATAAGTGCCCTTTAGTTTTGAGACACATCAATGCCATTTGTTGCTCCAATTTCCAAGATTTATACAATGCAGTACTTCACAAACACTCTTTTGATTAATATCTATTTTCAAACATGTTTTTCGTCTGTGGCTTGGAGTCAGTTTTTGCAATAAAGTCTAAAAAGTAATATTAAGCATGACTTGCCATAAAAATTTGCTTAAATTATTAATAGTCCCATCAGTCCTTGTCTTCCACTGTGTAACCCAGTTTATATATAAGTGAAAGGGTTGGTATTAGTTAAATGAACTGTAATAACTGATTCATAAAGAAAATGATTTCCATATCACAGTGTCCGATTTTTTATACTGAATGTTACTATCTCACATAAAACAGAATCTCTAAATAAATTCATAATGTTATTCAGATGATCAAAGAGCACAAACAGTCTCATTTAGCCTTTTTACTGAAAAGTCAGTTATTTGTGAATAGATTTATGGAGAGCGTGAAACTTCATCTTCTGAGCAAATAATGACTATGGGCCACCAGTTGTTCTCAGGTTTGCAAGCCATGCACACATATTTACATTCCTTTCATCCACATGAAAAGAGATCTTTATCATTATTTAGTAGGATTTATTCTTTAGTTAGAGGGCACACTTACCAAACCTGAACCCTGAATTAAGGCAAGCCGGGAAAGTTTTTTTTGTACAGCACCTTTCATTCAATTCAAAGTTCTTTACATAACATCAAAAGCGTTGCAAGTGTTGTAAAGAAAGTACAAAAACAAACAGCAAAAATCACAATAAAATCATAAATCAAATGGATATTGCAGATTTAATGCATATGTATGAGAAAAGAGTTTTTTTTTAACTTGGATATAAAAGTGTCTACATTTAGTTTGTTAGTGCCAAAACAGCTCAATGCTGCTTCTTCATGTTTAGTCTGGACTCTTAAAGAAAAAAAACATGATTTCAACAGGGATCTAGTTCTTTGTCTTTCTTTTTTCAGCTGGAACTAAATGGTAATAATATAAAACATAGAAAATAAGCTGAGAAATGTTTAGCATACTCTCTTACAGCATGGCTCCACATGGGTTAGTCAGCTCCTCTGGTTGACACAAAGCAGTCCACCCGGAATATATCTAAAAGATAAAGAAAACTCAGCTAAAGGCATAGAAGACAAATGGTTTGAGAGAGAAGTGAGGAAAGGATGGAGAATATTATCAATGAAACATATAGCATGCAACCTTGACATCTTTCATTATCTTTCCTCAAAGTGTGCATGCCTTGAATCATGTGACCACATCTTCCCTGGTTCGAACCATTCAGCCCAACCTGGATGCAGCAGAGCATTGAGAGAGCTGGAAATGGCATGGATCTGACTTGCAATATCCAATCAGCTTTAGATATTTATTTTTAATTTGTTTATGAAGAGAATTGCACTCAGATTGATAAAAGGGAAATGAGTAATATTTTTTCCATTAAAGTATGAATAATACTTTTTAAAGCACGTCTGAAACTTAAAATGTAGAAAATGTTAAAATGCTTAAGAATAACCTTTCCATATGGGCTGATTAGAAATTGATAACTATATTTCAACTTAGCAATGCCACAAAAACCACAAAATGATCAGAACATATAATTAATATCTCTATTAAACTTTAGATTGCCCTTAGGAGTGTATGGGTGTGTACATGGTTGTTAGTCTATGTGTGTTGCACTGTGAAGGACTGGCAACCTGTCCAGGGTATATCGCGCAACATCCCCAATCCTCAAATTTCCCAATCCTCGAATAGACACAATTCAATAATATAAAGCTGCGCATGTTCAGTACCACCTGGTGTTTG
>JBAMHX010000022.1:11209974-11224783 GCA_037177515.1 Pseudomugil tenellus
CCTCAAATTTCCCAATCCTCGAATAGACACAATTCAATAATATAAAGCTGCGCATGTTCAGTACCACCTGGTGTTTGGTATGATGTCAGGACAGATGGTCATGACCTTTATTTGCACTTGATTTGAAATCAATGAGACATACAGTTACAAAGATATATGAAAAAATGTGACTTTTTGTGCATAAAGCATCACCTGGTGGGGAAACCATAAATCCCAAAATGCTGAAATTCTATACTGATCATCCTCTAAACTAAGCAGGTATATTGAGTACCAAATTCCAATTGTTGAAACTGTTCGAGTGATTCCGTTCACACGAAGAATAGTCGTGATGAAACCATTATATATCTGACAGTCCACATTTTGGGAGATAATAACAGTCTGGAGCAAAAACTTCAATATCATAGTCACTTCTTACATCAGACATAACACCCAGCACAGGAAGATGTTCATTAAAAAATCAAATTATTATGTCCCAAGACAACATAAACCTTATTAATATCTTTATTTATCCAAATACTTTTTAAAAAGACACATTATTATTAGTTAATAAACCACTAAAAACGAGGCTGCCATTGTTAGCAAGGAAATTCCAATTACAAACGTTTGAGAGGGCTGAACTGACAAATGAAAGTAAAACTACTTTACCCAGTATTGCTGTTGTGGTTGTACAAATTAATTGTGGTTTTTCTTGTTTTTTTCTTCTCCTCCAGCTCTTAATGCACAGCCCTTCCAAGCTCACATGGGACCTAAACCCCGCACAACTCCAGACCCACAACATAATCTGCAATGAAGTCAGATGCCATCACCTCATCAGAAAACTCAAGAAAATTCCTCTTAGCAAGGCCCCCTAGTAATAAACCAAATCCCAGAAACAGAAACACTCTTAGGGGTCGTGATAAACAGGAAATACTGAAACAAAAACATTTGTGAGAGCAAAAATTTTGGACTGAACAGTAGCGCTCAACACACAGCTGAGTTGAGACAACATGCAAAAGTTGGCTTTTCTTTCAGGGGCTGAATTGTTTCTGTTTCTGAACTGTTTCGTAATCCCCCAACGATGAAGCCTAAAAATTGTGCCTAGATAAATCAGGAGTGTTCCGTCATAAATTCAGGAACTTGTAAAATTGGATGTGAAAAATCAAAGACTGGACTGCCACTGTCTGTTCTTCATGTGATGCACACTGACTGTACAACAAAAAGAAGGATGAAAGATCTGGAAAACTGCTCCAGCTGCTATTCATAAGGATGAATTTTCCATACCTCTGTATTATGGCATCCACCACTAGACCTTGAGGTGGTACCGGATGCAGTTTTATGTCTTTGTATATATGGCAGCAATGAAAAGTTACATTCTACACAAGGAAGTCATTAGAGAAAAGAAGAAATAGCCCACCTGGCCTTCTAGGTGAAAAATTTACAGCACAGCTGCAATAATTCCACTAAAAGCAGTTTAGAATGACAAAAGATCTTTCTCCATTAGCGCACAGAATCCAGTAGAAAAGCACCCAGGGGAAGGGGTGGAAAGGTTGAGAGTTTTGTGAGATGTAAACATCTTTATGTGGTTTGAGAATATTAAAAAGAAGAAAAAAACACAAATGTAAAAAAAAGACTTGGTATCCTGTGTAATTTTTTGAATAATTTACATGTTAATTTGAGAGATGGTATATTTATGAAACAGGTAGACATTTGAATAGTGATACAGTTGTAAATCTCTTCTTGTATCAGTGCTTTCAAGAAATCTTTCCATAGTACTGTTACATACACAGTCAAACAGAACAGCTTAAATTAAAAAACAACCGTAAGTTTAGGATATCTGTGCCTCTAGCACTGCGGGCAACACCTGTGCCCAACTAAAGTTACAGCAGTTTGACTGCACTTATCTATGATGTCCTCCACTGTTTGATTTAGTGCTGGTGTTGTTCTTATTCTCAGATGTAAGTCGCTTTGGAGAGAAGCATCTGCTCAATGACTGTAATGTGATGTACACAAAATGTTTAAGCTGATGAGAAAGTATCTCAATCATGGACAATTATTACCCTTATAAATAATAAAGAGTTTAAATGTCATTACTATTAGGCAAGGCTGCAAGTGAAAATCACAGGCTTGATCACAACACGGTTTCAGTTCAATTAGATTCAGAAGCCAGTAATCAATGTAAAATGATTCACCATTCTTCCATTCATATCAAAGCACAAACTAATGTGCTACATTGTGTCCACTAAGCCTGAAGATTGTCATTCCATCTAAAAGAAACCTGAAAGAATATCCATCCATCCATTTTCTACCGCTTATTCCCAAACGGTGTCACAGGCGAGAGGCGGGGTACACCCTGGACAGGTCGACCTGAAAGAATATATTAAATTTAAATCAACTAAGTTTTTTATTTAAACCCTGAATTTTAGTATCCCTATTTAGAATATTTTCAGAACTTATAGAAAAAGTCGTACAGTCTGATGTTAGTCACACGTGCATATCTGCATTTTCCTTATCGAATTAAAATAAACAGTTTTGGTTGCTAGAAGGCAAATATGAACCATTCACTCTTCCAAGGGTCATAAAAATGATTAATATCAATGTTTGAACAATATTTCCAGTTTGGATGAATGCTGGTTGCTAATTGTTGAGATAGCCTTCAGCTTCCCTGTGATCCTGTATTGGATTAAGCGGTATACAAAATGAATAAATGTTTGTGATTCTTTGATTACTGAATCAATATATCGATATAGATCAATGTAATATGATGTCCTTAATCAATAAAAGCCAGAATGAATTTTAGCTGCTATACTTTAAAACTTCAATCTAGAATTGATAGTTAAGTATCTTCACCATCAGAACTTTGTTGCACTTTAGTGCGTCTTAGTCTGGCCTTGCTCACCCTTCAACACTCAATCTATCACACCATGCTGGCTTTATGTGTCTCTGACAACAAGATTCACAAATTTCAAATTAGTTTTGGTATTATGAATATATAATGAGTGCTTCCTGAGAAAGATCGTGATTTGTCTCTTAATAGTTCAATTTGAAAACCATTTGCCTAATGTTGGTATCGCAGTGTGTTTTTTGTAAAGTGGCAGCTTTGTGAAGTACCACACAGCCAAAAATGTGACATCATTCAACCATAATTCAGGGTAAGAAAGCATACGTGCCCTCCAAGACTTTATGTGGCAATGAAAATCAGGACTTCCGCTCAGTTTATTTTTGTTTTACGGTAAATTGTGACATTATTTGCGGATAGTAGATATGGTGGAATCAGATATGTTGGAATGTAATTTCATTGACAAAGTCACCCATGTAGAATAAGTGTCTTTGGTTATTTTACATCTATATGTTCATAAACAGAAATGAAAAAGTGGTCCAATGAGAGGTATTTACAGAATAGCATTGTTTTTTTGTTTTTTTTTCATCTTTATGGGAGGTGTCGCACTTGCACAAATGTGTGCCATGTGGTTTATTTGACAGAGAGAGATAGAGCAAACCAGCTCACCTCTTTTATCTGAAGCAGAGCGAGCTGCAGTGGAGAGGTAAGGCTGCACAACAGCTGGACTCCCAGCAAAGAAAGAGGACACAAACTGGTGCTGATCCATCCAGTTGACGCCTGACTGACATCTAACATCTATAAGAGGTACTTTACCCTTTAATATGGATTTGATACAATTAAAATTAAGGAATTTGCATAATGATATTTTTCAAAGAAATAATGGCTTCATGACTACTAAAATTATGCAGGTTATCAGATGTATATTTCTTGTTTTTATTCAGTTGCGTGGTTTGATATCACTGATCAGGTCATGTTGCCAAGGCAATAAGCTCATTTAACATGGCAGGAGTACTAGATTCTATTTTCTGAAGACATCCTGCTAGTTTTCTAACAAGAATAAAGCATTCCTTGTCAAATATCGTGGTCACAAGGTCTTATTCAGCTAAAAAAGTAAAAAAAAATAAGAGCACTTATTCACTTTTTATAATATGATTAGCCTAATGAGGCAGCTGCTATATTCAGCTATTAGACATTTGCTTTGCATCTGTGTGATAGTTGATCGTCATTTCTTTTTAATCAGTTCCGACACAGAAGAACAGAATAAGCCATATCCAGTTCTACTGTCCAGATTACTCTAGTCATCTTCATCAAATTTAGTGAAATAAATTATGCCGATACAAAAAAAAAAACGTTCAAGTATCCTTTATGGAAACCAAATCACACTCTGATCAAGTCACAGCCTTACTCCGCAGCCACAAAAGAAATCCTCGTTCATATCTCTGTATGGTTTAGGATGTACCCAGTTAATCAGATTTAATGGATAAATGTTGGATGTATGATTTCTGGCTGGATATTAAATTTGAACAAGCAAAGAAGAGATGGAGAAGATTTGGAGAAGCAGGGGAAAATAAAAGGTGAGAAGTGCACAAATGTGTTAGTGTTGTTGAGGGAAACAAAAAAGCTTTGCTGCGGCTTTTTAATGAAACTGTCTGAGAGTCCTGAAGTGGTTGCTAATTATTCAGTTCAGATGTGACTCATGCCATTACTGTTCATATGTGATCATACAGTCAAATTGTCTTCATTCATAATGTCTTCCAGTAAATGATTCATATGCCACCCAACTAAATGTTCTAACAGGGATATTCAGCATATTCAGTCTGACCATATGATGAACTTTTTTTTTCATTCTTATTTCTACAGCTATGGACTGGGAGAAGTCATTGAATCAAACCAGGAGAGACTCTTCTGACACAACCTCTAACAGCTCATCCATTTTCTCCTGCTGCAACTCTTCTCACATTATCTTGTCACCCACCTCGCTTTCAGTCCCTTCCTTCTCTGGCTTAGACCTACTGTTCAGTCTAAAGCTCCTCTTCATACCCCTCTACTCTGCTGTGGTCCTGATTGCATGCTCTGGGAATCTCTTTCTCCTCTTTCTCATATGGCAAAACAAAAAAAGACACAATACTACAAATTTTTTTATCAGCAACCTTGCATTTGTTGACCTGATAATGTGCATTTTCTGCGTCCCTTTGACAGCATCCTATGCATTTGACAGGCGTGGATGGGTGTTTGGATACCACTTGTGTCATTTTGTGACAGTCATGCAGTCCGCAGCTGTCTATGCAGCAGTCTTATCCCTCATGGCTATTGCAGTGGATCGTTACGTAGTTGTGGCTTTTCCCATCCGAAAGAGGGCAGGGTGTCAATTCTGCTGGGGTTTGGTTATCCTGATTTGGCTGTCATCCTTGGCTTTATCCACACCTACAGCACTGCATACTATCTATCTGGACCTTCATAGTGCAGGCTTGGAAATGGCTGTTTGTGAGGAGTTCTGGGATGGCCAAGAGAAAGGACGCCTCATTTATTCCTGCTTCATCCTCTTCTTCTCATACTTTGTCCCTTTGGCGGCTGTGTCCATTTCCTACTGTGCAATATCTTACCACTTGAAGCAGAGGACCACATCAGGTTTGACTGCATGCCAAGAGATGAGATCTGCACGGGCCGTGTGGAGTAAACGGAGGAGGAAGACCTTCTACCTGCTGCTTGTGTCTGTTCTCTGTTTTGCTTTCTCTTGGCTTCCTTTACAGGTAAAACTTGTCTGTTTGATTGGTGGATTATTTTTTTTTTTTTTTATCTATTTCAGAAATGAACAATACCCTTTCTTACTAAAGCATCTTCTGTGGCCAAGATCAAAGCTAATTTCAGATCTGTTGTTGCAAGCTAGCCTATAGCTACAACAGTACAATGCTCTGTGAACTGTTTATAAAATAAATCTGCCTTTTTTGCATCTAATTTATATCACAGATTTGATAGAAAATAGTGAGAAAATAACAACAGTGTGTAACCTAAATAGAAGTGTAAGTTAATTTCTAATTTGATGCCAGCACCTTAAAAAATGCATAAAACCTTTCCGAGAAAAGATTTCAGCGTCTATTAAGAACTGTAGGTTAGCTTAGCATAAAGATGAAAGAAAAAAACTGATTTAAAAAACATGGTAAAAGCATTTTGTCACCAAAATCCAGAAGTAAGCACTTTAATTTATTTTTAAAGCAAAAAAGGAAGCAAGTATGTGCTTCATAAAGAATTTCTTTCCGGCTCTCAAACTGCTTGCCTGCTAAGCTAAACACTAGCTTTTTGTTTTAAGCAGCAATATATATATATATATATATATATATATATGTATGTATAAAGCAAATGTTTAGACTAACTTAGCATGCAAGCTAGGCTAAACATTTTGTTATAAGCAGCAAATATATAAAGATGATTGCTCAACAAAAACTTACATACATACATATATACATGTGTATTTGTGTCTGTGTGTGTGGCAAGATATAAGATATATCTAAATCTTATGCGAATCATTGATTGAAATACTTTTATTTATTTCACAGGTGGTGAACCTGATCCGTGACCTGGACACAAACTTTTCCATCTTGGGGAAGAGTTATGTGAACGTTGTCCAGGTATCAGCTCACCTGCTTGCAATGACCTCGACTTGCTACAACCCCTTTATTTATGCCTCATTACATGAGAAATTTCTGTCACACTTGTGTCTGCACTTCCTGTCCCGAACGAGAGGAAAAGGGACGGACAGACAAGGTTCAAGCATCCTAACAGCATCCCACAGAATGCCACGTCTTCATACGTCCACCATTGCAGCAGACTTACCTGTTCAAGTTATGAATGATATTATTCCTCAAGGAAAAATCACTTGAATACTTTTCAGTTCATTCAGCTCATCTGTAAGCTGTAATAATTGATGTGCTGTGGTGTGCATATTTAGATTTAATATAAATCTCATCAGTCTTTTCACCAACGGAAAAATACAGTAAAAATGGAAAACATGTTGAATTATTAACACATCACAATAGTCTAAGGGGGCACACTGTGTACAACTTGTCATGCTCACAACCAGTACAGTTGCTTCTGGTGGATGCCTTTCTGTATTATTATGTCTGTTTTACTATTAAAAATAAATTGTTTGCTGTCAAATGCACTTTAGACAGTACATTCTGTGACTCTTTGTGACATTTTCTTGTCTTTAAAAGTCACATCATTTTTTAGTTTTCCATGCAATAGTTGTGTTTTTCTGCTTTCAAATATTAAACAAACTATTCTGTTAAATATCTATTCACAATGTTTGTTCACCTTACAATGTATTCCATTAAAATTTGATAAATAACATTTACATTATATAAAAGAAAATATTATATTTCACTCAGTAAACAAATTAAGTTCATCTTTACTTCTCATCTAATTTTATACCTAAAATGTATAAGATTGCACCACAACCTATACTGTATACGTAATAAAAGGTGAAAATTAATTTTTGTCTTTCTTGGCCTGGAATCAGTGTATGTTTTCCACATTTTCAGCTGCTGTGGTGTCATCTGTTGAACACAGCATGCATGCAAAATGTGCTATGTTTATATTAAATCTATATCTGGTGACATGGGAAATAAAAGCTGTGGTCTGTGTTTTTTTTATTGTCGTATGAAAATTGCAATCACAACAAACCAGAAAAAATACAGTTTGTAGCTTTGCTGATCTCAATATTTGCAAAGTAAAAGCAAATAATCTTAAGAAAAAAACAAATATAAACGTTAAAACTCTATTAAAACTGTCATGCTATAACTAGTTGCAGAGTGAGTGTGATAATTATAATAATTACTTCCAAGATGGAGCTCTGTATTTTTTAAGTAGTATTTAAAGAAACAATCATCAGTTTTGGAACATTGTTCAGCAAACCAACATGGAGTTATGTCCCAAGATGGGACAATGCACTTTAATTAATATCATCATGTTGGCCCTTAATATAAATCTACAAAATTCTTATTCTTTTCACCATGAGCCTGCCGCACTATATGAAAATAAATAAGCAAAGTCCAAAAAGTACTTTATCACACAACATTTGTTTAAGAAATTAAGCTGTGTGCTTCAGATTAGGGCATTTTATGAGTAAATGGTCTTGTGAACATGACCTTTGCAGTGAGAAAGCATTATTTCTCACATGTTGAGTCGAAGCTATCACACATGCAAGGTGGATTGAGTAATTTTTTTAAAATTTCCGATTTCAAAAATGGAAATTTAATTATCACAGCACTGCCTCCACTGTATGTAAACCATTAGGATCAGTGTAAGTAAAAGCAGCTCATGAAGTTTCATGTTTCCGAGTGTGATTGTATTCTCTCTACAATAAGTTTTCGGGTTTAAAAAAAAAAGGAATCAATCCACCAGCTGTAGTGCAGCTGCATAATTACTCCTTCAAATTGTGACAGGAGGTTTCATTAATCAGTAATTATGCTTTTTTCTTTTTTGCATTCACCTTTTTGTGGAGGAACTGAAAAATGAGATGTTTTTAGTTTAGTGGTGCTTATGTGTTGCTTCAAGGAAGAAATCTGAAAGCCTGAGGCAACTTTTCATGTATGACATATTAAATTACCTTTACTGATAATTCTAAATTAAGGGGAGCAAGACTTGTGAAAGAATACACTAATAGTTTTCTTTGCTTGATCATGTTATTTGTATTGAAAGATCACAATTATTCATGACTCAATTTGACTTTTGTATAATCTCAAAGATGAGACAAACAGTAAATAACCATAAATAATGTTTTTGTATATGCCTGTTGGCTAAAGTCAGTCATATGCCATCATGCAAAAATGTTTATTTTACAAAAGTTAGCATTTAATAAAACGTGGTTTCTCAGTTTTTGTGCACATGTCTCTTTAGTCTGTATGACGCTTTAAAAATAAAGAATTCTTAGAACAAAAACCACATGATGCAGTTTGCATTTTAAAAACTTTCCTAATGGCTCACCCAAAACCTTTTCAAGACAAATTTATCCGCATAAAAGCAGAGTTCCCTAACTTGGGTCATCTGCGGGGGATACTGTTCTGTAAGATTTTAGTCGGCTCACTACTCTTACATATCTAATTCACATGAAATGGACCTCATAAACAACTTGTCATCATGTTCTGTACAAGCCTGTAAATTACTCATTAATGTGAGCTGGGCGAGTTGAAGAGGGGA
This sequence comes from Pseudomugil tenellus, assembly GCA_037177515.1. Lineage (NCBI taxonomy): Eukaryota > Metazoa > Chordata > Actinopteri > Atheriniformes > Pseudomugilidae > Pseudomugil > Pseudomugil tenellus. The sequence goes on from JBAMHX010000022.1 coordinate 11,218,988, forward strand.
AACATTTTACGTCTGCAGGGCAGAAAAATAAAGTGTATTTTTTAGCAAGGGATGACTGAGAGAAAATCCCATTAAGGACAGAGTGCAGCCTGCAGAGGAGTTTATAACAAAAGAAAAAATTTAATTGCTAGTTGATTAATTTGATATGGAATTTTTGTATATATATATATATATATATATACATATATATATACATATACATATACATACATATATATATATATATATATATAATATATATACATATATACATACATACATATATACATACGTATATAGAGAAGGATAGCTTTTTACAATTAATATTTTATAAATATTTTTCATTTTTAGAACATGAAAACTGAAGCTGTCCGTGCCGTTCAATACTATAAGATACTATTTAATACTCATTGCTTATTGTTCATTTGTTCAAAATACATCAGCGTGTAACAAAATCATTTGCAGTAAAGTCAGTGAAAGAAACATTTCATAAATCATTAAACTTTATTGTCATTGGTATGTATTCACACTTCTAAAACAAAGCATATGCTGCTGGAAGCGACGGCTAGGGGTATATCCCCGAACGCCCCCTATGCTCTAATTCCACAATCCTGGAATAGATACAGTACAATAATATAAAGAGGCACATGTTGTGTCACAAAGCTCTATCTGGTATGGAAACTTTGAACCAGCCCGGTATGGCATCAGGACAGGTTACATCCTTAGGTCCTTTTATTGACCTTTTATTGCATTTGATTTGAGGTCAATGAGAGAAATCAAATTTTTCATGCATAAAGCGCCACCTGATGGGGAAACCATAAATCCAATCAGTGTGAAATTTGATACAGATCGTCCTCTCGGGGACCTAAATAGGTATACTGAGTATCAAAATCCAATTGTAAATAGTTCCAGAGATATAGAGATAGAGCGCTACCTAGTGATGAAACCATAAATCTCAAAAAGCTGAAATTCGATGCAGGTCGTCCCTACGGGGACCTAAACAAGTACACCTAGTATCAAATTCCAGTGAAATTCCAAGTATCAATAACTCAGTAAAAACTGAGTTACTATTTTCACAGGGAGAATATCTGGCGGCAGTGGTGGTGATGAAATCATTCTATCCCCGACACTCCGCGTTCAGGGATATAATAACTAAAGTTTTTATTCTCTAACGATAATGCATATTTACATTTACTAACTGTGGATTGATTGATTGAAAGGTTTTATTTCGAACAAACAAGGGAAAAAAAATTTAAAGAAAGAAAATAAAATATCAATTTATGGCCAATACTCAATTAACGGTAAATAATAAAGTAATGGTAAATAGTAATAGACAGAAATAAGTTTAAGTAAAAAATATTGTCTGAAAAGGATCAAGATGAAGTAACAAAAGTTATTCATATATATTGCAGTTATTATATTTGTACTGCTATGGTGTCACTGAGTAAATAAACCAGTAACTATGTGTGAAGTGAGAACTCTCTGAGTACTAGCTTTGGATACTTGACCATGATTTGGCATTAGTTACTCTTAAAAGCCACAGAGAAAGACAACATATACAACTCTGAAGTGGCAACCTGTAGTGCAGTCATCACTGAACCTGAGGCCATAAGATCCACTCACAAACATACACATCTTCATCTGAAAAACTGAGCTACTGACAGACATCAACCGTTTGAAACTGTGCTTGGCATTTAAATTCATATCTACACCCAACTTTACTACTAAATGTTAGTAATTCTTACATCATGGCCATAATTTTTATCACCTAAACATTCACTATTTGCAATGAACAAAACAAAATATGCCATTATGTTCATTTCAACTTAATCTTTTCATTCAATGCCTTGCTAAAGTTATAAAATTTGATTTTCTAATATCTTGAAATAAATAGCTTTAAAACATTTTCCAACCATTTAGAAGCTTCTAGTTGGCTGCTACTTTTTGCCTCTCCTCCTTGCTGAGCAGCAAAGCTCTTATGAGTTTGCAGCTGTGGCTTTGGCAGTGATAGATTTCATCTCTCTCCAGAGGTTAGCTACACACTTTAGATCAGGACTCCTTGCTGACTGCTAAGCTTCTTTACTGCAGATTATTTTTCTTCTTTATCAAGTTTTTTTTCTCCCATTCTATAGTCCACAAAACTACAAAAACTTTCAATCTACTTTTCAGACAGTAGCAAGGACTGTGACCAGGGTTGAAAATCTAGTGAAGCCATCATTACATTTTCTTTTTCTCATCAGCATGATTCAACATAACCTTTATTTTCACAAGGATTGCTGATCAGATAGAGACGCTTTTGTTTGTCGATAGCTTAATTTATCAGTCAGTATAAAGCTACTTCATTATTTGTCATCTCATTACGCGATATTTAAAAATTTACTTTTTTTTTTCTTGTTGGGCAAAGATTGTTTTCATATATTTGCTCAGATGTCATTTTGTTCAGATAATATATGTTGCATCAGTTATAATCATCATAATACGGCCTTTGTGGACCACTAACATGAGGAAAAATTTGCAGTCTTCACTGGACCTGCAGGATGTTTATCTTACACCTTTGTGTAGAATTTGTGCCAATGCATTTTGCATTGTTTTAAATGGTTCACTAACAGTGTATCAGTGAAGTGATCATTTTAGTGATAGTGGTGTAGTAGTGCCTGTAGAAAAAGGAATTTTTTCAATTTGTTAATTTGTTATTGGCACATCCAGTAAATACTAAACACTTTGTGTTATCAGTAGTGACACGTGAAAGCAGCCAAAATGGACTAAAAATATGCAGCTTGAGCCTCAAATCTATTCAGATTCCTTTGAGAGAGTGTGCTCTGGCTATTCAGAAATGTATAGACAGCTATCTAAAATAGTTGTGGATTCCAGGTGGTCTTAGATTTCCTCCATGAAATTGAAAATGGTGTATTGGCAATCAGTGAGCTCTGATGACTTCCTAAAGCCTTTATAATAAATTATGGTAGAGAAATTCTTTTCCAGCAGTACCTCATTGCCTCATGTCACCAAAATAATAGATTAATCAGCTGGCAGTTGCCTTTGGAAATCTCGATAAATTATAAATCGGGATTCATTTAATTCTTTTGTCTTTTTAAAATGGAATTCATATGAATACAAAGTGCTACAGAACCAGCTGTGAAAACCACTGTAGCCAAACCTTCAAGCCTTAGTGCATTTCACTATACACGTTCTTTCAGTTGTTTTCCATATCAAAATCTTCTAACTATCCAAAATTAGTGCACAAAACATTTCAAATTCTGTGCTTGAATTCAGTGATAGAAGTTGATTTCTGTGGCAAAAAATCGTTTAATTAGAAAACATTTAAGCAGTGGATTCCTACTCAAGCTATTATTTGCTAGTAATTTTACACTAGCTGCTTCTCATTTTACAGCTAAGCTGTTAGCTTTGCTTACTTTTATCCCTCTGGGAGGTTTAGGAAGCTCTTATTTGCTGCAGGAAACAAGAACGAGGATGGAGGATCCATGCCATCCACTGTTAGGGTGTAGCCCATTAACTAAATGAAAACACACAATCACGCTTAATAGTCTGTGTACTGAAGCAGCTCTCACAGACCCTTATCCTACACAGTTTCTCCTTCCACTTAAAAGCTCAGAGCCTGATAAAACTGTGCCAGAGGTTTCCTGCATATTCATCAGAAGCCCGATTATTGAAGTTAGATGATAGTTGCTTATGTATGCCTCAAGATGTTCCCATTCTGCTTTTCCTTGATTTGCATGTCTCAGAACATACATGAAACTGAATCTCTTTCAGTTTAAAAGGAGACTAAATACAAAAGCAGAGCAGCAACTTCATGAAATCTAACCAATGGATTGGGGATATTAGTCTTTTAGTTGATAGTGTAAGCTTAACCTCTTTTGACTCTTTTGTTAAGGCTGTTAAGGCTGTTACATCCTCCACGAGAAGCGAGAAATTTGTTCTTGTTCTTGGGGAAAATGACGTCATTTTGTTCTCGCGGACGTGTTTGAAGACAATTCTCAATACCGGGCTGGCAGAACTTTTTTCTCGAAGAGCTGCGAGAAGTATTCTGTGAATAGTCAGAAACTTGAAGGATAAAGGGCCGGAACTTTTTTTTTGTTCTTGCGACCTCAAGAACAAGAACAAATTTCTCGCTTCTCATGGAGTATGTAACAAGCTTTAGCGCTATGGGGACAACTTTTACAGGGGATGCTCCACGATCCCTGCTTAAGATGCTACCCCTCTGACCTGATCTTGATAAGCTTTCAAGGACACATGGATAAGCCAGATTCCCGATTTTCACATTCTTTTGGGAATTTAGGGCTTTAAAACGGCACCTCAGACATGCTGCACAACCACCTGCATATGTTAATTTTATTGCATGTAACACTCAGGCTTTTTATGGATGATCACCGTCACAAGGTTCATTATATTTTAACAACTTTTAATAATTAAAGAATGTATTTTACTATAAATAAAGGCTTTTTTTAATGCATCCAGGAACTGATAGTAAAAATAAATTAACGTTTATAATGATATATACACTTTTAATGTATTTTGGAGACGTTTGTCTGCAGAACTTTTTAACCACTGATTCTGGGAATTTTGTCGTTTGGGTGCTTTTAGAATTGACAGATCCTTTTGATAGTCAACCACATAATTGTTTAAAACCCATGAGAGACTATGTGGGTGTGAGGGGGTCTCCCTTGGAGTGATACAAGTCTTATTTGCTGGGTAGGTCTGTCTTCATCAGGCTGGGGGACATCTCTACATTCATCCCACTTCACTCTGGAGTGCCTCAGGGATCTGTCCTGGGACTTATCTTGTTTGCATTGTATCTTTTACCACTAGGGCCGGGCGCTATCGATTACTTCAAATTTTTTTTTTTAAGATTTATTTTTATGAAAATCAAGATTTTTTTTGCCTCCCGAGCACATTTTGAAACTCCTTACATCATAGTACGGTCAGCGTACTACTGTTGATTTACCACAAATCTGCAGAAACACATCAACATGGCAGCTAGCAAAGAAGAGCTTGTTCCCAAAAAAGGTCAGTTCCTTTTATTATTTGGAATTGACACGGTTTTGCAAACAGGGATTTGGAGCAATAAATGCCTTATTGCAAAATCTGTTTAAGGGCTGTTCCTACCAATGGTGGGAGCACAACAAATTTGTTTCAACACGGCGGAAGGTAAGTGATGATGCTGTAATGATGTAATTCCTGTGAGATGGCAGATTGAAACAGGGCGCGCACAAACATTTGGATAAATCTGTTAATTTAATTGTCACCAAACCTATTAGAAAAAAAAAAGAAACCTAACTAAATAGAAAAACGTTTCTTCAAGGTACATTCTGGAGCACAGCGAGGAAGATTTGGCCAACCTGACGAGCTATTTGGATCAGTGCTACGACAGAATAGTCATGGGGAAGCCAAACCAAAAATCCACCCCCTCCACCTCTGCCAAGCCTAAAAACCTGTGTTCTGACGACTCACATGACCCGATTTCAACACCGGAGGAGGACTCGACCGATGTATTTATCTCTGTCGATAAGAAACTAAGCAGCTTAGACGCCTGTCTGAGTCTACTGGAGCTCTTCCACAAAGAGTTTCAGGGGATCCGGGACACGCTGGAGTTTAGCCAGAAGCAGGTGGAGGCGCTTGCTACGGAGAATGCCAGCCTTAAGCTTGTTACATACTCCGCGAGAAGCAAGAAATTTGTTCTTGTTCTTGAGGTCGCAAGAACAAAAAAAAAGTTCTTGTTCGACATGGCATTTATACTCCACAAGAAGTCACCCTGCCGAAGTGTTCATACGGCCCACCCACTCTAGCATGCTTTATGTG
>JBAMHX010000022.1:11229199-11268223 GCA_037177515.1 Pseudomugil tenellus
ATATATAAATAATGTACGTGTGTGTAATCAATAGTTTTTTCCTTCATGTAGAACCAGATTGTTACATGGTAAAGTATTTAAGTAAATTGTTGTCAGTGTTGAGCCACAGTGTGATTTTAATCATTTTTAAACATTCTGTAAACACAATAAGACCAAAAAAGACTCCAAAAAATACTGCAGATGAGTAGAATCTTCGATGTTTGTGGAAAAAACTGATTAGTTTGGTGTCTGAATTTGTGCCAAAAATGTGAAGACATTGTATGATATATTCCCTTCAAATTATGCTTTCAAATTGTTCTTTATATTAGCTAAGATGTGTAATATTACATAGTACATAATTTGCATACAGCAAAAACAAGCTGGTGTGGAATATGAAGTTCAGAAATGTCTGACGATATTCTGAGAATTTGTGTTGCATCAGATGTATCACAACTTAGAAGAATCAAAGTAACCATAGTTTGTTTTTCACAAAAGCTAAAAACAAATGAAACAGAACGATTGGGATTTTGGGAATATTCCCTCTTGTTGCCAAAACTGGAAGTAAAAGACAAAACCTTAACCAGCATGTTAGCTTAGCACAAAGAATAAAGGCAGTGGGTAAAATCCAATGTGGGGGGGGGGAGACTTTAGTCTCAAAGTTGATGGACTATGCCCCCTTTTGCATTGCCTCCAAACTTTATGCTAAGCTAACTAGCTGATGTTTCATGTTCAGCATGCTGACACAAAGGCATTGTCCTAAATTGCCTCTTTCCTTTTACCATAACTAATGATTTTACTCATTGACCATTTTGTTACTAAAATAACTATAAATATGACTTGAAACTTATTGCAATAAATATGCTTACTATGAGTGTTGCCATTCAGGATAGGATCGCACACAGCATTGAAATGAATCTGAAGCATCTAGGAATCAAAATCAGCACACTTACTAGCTTTCTAAGCCCAGGCAAAGATCCGTACACATTTCTAAATGAAAGGCTGGGAATAAGGCAGCAGGGTCAAGGGCACAGGCTAATGATAAGGTAAATCTACATCGTAGCATTCAGCATTCAATGGTGAAGAGGCAAACCTTTCTCATCTGAGACTTGGAAAGAGAACGACAGGAAGCAGAGAGATTCAAAAGGTACATTTTGGTCCTGCAGATTAATCATCTGTGGTCATGTATTTTGTTAAAATTGCAACATGTGTCATCAAATCTACTTACTTCAACATCTAAACACAAAGTTAAATAAGCCTGTACTGGGGAGGCAGCTCAAACATAGAAATTATATTGCAAATGAGTCACACATAAAGGAAAAACCATTCCAATCTTGTTTCTAATCAGGAACGAAATCCACTCATCTAAAACTCTATTCTTCAAAATTATCTCTTGATAATAAATTATATATTTTTCTCAGTACAGAAATAAATACATTTTTTGTCAAACAAAGTAACATGTTATTATCACAAATCTAAATGCTACACTGAATACATTACTCATCAGCTCATCAGTGAAGAAATAAAATGTAGGTGGAAAAGTAATGTCATCTGCCTAATGCCATCTGACAACAAATCAGCTATCTCAATGCAAATACACAATGTGCCGACGCTGCGGTCACATAACACCTGTGGGTAAAGAAAAAAATATTTTTCATCACATGGCATAGCTAAAGTCCACACAATGTTTGGTTCACTGGACTGTCCTTTATTTTCAGCATGCAGGTGAGTGTGAAAGCCATCATTGAGCTTAATTTAATTTTTTCAGATGTGACATCAAACCAGTGACTGTCAAACTTTGTATTCCTGAAAAAATAATGAAAAAAGTAATGGAAAAACTTTGACTTCTAATTGTTTGCTATGATTGTACTTCATCAATAACGCCAAAATTAAAAGTGGAATTATTCAGACCTTGTTATGACGAACTCCTCAAGGAGCTGTGACTGTGCTACAAAGACCTCCAGTTCAGCCACATGAAGAATATATGTTTTGAGAAACCGTTTTTCCATTTTAGACAAAATTTAAATAACATTCATAATAAAGTAATTTAATCTTTAAAGATAGATTCTTAAGAATATTCTTATCACTGGTTGCTTATCAGAAACGTGTGAAAGATGAAGAATAGCGTGCCACGTAGCAAAATAAAGACGCATGGACTCATGACAGAGTGAAGCTGTTAGTATACCAACACTTGAGTTGCCATGATCCAACCACTTTAAGAGCGATAAATTCATAAATAACATAAATAAAATGACTGATTGAAATGTATGTGTTTGTGTGTGTGCCTTTGTATTTTAGCAAAAAGTTGTGTGTTTTGAAATTACACTGTATCATTGTGTATTTGGCTTTATATGAAAGCACTAATTGGAGGAGCAGGTTAAGTTATTGCTCCTTTTTATGCAACAATCAGCTGTTAAGGAGATTCATGAACTTTACATAAGTCTTTTGAACTTTCAGAGTTGAACTATCAGATGGCATTATGAGCTGCAAATTACATATAACTTATGAGATGCAATAACGTCTTCAGCCGCTATGAAATTCCTATTCCCCTCCTCTCTTCACAAAAACCGATGTTGCTTGAAATACTTTACATTTTCATTACCTATAGTGTATTACAGAAACACTTCACGCATCTGATATCTGTCACGCAGAGTAGCATTATTACATGTAACACCAACTGCAGATCTATAAAATGTCACATTTCTAAGAGCTACAGTAGCATTTTCTACAGCAGAGCATGTTCAGGTTCTGCACACAGCTGCTACAACACCAGAGCCATGTATGATTAAAACTACTTAAAGTGCCATATTAACTCTTACATACGATGTCAAACCATTAGTTGTACTCAATAAATGTAAGTATGATCGTGAGATTTTGAAGCAAAATAAGCTCTCAATCCTTCGCACTAGGCAGAAAATAGCTAATCAAAATTTATGGAAAATCATAGTAAGGTAGGATTTTCTCCTGCACCTGCAGCATAATGCGTCACGCCCTGTCACATACTACTGCAGGTTCTTGAGGAGGCGTCCATAGCGGAAGTCATAGACATGTCGACAGAAAAACACCAGCTCTGGGTCGACGTCATCGGGCACACAGTGGTGGGTGGGAATGGGGTTGTCAACAACGGGTGGCACCACAAGGGAGGTTGTGTTGTCACATACACCCTCCCTGCGGCGTTTTACCAAGGCACAAAATCTACAAACAACACAAACAAAGCCCAGTTATCATCAATAAATGCCTCAAAGGGCTATATGATGCGGTTTGTAACTGAGAAAATCTGCCGGCTTCTTATGTAAGAAGAGAGTGGGAATTTGAAAGGAAAAACTTTAAACAGGGGCAAGCTTAAAGCAAGGAAAGCTTAAAGCAAGGAAATGTACTTCAAAGAAAAACACTGAATGCAACACATAAAAAAACTGTTTCTTACCGACAATACTGCGCCAATGTTAGGACATAGCATTTGTCTTCAATACAGGCCACACTGTTCACATCCTGGTGACGAGACGCAAAGATCTCATTCTGCAGAAGAACATTAAGGTTTTAATCCAGTACCCTCTTGTAACCTTTACATTTAGCATATTTTCATTCCTAATTGGACCTCAAATGACTACATATCATCTGCACAACCTAACCGTCCCTTCCAGACACGTCTCACAGAGGAAGGATGTTTGGAATCTCCCTCTGAAGCAAAGCCCTGCTACTGTTATAACACTACTGTTGTGATGCATGTTCAGCAGAGAAATAACAGACTTCATTTGTTTTATTGTTTCTCTGCACTTGATCCAAGTGTTCCTCCAGGAGATAGCTGACAACGAGAAGCAAACACAACAAAAGTGTGTATTGTGCATGCACAGACAGGCAAGTGAGTATGTGCTCTGTGTAACAGCACAGTGTCCCCGTATGAGCTAAACAGGTTAACTGAGAGCATCTAAAGAAAAAAAATCCCCCTTGTACGGTTGAGCCAACTTTGGTTAATGGTGCCAAAATAAAAAGTAGTAATAATAATAATACATTGTACAGTTTGCAATGATTTAGTGATCATACACACGTTATAAACTTTGGTTTAAAGTACACCCAATAGGTATGTCATGCTGTTGGAAGTAATACTGTCAAAGTTGGCCAAAGTTAATTTTAACTAGTATGTTTCAAGTACAGTTCCTCACCTCACAATGTAATCGAGGGTTCCGTCCCCCTTGTGTGTGTTCTGGACGGTAGTACCAAAACAAACTCATCATCAGCTCTCCTAAAGAAACAAAAAAAAAAGGGAAGGGAAAATATGTCTAAGTTAGTTCTGAAGCCAGTTAAAACCACATCTCTTCAGCTTTTCAGTCTATAGAATCACTGTGTACCTGACTCTGGGTCCTCCCACAAAGATGACACCTTGGCAACATAAGGCAAAGACTTTTTTCGAGGTCCAGATTTCAACAGAACTGTGTCTCTGACCCGAATCAGGTCCCCGTCTCTGCGGATTCCCTCAAAGCACTTTCTCAGGACCATTGTCTCCTCTCCCTGGAAACACAGGCAAACAGAAATACTCTTCCATCTAATATTAAGAAACTTTCCAGCAAAAAGCTGCAAAGTCTGTTCAACGACTTCTGTGCCTCAGTAGTAAAGCGTTTGGATCCAACTGGGAGGGAAAAAAGCTCAGACAAAGCACTGACGTCAATGAAACAAGTCGCTAACTCTCCTGGGATGGTAAAGTTCAATTGCACTTGATTTAATCAAAGCAGCACATTCATGGTCGTTTCTTTGACTTGTTGAAAGATTTTCTCTACCTACCACAACAAAAACTTCCTTCTCAAAGGGGAAGCCAACCGCCCTCCAGCCGTTGGTGGATTTCTGGCGGCTCTTCTTTGGGTGCTTGGTGCCCGTTTGTCCTCCAACACTGGTGGAGCTGAGCTTCTGTTTCTTGTCCCTGCTAAGCGGGAAGACAGTTGAGCTGCTGTGTGCCCCAGACCTTGACCCGCTGGGCGGCTTGGCACTCTGCGGACACTCTTTTGCCACTTGTAGCGGAGGCTGAGGTTGGCTGGGGTCTGATAGCGGAGTCTGAATGTGGGGCACTGATTGGCCAGCCGGAGGCACAGTGGAAACGGGGCAGCCAGTGAGGATTCTGGGGCTGGGGCAAATGGGGATGGAGGAGGGGCTGTGGTGGTCTGGGAGGGTTGATGGGTATTCATCTGAGAAGGAAACGGAAAAAGGTAAGATAAGTTCAAAAAGGGCTTAAGGAGCAGTCACGATCAACCACTTTTAGAGACCGTCTTGCTAAAAATCACATTTACAACTTTTAATTCCTCCCAAAATACAACATCCTAATGACCTTTATCTATTATAATGAAGCTGTATGCATCATAAGCTGAATCAGCAATCAATGCTAGAGCTAAAGATTTCTGCTTTGAGTCTGCTGAACACAACGGAAAGTCTGGGAAAGGTCAGGGAGCTTGTATGTTCCATGTAGACTGTTTGGAGGAATATGAGCTAACCAATCCTGACTACTTGCAAAGGGGGGGGGTGTGCAGCTAATTTGCTCTGTGGTGTACAGATTAAGGGCACGTTCACACTGTGGCTGTTTGGTCCCTTTAAACGGACCTTGGTCCACTTTCAGGGATAGTACAACAAATTTGGTGGAGTATGAACACCAAGCACACTCTGATACCGTAATACTACCATGTGCTTATCACCTTGTTCAATTTCTTCCACTTATCCTACAATTTTCACATGAATTTTTTTTCCTTTTTTAATTAGATATGAATTAAATATGGATTAACATATTCATTGAATGAAGTATAAATCCTACACACATTACTTGGTTTTATTTTTTCCTGGTAATAACTTTGACATCTAAAACTTGAAGCTACATCAATGATTTTAGAGGATTTTTAGGACTTTAAAAAGATCACATAACAGACATGACACTAAAACTTAAGTGGTATTAGATTTGCTGAAGCAGGAGGGAAAAAACAGACCCTCAATTTAGGACAATTATAGTCCAACTGAGGAGTCTGGCAGCAAGAAACACACTCGCACACAGACACACTACAATACACACTAGATACACTCCTGAAATTACCCTAAAACCACTAATACCAATCCTCTCGTGTGGTTTGTGTACACTCCCATATAACTGCTGCTTTGATGATACTGAGTTGAGTTAATGATCAATTTGCTTTTCAGTGCTCTGACTTCAAACCTCATCAACATCAACTTATTCCCCTTGCTCTATAGGGAATACAACATCAGGCTATATTTAGTCATTATGCTATATTGCTGCTTTTGGAAAAAGCCATTTTTTATATGTATCCCTTATCATATTTCAGAAAACAAAATGACACATTTCTGCTCACACTAGTTATTGTCCAGCTTTGGAGATTTAAAAACTTTTTTGAAGTTGTGTAATCCTGTCATTTCTAGTGTAGACTGAAGCTTTTCAAAAATATGTACTATAAACAGCAAAATAAAAATAGAAATATCTATGCTACAGATGGTTTGCTGTTTGGCTTCACACAACGTGTGTGTGACACGTAAGTTTTTCTTTTGGAGGTATACAAAATAATCTTACTAATAGAGTTTATAAATAGCCATGAAGCTTCGACTTACTATTATTATAGCCAACTAAATGTTTAAATGAGGTAAATACTATAATATTTTAATTGTTATTTCCTGATCTGATTCATGTAGTTCTGTATTTTATTTTATTTTTTAATGAAGGGCATTTGTGTTAAATCATAATTTACATTTTTCTTTAGTCTTGATATAATAAAAGTATATAATTCAAACAATGGGTAATACTGGAGACAAATGACTTTAGAAGTTGGAGCGTTTTGTGATTCAGAGCATTGAGGCCATTTTAAACTGTCATGAGACTGGGTTACAAACTGGTATAAAGCCTTATCTGCGACATTTCATATGGAATGACTCAAGTGGGACAAGCAAAAAATTTTGCACGTTACGACATGTGTTAAGAAAACAAGAAGTTAGTCAGATCAAATAAAGCCCAAACAGTACACATATTCAGAGGTGCCACAGAATGAGGAGTTAAGAAGATGCAAGTCAAACTGTACATCCCCCGCAAACTGTAATGAGAAGAAATCTATTCAGGCAGAAAAGTGACAGCCCCCATGTGGGTGGACCATAGCCAATTTTCACAGCAGACTTGTCATAATAGGAAAAGCAAACATGTACCAGGAAGCAAAGCCAGTGTGACAACACACAACACCACAATAAGCTGTTAGATTATATTCGGGCATCGTTAATTTCATCATTTTGCCATTCACAGATGTTCTTTCAAAGATGAGTGCCTTGTGCCGATAAGATTGAACATTTCCACTAAGATTAAAGTTGGCCCTGAGTTAAGAGGAGGATTTCAGACCTCACAGCTTGACTTGGCTGGATACCAGTGACAGTGTGTATGCATGCATGTGTGTGCGCTGAATAAAAGAAATAAACGTTGAAGTCTCATTCAGATATTTTAAAACTTGCAGACGCTCACATCAGCACACTGTTAGTGCAGAGTTTCTCCATTCTGGACCACAGTTCTGTCTCATACACCACAATTAACAGCAGATATTTGAGCCCATGCAATTTTAGCTCCACAGACCTTTTTTACAGGGCACAGTGACTTCCACTGAATCTCTGACATGTCATGATGGAAAAGGAACATGGAGTCATATTAAAGCTTTTTTCAGCACATAGTGGGACGCTACATATAAAATAATCTCACAACTACAATATGTTTGTGTAAAATATACAATATTTCTTACATGACGGACTGATCTTGTGTAAGAGGACCACTCGGTTTATGAAAATATAAATTGTATAGTTAGCCGGTGGGAGGCTAACAAAAGTGAAATGCAGGATCTTTAATACAGAAAGTAAAGACAGAAATGTTTGCTCACCTCTGTTGATGCTGTGATTACATTTGGTGCAGTCTGTGGAGCTGAAGGGGCACCCTCCAGTGGTGATGGCTGGAATTACACTGGGATAAGCAGAGTAGCCATTGATCCTGCAGGACTCTCCATAGCATGGCTCCACTGAGGTGCAGCAGTACACTGGATGGCTAATCCCTGAGGGCTGCGGACTTGTGCGGGGAAGCAGCTTTGGCCTCTTGCTGCTCCTGGGGCATAAAGTGAGTATTGGAGAGGGGGAGCTCTCTGGGTGGGTGAAGTGGACATAGTAGCCTGGATAACAGGTATAAGCGTGTGGGCTGATGGTTATGGCTGCTGGGTGGGCTACAGAATGGGGTGACTTAAGATACTGGTGATGATGGTGGTGATGGTGATGATGGTGGTGATGGTGGAACACCTCAGACAGCGAGCCATCCTCTGGTTTCTTGGAGGTTTTGTCCTCCAGAAAGAGGGCTAGTCTGTGACAGTACTCCATGCATCTCTCCTGAGAGCAGCAGCAGCAGGAAGACACTTCTGTCTCCATCTGCTCCTCTTTGATTGTTTTTAAGGAGAATCCCAAAGAGGAGCCACAATGGTAAGCATGTTTGAAACAGCCCTGTCCTCCTGTGGCACTCTTCCACTCGGGATCCAAAGTCTCTGTTTTACACATGCAGCAGCCCTGGGTGGTGGAGTTCAACTGGGAAGGGACCGAATCATCTGTGCCCAGTTTTTTGTGCTCGAGTTGCTCCTCCTGCTTGGGATGTGTTCTATTTTTGGTCTGTGTTGTTTCTCCACATTCAGGCTTAGCATTTGTGCCATCTTCAGTGGCAGCTGCTGGTTCCTTTCTGCTCCCTGGTTTGGACTCTGTCTTCTTCTGCCGTTTGCTGCCATATTGGACACTGGTGAGTCTGAGCAGTGTTGCAGCGGTGAGGCCAGCCTGACGCCGGGGGGTTGGAGCAAGCAAACTCAACCAGTCGATGTTCTGAGCCTGAGCTGCTGACCGCTTTCGTTTCTTGGGTCTTTCTTTTAAGACTTTCTCTCCTGAAGAAACCTTTTTGGTTTTACTGAGCTCTTTGCCTGGATCTTCACTGGAAGGCTGCCATCTTTTTGTGAGATCTGTCATGAAGGAATTATTTCTGTAGAGCAGCAAGCTGTTGACAGCCTCGGCATTAAGAGAGGCCATTCTCCTTCGGCGGGGCACATCGACAGGTGATGCCAACATATTTAAGGCGGCAGCTGGGTTGCTTTTTGGTTCCAGTGTCTGCTGATTGGCTGTGGAAGTTTTCATAGATCCAGATTTGGTCGTTGTTTGAATGGAGCAATGCTTCTTTTTGACTTTAACACTCCTTTGTTTCCTAACTTTTGGTGCATTCTTGTCTTTAGCAAGAGCTCCTTTCTCCTCCAGACGGGTAAGCAGGACACAGCAGGCTAATGCATCTCCGTTATCTGTTGCTACAGTCTTCTTTCGTTCACGATGTGAGGCTTTCTTATCTCTCTTTTTCTTTCCATTCAGATCACAATTTCCACTTTTCCCTTTCTTCGTACCACCTCCCTTTTCCTTGCCTCTTTTCTCCTTCTGGTACTTTCCATATTTCAGTGGCTGGCACTGCTGAGCTTTTACCATAGTCTCAGCATTCGTGTGCAGATCTGCCAAAACCTTGTCATCCAGGGGCTTCTACAATGGTGGGTTTCAGCTCAGATATGGCTTTCAGTGAGTGTCGTCATGGATCATCACCTGGGTCCATAAATTCTCTGAGGACACAAATCAAACATCAAACCTTAATGCTTAAATCGTTTGTCACATGAGATTTTGCAGATTAAGAGTGGCATTCCGTATCAGACAGGCTCTTCCGTTGCACTTATCATGAAATGGTTAGATATAGTTTGCTATCAATCTCCTGATCCCCCACAGGATGCTACATCTTAGCCCACCGCTCTCCAATGTGAATACGCCCCGCATACAAGAGGATTTGGAAATGAGAGCAACAACACATCATGTTATGGTTTAGTGTAGGTTTACCCTCAAGTACCCCTCCACTTGCTAGCTTCTCATCTTTTTCTCTCTACAAAACCAAGAGCAGAAGATAGGCTAAGTCTTCAAGAGAGTTTATTGCTATGGATACATTCAATGGGGTTATGATCCTTTTGCTTACCTTTGCTGCACTTTAAAACTTACTTTCGTTATTTGTAGCAGAGTTTTTTTCCACAAAAACCAAATGGATCAGCTTAAAATTGTATGACCTCTCCAATCATCTCTGCTGCTTTATTTCCATGTTTCGGACAGTACTGGCATCATTAACCTATTTCTCTTTTTTCTGCAGGTCTTATTTCTTATTTCTCCTTTTTGCAGGTTTCATTTCTCATTTGTTCCTTTTTTGCAGGTGTAACTTTTTATTTTTCTTTATCTGCAGGTCTTCTTGGATAGCAGCTGCAATGTATATTAATCTGTCTTTCCTGTCCTCTCTGACCCCAGCGGGTCGAGGCAGATGGCCACATTACTGTACCTAAACCAGGTTCTGCTGGAGGTTTTGCCTCCCTGTTAAAAGGGAGTTTTCCTTACCACTGTCGCCTCATGCATGCTCCGGATGGGTGATTGGATCGAAGTCAAGATTCGATGCAATCTTGCTGGTTCCCTATATAAGGCTATTTTTATTAATTAGCTGATCTCTGTGAAGCGCCTTGAGATGACATTATCGTAATATGGCACTATACAAATAAAGTTGAATTGAATTCAACCAAGTTGCAGTTTGTATGCAGCTCTCATTGAACTAGCATTAGTGCTACACTTATTAACAGTTGTACAATATCATTAAGCAAGAAGGATGACTCATGTTCAACAAAAACTGGAATAAAGCAGGAATTGTTAGCAGTATATAGACTCACTTGAGCTTAATGGTAAGGATGACTTCATAAATACAGCAGCTATTACTAAGAAACTAGCTGGGTATACTACAAAAAGCATCCTGAAGCGAATGTTGCCGACATCTGTGTTCTCACATGCAGCCTCTCTGGAACAAGACAAAGCTGCAGGACATGTGTGAAAATGGCTCATGTGAATGTTGCTGCCAAATTTGACAGAATTCCCTAAAGGAGTGAATGAGATGGTCAGATGGAGGGATGGGCAGGCAGACAGATAACCTGAAAACATAACGCCCCCCGGTCACGACTGTCACCAACAAATATTGATGCATTTTTGTTCTTTGCGTCTGCAAAGACAAATGTCCAGCCTTCACTTCATGTTGAGGCAGATTAATGTCTCGCAGACTCCTACAAGGAGACAAGATTACGTGCATTTATCGGCGCTGTGCTGAAGCACAGACACACAAGACAGCAACAGAACTTATTTACCTCATCTAAAAAGTCATATAGATCTGCAAACCTCAGATCTCTGTGATGTTAAACAACTCTCCAACAACTGCAGGCACAAAAACAGTATTTTGTTCAGATGAGTCGTGAACTGATGCTTATTTCACAAAGCATGGTAGCAGAAACACACAAAAGCCTCATTAGTTTCCATGTCAACGGGGTGGTATCACCAAAACATCTCAGGCAACTTTAGAGAGGAGACTTTATGAACCACTTTATATAATTCACTTGTCTCCTTGGTCTCTCTGCATTACAAAGAAGCCCACCTCGCTTATGAAAAAGCCTTTAGAGTTCCTGATGATTCAACTGCCACTGACCTTTATGCAATGACACTCGTGTGCACCGCAGAAAGAGATGGATCATCCTTCTTTGCTGCTGCATTGCAACACAATTATGCTACTTGACCTCTAGGTAGTAAGTCAACAGAAACCTTTTTTAATATTAAGTAACTCTGGGGGAAGAAAACACAGCTTTCCCTCACTCTGTTAAGGAATGATGAAGCGTAAGATTTAAGTTTCATTATTATTACGTACAAACAGTTTGAGCTCATTGAATTATAAAACTTCTTTCTAAAGTTTCTACAACAGTTCATTATATTTTCTGGTCTTAAAAACGACGTGTGTCCAAATCAGGCGCAGAACTTAATAGAACAGTTGTGTGTGATAGTGTCGCCTTTTATTCTATTTAGAATAAAAATACATGACTTTACATATGATTTTTAAATGTCACTGTTTTTATCTGTGAATGTTATGAGAAACACTATAAAGAGTGCACAAATCTTTGGATATAAAACTTATATCTCCTCCATTTACTGGTGCAAACGTTTCCGCTTTATTCCTATGATGCAGTGCATAAAGACGTTAAATCTGTTTGTCGTTTGCAGCACCACCATGCATCAAAACACAACGATGGCATTACAGCAAAGTCCTGTGACAGCTTACTCACGCACTTGACGATTTACAGAACTTCATGTAATCACCAAGTGAGCAGAAAATATTTTTTTAATAATAATCATCACGTGCCACCGAATGACATTAAATGAAGGGTTATAAAACAAAAACCAAGAGTGATTTTTTTCTAATTTACTTAAATATTCTCCAGATTTTCTTTGTCACAATCCATATTGTTCCAGATGTCCTGAAGAAAAAAACCTTAAATAACTAATGACTCTATAAGCGGTGGTCAGTTACAGTAAACCATCATTTAGAACATTTGCATCACAATGTAAACAGACAAATGCAAATCCACTCCAACTCTGAAGTGGTCAAATCTCTTGAGTAGACATTTTGAAACAATCTCTTCGCTTGGTCTTACGGCCATAATTGTTGAATGACTCGGTGAACCGTGAAATGCAATCCATGAGGGCGAAATTTAATTTCCAGATAACAAGCGGACAGAAGGAGCCTCACATTGAGTTTCTGTCTGTGGATATCAAATCAAGTTGCTCCATTTGAATAGGACAAGCATGCACAGTTGAAGGACAGTAGCTTATTGAAGCGCATCATCATTTTCTCTGGCTAGACCGTCACCACACTGACCACAGCGAGCAAGACAATAGCTTTGGGGGGTGAAATTAATCTCCAGGCCTCATATTCACTTGTGTGCGTGCATGTGTTTGTTTCACGCCCATAAAACACTGAAGACAGAGTGCAGGTGAGAAATGCAGACGCCGCCTTCTCTATGACAGCAATACTAATAACTCCATGTAGCCACCCACATGCAGACACATTACTGAAAATAATATCTTCATTTGGAAACAACTATATGCTTTAAAAACTCCATTCCAGCGAGATATATATACACTCCACAGGGTTGTCACAGATATGTTGCAAATCTCGGAAGCTTGATTTGGCTATTATGAAAGGTTGAGGCTTTAAGAGATTAATCTAAAATGCCTCTCAAACAGTTAACTACATCAGTGAAAATAAAACATAATGACAAGTCAAAAACCTCCAGGATTTAAACTGGGAGGCATGATTCATGTTTAACACGATGCTCTAACTTTAAACATCTTGTCAGCCTGATGTTTGCAAATGATACCTCCATCCTGCATTAAAAAAACAACAACAAAACATGTTTTCTACTTTCCAACACAAGCTACACTAGCAAAGTGAAGCAAGATACCCAGAATTAAATAGAAAAAATGCAAGATGTCATTCTACTCAAAGGGAAAGCATGAGTGCTGACACCTGAAACGCCGCAATGTGAATTCATCTTAATGTGTCCAAAAGGGAGGTAGATACCCGATACCTTTCTCAGCATGTGATACCATTAATCACAGTTACAGCTTCCAGATGAACAGATGTTTTAAGGACTGAGAACAAAAGTAGAAATGCTATGATTTAATAATGAAACCCATTTCTGAAAAACAAAAAGCACAACTTCAATACAAATGGCCTAAATCAAGGACGTGACAGCTTCCACATAGCAGTGCGGGGTTAATGTGCAATTCACACCAGCCTGTATATTTTATTTGTCCACTCATCACATACTGAAGAGTCCTTGGGCAAGCTGTTCCTGATGGAAGACGAGCTGTGTGAATATCTCTACCCTATAGGTGTGAGTGAAACGGTGAATGAGAGACGTAACGCATTTTGTGGGTGCTAAAAAAAACTATTTATATATGAACAATTTATATAAATAAGTAGAAATAGAGATGCACATAGACACAATAGAGATTAAAAACACATCCTATGCAAAGTTTTAAAAAATGCATTAGATTAGTCGTACAATCTCAATTCTATTGAAGTTGGGACTTAAATGTAAAATGTAAATAAAAGCTGAATATTTAGCTAATCATGTTTGAACCTATATGCAGTTCAATGCACTACAAAGATATTATAATTAATATCCAAAGTAATAAGATGTTTTTTTTTTTTTTTTTGGATGGACTCATTTTAAATTTAATGCCTTCTGCATTGTCTAAAACAGCTGAGACATGAGCAACAAAAGACTGGAAAGTAACTGAATATTGAATACAAGTTAATTGAAAACAGGCAAGTGTCATGGTTTGGTATAAAAATAGCACAATAGGCTTTCCACTTTCTGAACAACTGTGTGAGTAAACAGTTAAACTGTTTATGAACAATAATTCTCAATGTACAATTGCAAGGAATTTAGGAATATCATCATCTACAGTTCATAATATCAACAAAAGATTCAGAGAATTTAGAGAAATCTCTACATGTAAGCAGCAAGGCCCAACACTGAATACTTGTGACGTCGATGCATTAAAAACAGACCTAAATGTGTGAAGGGATATTTCAAACTGGGAGCAGGAACATTTCAGAAAACAATTGTCAGTTAACACAGTTTGACACTACACCTACAAGCACCACGTTAGGCGCTTGTAAACGCAAACCGAAAGTCACATATCAACAAGACGCAGAAACGCTGCTGGAATATGACTATCCAGATTGTTAGCACAAAGTTCAAAAGTCAGCATCTGTGATGGTATAGATGTGTGTTAGTGCACATGGCATGGATCACCTGCACATATGTAAAGGAGACGCCGGACTGTTGTGCAACAGAACAGGAAAGAATACCACCTACAAAACCAACAATTAGTGTCCTCAGTTCAGAAACGCTCACTGAGTGTTTAAGGGAAGTGATGTAACACAGCAGTAATCATGCTCCTGTCCCAGCATTTTAAGAACATGTTGCAGACATCCAATTAAGAATGAGTGCATATTTGCAAAAAAATTAAATAAAATAAAATGAATAAGGTTTACCAGAATAAATATTAAATATACAGCTTTTGTAGTGTTTTAGATTGAATGTCAACTAAAGAGAATTTGTCAATGTATTTCGTTTTGATTTATATTTTACACAATGTCCCCACATCATTTGAATCAGCCTTGTAAAGCAATAAAAAGAAACATATTAATTATGCACTTCTACACTGTTAAGTTATCATATACTGCACCAAATAGTTTTGAAGTACAAATTTGAAAGACCCTCCTTTTATTGATCTTGCAACTTCTTGTTTTGGAGGCGTTTTCCTCAAACTGCAGCAACTGCTGTCAAAGATTAAATGGGGAAATATATTTTTTAATGTTATGCAATCACAGGTAAATGGAGCATAATTGACGAATTAAAATCTACTTGCTGATAATTTTATGACATTCAATCTCTTACTCCTGCTGATGGCGTATTAACTTGCTTCATCTGCATGAGGAGTCAGTTAGAAGAGGAAGAGGAGGAGGAGGCTACCTCGCTGTCACACACAGACTCGTTCAAGGGAAGGACATGGTGTGGGGCTGTCATCATGAGAGCAAAAACCCCGCGGCTGGAGCTCTCCTGCAGGAATCTAAGCTACTGCGGCTTCAGATAGCGCACATCACCAAGTCCACTTGGCAGAAGCAAATCAGCAATCCTCCACTACCAACACCATCCTCCACCACCATCTAGCTTCTCCTACACGGAGACAAGCAGTTACAAACACACCCACACATAGATCGGAATTATTATTAAGAAGAAATAAATATTTAAAAGCAGCGTTTTGTATGTATTGTAATCAGCTTGTGCAAAGAAAACAGGAGAGACTCGCCTACTGGAGCTTGTAGTTGGCCATGGTGGTGGACAGTGTTAATCTGACAGCATGCCGGAGCAGGAATCAGAAGTAGAAGAGAAAAAAGAAAAAGCTCCGCGCAGAAAAACATCCGAACATCCTCAATCGATCGCGCTTTTGGAGCGAGGTGATAGGTAATGTGGATTTTATCAGAAGCAGCTTTACAGCCGAGTTTTTAGAAGCAGACAACCAACCGTCCCCATCATCCCCAACTGTGCCTGAATTACAGCCGTGATTCACCATTACCTTGTGCGTCCCGTTGAGAATAAAATAAATTTGTTTTTAAAAAAAAAAGAAAAATCAGCTGATCCCTCCTGTTTCTGACGGTCAGTTTGGATTCGGTGCAGCTGTGGACCAGGGAAGCGATCCGCGGAGCGAACAGCCCACAGTAGCTGGAGACATGGTGAACAAATCGGCGAGCGGTGACCTACTTCCTAAGTGGCATGCTGGAGATAATATTCATGCGCTGCCTGCGTTCACATTCGCCGTTGCACCGGGACATCCCTCCGAAATCCGAAAGCACGGTTACTGGAATCTGCAGGGACTAAATCCTTGAGATACTTTCACACTTATCTGCAAGTTTTTTTCCATCTTTGTTCTTTTATTTTAATTTACAAAGCACGGCGTCTTTTCTGCGTTGTTTTATGACAGTTTTACTGCTGGAAACTAGATCTATTTTGAGTCAGTGGTCGCCAAACTTCCCTCAGCAAGTGAAAAAGATCGTGAAATAAGTCTTTGTTTGAAAAATTACCTTAAAAGATTAATAAAAACCGAACCTCAGCAAGCTGAAACAAATAGTTTTTTTAAAAAAAAGTTAACTGTAGAAAAAATAGATCCCAGAGGACTGTAAAAAATTGGCTATAACCATAAAAATGTTAAATCTTAGAGGAAGATTAACATGTTCAAACGTATAAAATAGTCTATAAAACTATATTATAAACTTAAATCAAGTCGCTCTATGAATACACCAGAAACACAAAAACCTTGCGGAAGAGGGATACGGATTAAGCTATTTATTTAAACACTGTCGGGAAAACGCAATATAGTCTAGGTGTAGCAAGTTACTGAAATATACACAACTTTAAAAGTCACTTTAAAGTCTTCAACACAGCCCGAGTCTTCTTCATAAATACATATTCTGGCTTATTGAAGAACAATCCAAAGCTGTCCTTTGAATGTTGGCTGTCCTTTTGTTCAGTTTTCTGTTAATATGACCCCACACTGCATCAGCAGCATCAAGGTCTGGGTTCTGGGGTGTCGAAACCGCTGGCACAAATACAGCCTGAAAACACCTTACATTGCTTTCACGTGGTTTTACAGATGGACTCTAAACACTACTGTTATACCTCTGTGTTGGTTTAATCTGAACACATTGAAAATTTGGATTCATCTCTGCATGAGATAAGCTGTTAGGTTACTGATTTTGTTACAGGCTGCTGGAAACAAAGAGCTTAAAGAAAATGTAAAATACAGTACTGGAAAAATCACAAGACTACCCTTGTTTGCCAAATAAGTAAACCTTCAGTTGTACACTTCAGTTGTAGAACCAGATTTTTGTTTGGACCGTTTCTGTCCTGTATAGCCCTTTATTTGAAATAATAGCTGAATCTAAATCTTCAACTTGTATGTTAGACCCATTACCCAACAAGATATTTCAAGGAAGCATGTTCCTTAGTAAATACATCTGTATTAGAGCTGACCAATATATCTTTATCAACAGGATATGTACCTCAATCTTTTAAGACAGCTGTAATTATACCTTTGCTTAAAAACCGACTCTTGGTCCATACGTGTTAGCTAGTGTCTAAGCTCTATTTAAGTGTATAAAATTCTTCAGTTAGTAGTTTTAACTGAACTACATTTTCCATCTGAACAGAAATAATCGGTTTGAGAAATTTTAGTCTGGATTTAGAGCTCATCATAGTACAGAGACAGCACTGGTGAAAGTTACTAATGATCTTCTCATGGCTTCAGATAAAAGGACTCCTGTCTGTTCTTATCTTGTTAGATCTCAGTGCTGCAGTCGACACCATAGATCACAACATTCTGCTACAGAGCCTGGAACGTGTTATTGGTATTAAAAGGACCACACTAAGCTGGTTTAAGTGATATTTATCTGATATATTTCAGTTTGTTAATCTTCCTCACACACCAGAGTAAGTCATGGTGTTCCTCAGGTTTCTGTACTTGGAAAAATACTTTTTATACTATACATGCATCTCTTATTAGGTAATATCATCAGACAACATAATATTAACTTCATATGCAGATGATACTCAGATTGACTTATACATGAAGCCCGATTAAACAAATCAGTCCATTAGATTACAAGGATGTCTTAAAGACATAAAGACCTGGATGACTCTAAATTTTCTCCTTTTAAACTCAGACAAGACCGAGGTCATTGTCTTTGGGCCTTTTTTTTTTTTACAAACAAAATTGTCTAGCTTTGTAATTAATAGGGATGGAATTAACTAGGCTTCCTGTACTACCTGAAAAGTTTCCATTGATCCAAAATGCTGCAGCATTTTTTACGAGAACAGCATTCTTACGAGAACCAGCAGAAGAGATCATATTTCTCCAGTTTTAGCACCTCTTCATTGGCTCCCTGTTAAATTTAGGATAGAGTTTAAAATCCTTCTCCTTAGATATAAAGCTCTCCATGATCAAACTCCATTGTATATCAGAGATCTCATAGTTCCATTATATATTCCAAACAGAGGACTTCGCTCTCAGACTGCAGGTCTACTTGTGGTTCCCAGAGTCTCTTAGAGAACAATGGGAGAAAGAGCCTTCGGTTATCTGGCCCTTCCCTTATGGAACCAGCTCCCAATGTGGATATGGGAGGCAGACACCCTCTATACCTTTAAAATCAAGCTTAAAACTTTCCTTTGACAAATATTATAGTTAGGGGTACTGTAGTCATCCATTTGTTATACAGCAATGGGAATGTCCCATAATGCTGTGAGCACTCCCTGTTACTTTCTCTGCACCTTATATGAAAAATACTTTATAAATGCCAGAGTGAAATTCAAATTCTCTAGTCATTTGGTTCAGTTGGTTGGAGTTTTTCAGGCACTAGAAGAAGCAGGATGCCTTCCACATCACTGGTATTCTTTTCTCACTCAGACTGTTGTTGAACTGATGCTGGAGAATCGGAGAATCTGTATCTTATCTTCCATGTATTAATATATGACATCATTAGCATATTTCTCCTTTTTCTGCAGGTCTTCCTGAATAAAAGTTGCAGTGCATGTTAATCTGTTTTTCCTGTCCTCTCCACCCACTGTCAGTTGAGGCAGATGGCTGCCCTCCCTGAGCCGGGTTCTATGGGAGGTTTGCCTTCCTGTTAAATAGAGTTTAGCTTTCCACTGTTGCCTCATGAATCAGGATGGGAGATTGGATCCAAGTCCAGATTCAATGCAACCTATTGGTTTTCCTAAATCCGGCTATTTAATATGAATTGGCTCAAATTGTAAAGTGCCCTGAGATGACACGGTAGTGAAGTGGTGTTATACATATAAAGTATAATTGACCTTAATTGTACCAGGCATTAAAAATAAACGGGATATTTTTGGTAAACAAAGGTGGTCCAATAATTTTCTCCCTGTCAGTTGTGTTGTGCCACGCCCATTTCGTGACAGTTCCCCTGGTCCCTCCTCCTCCCATCTGAACCAGGGCCTGACTACTCCAGCCAGCACAGGTGGGAGCAATCTTCATCAGCCCAGCTGCAGCCGCCGGCAATCCAGGCGGCTCTCTACAAAGGCTGCTCAGAACCAGCGCCCGGCGCTTGAATGTTGACTGTCGTGGTTAGTAAAGAGCTCCAAACAGAATTACCCAGAGAATCTTCAGCAAGCAACTATTGTCCATGGTTCTGATATCCTGACCTACAATTAATCCAGTCTCACTCTCTGCCTCCAGCTTCCCCTCAGCTTCCGTGTCTCCAGTCCAGTTCTCCATACCTCGCTTTTCCTGGATCCCGGAAATCCGCACCAACCTGGAACCTCAGATTCATCTCCACACTGGGTTTGCAGCACATTGTCAACACTTTTCCCACACTCACATATCTGCATCCTTTAATCACCTCACCTTGCCAACTCATAAATTCTTACACATAGTCAAACACACCCCATTTAAATCCATCCCCGACACGCACTCAAACATCCACAATATATACCCAAGCCCCAATAAAGACCCCTCAACTAAAACTCTTGGTCTCAGTGTCTCTGTTCCTGGGGTGCCCAGCACATTTAGCTCTTTCACGTTCCAGTGGAGCTTAACAAGTTGCTTGCTACATTATTGAGAGTAGAAACGGCCATCTCTCTTTTTGTGATGCTTGATTGGTTAGGGAAATCCATTCCTCTGAAAAAGGTGTTAAAATGAGTGAAAAAAAAGTTTTTTGAAAGAGCCTCAGAACATCTGGAAAACTTTTTTTTTACAGTGCTTTAAAATATAGCAAGACAGTTGGGCTTCTTACAGGCAAACTGAATAAATGCATGGAAGCTCGAGACAGCTGTTCTACAAACTCAATTTTAGTGACAAACAGCTTTAAGCCTCTTGTTGGAAATGCTTGATATTACCAAAACTTTAAGTTCAACCATGCAGTTTTTGTAAACTGTTGCTGACAGACAAAATGAAGCTGAAACTATACCCACACCTCATTTACAGACAGCTCTAGAAGTAAAATAAATGATGACATCTTTATATACATCTAAATTACATTTCAGATCTAAACATAGCGAAAGGTGAATGTACGTCAAAATCAACTCTTTAAATCACATTAATGACCTGACTATGGATGGATACAATGAATGCTATGAATAAGATGAATATACTCTCAGGAATACTTTTCATAATGATTATTATAATCTAGATCTTCTCTTTTGTGGTGGTGGATTAATTCTTTCCACAAGAAGTAGGTTAAAAAAAGCAAAAAGTCAACTGCTCTATGTCCTAATTTTCCCTTACTACGGGGAAAAACCTGCAAGCCCATATTCACTAGTTGTAAGATGCACACTGCTACAACAGATGCCCGACCAACCTGTTCTAATTCTCAGGGTACTGAATGATGTCATTATGTCAAAGCCTGCAGCATCTCTGAGACACACGCAGGGTGTACTGGTTGCAGCAATATTACATGATGACAGAAAACATCTTTCTGGAGTGTTTTCTGTTGAACAAGCGAACATGTTCTCATAAAGCAACAGGTGGGATTTGTTGAAAAGCTCTCATTTTTCCACAATATTGATTCATTTACATTCAGAGGGCCAAACAAAGCAGCAGTGTACGAAGCTAACAGATGTCAGGCTCACATTGTGTTGGGGATGAGTCTCCAATAATGCTACATAACTATGAAAATACTTTAAAAAGTCTTATGCTCATACTAGACCCTTTATTGAAACACACACATGCAGTGTATATCACAACTCCAAAAAATTAATTGATGTTATGTCAAGTTATTTACATACATTTACATGTGTGAATAAATATATAAAAAGGAAGGCGCAGATAGCAAGGAGGTGCATAACTTCTTTCATCATTTGTCAGATGATTGTGTTCAAACACACACACACACATAAAGTAAGATGTGTATAAAAACCAGAATCCATTTGTCTGATTCTGATTTAGATTTTTTTAAGCTCTTACGTGTTTATTCAGATTTTGGCAGAATCAGAATTTGTTTTTTCCTTTGAAGGAAAATCTCACCAAGTGTTGAAAGTACCGACCATAAATGATTTTGCAGCATATTCTGTCACTCTTGTTCAATCAAACTGCAAAGAAAATTCAGTCAAGATTAGGACAAAGCATATCTTACACTGCTTTACATGAAAGATGAAAAACGTTGCAGGCTTCTGCTCTCATAATAAACTTCAATCTGCTGGAGGTAGATATATCTTCTTTTGACCAGATTCAGATAAAATTTCCCAACCAAGCACAACACGCAGAGCTTTCAAGAACTGCACTGATTCTTAAGCTTTCAACTAGAACTGGGTGTGTCCATGTCTACAGTTTCAGATTGCAGGACTTTGAATTTTAAACTATTTTATTTCCTGTGAACATCTTTATAATACCTATAAAAACACATTTTTTGCATATACGTGACCCCAGACATGACGTAGCTGAGCATGCAACCGGTTAAGATAGCGGGGTATGGAGCAAACATCTGGGAAGTTTTGCATATTATTAGAATGAGAAATGTGGGGAGATGGATTTGAAAAGCTTTGAGAAATTCTTTACAGCAAGTAGAAAACCTCAAAATGATGCTTCATCGTAACATTAAGTGCATCACAATTTTCATAAAATAGTGTCCAGTTGACGCGATTTTACGAGATCTGCGCCCTATGCGCCAAACACCGTTCAATGAAAACACCTATAAATGGAAATTGTAGTTTTTCTAAAGTAATATCGCTTTTACCTTGCAAAAAACAGAAATGGAAACGCAGCAGCTGGTGGAAACCTCCATTTCTCCAAAGTAGTATGTAGCGTGAGATACTTTGATGCTATGGAAAATATCATGCTGTTTATAGTGTTTATACTGAAGATAAAAAAAAGAAGTGCTACTCCAACTAAAACTTACATTTAATATACATGTGAACACGTTACTCTGACCAAACCTATCCAAAACCAGACTAACACACCATGATAATGTGGTTAAGAATCAAGTCACATCTCTTAAAAAAGTCAAGTTCCTTCACATTTACTTCAAAGTTCCATCTTTTTGCACTTTTTTGGCGGAACAGGAGTAAAACTCTCATTGTAGCTGCTCTCATTCATGTTTTTCGTTGTTGCATCAGGCAGCTAAAGCATCCTAAATTGTGACTCCAAAGCATCCCCTTTGGACTACATGTCAGCTCACTATAGCTGAAAACTTTTCTAGACACTCACTTTTTGCTAAAGTTCTGATTTTACAACTGCAGCATCATTTAAGAAAAAGAAAAAAACACCTTTTAAAACTAAAAAAAAATTCTAAACTCGGCTTTTAAGTCACGCATAGCCTTGAATGTGACATCAAAACAAAACAACGCAAAGAGTAATTATAGCAGAGGTTTGCTAGAAAGGAAAATGTACAGTGGAGTCGATTTCCTGGCAAAGTTCAGATTGGACATGTTCAGCAGGATGATGACCTTCTCAGAGTATATACAGACTTTTCTATTTGTTGCTCTAAGTGGCTTTCCTGTTTGTTTTTCTGCAGTCTGTTTTGACTGTAAAAATCATTAACTGGAATCTTTATGTCTGCTGTTTGCAAGATGAGTCTCACCCTGCAGCTAAAGTGTGTACATTTGCGTAAAACACAGAATCAGAGATATTGGGAGCTGTTCAAAGTTGCTAAAGCTGAAAAAGCAGCCAATACCGTTTACCTGCTTTTTCCATTTAAAACATGATGACTATTGTAGCATCAAAAGCAGCATAGCCATTATTAAGTATTATAATCACTGTCAACTCACTAGTGAATATTTTAATAATCGCAGGGATTCCTGAGGGAACATTCCAGTCATTTTTTTCTCATATCAGTGACAGTGGTAATAGAAGGACGTATCCCTCTTGATTAGGCTCATTTACTGTATCCTCTGCTCTTAATGATGCATTCAATCTAATTATAATGATAAATGCTCAGCTTTTATTATCTCTATTACTTCTTCATGAAACAAATAGTTGCTTGTTATGACACAAGCAAAGTGCAGACTTTTAAATGTCCACATAAAATGCTTGACTCGTTGTTGAAATTACAGGAAATCCTCCATACATGCACCAAAGAGCAGCTCATTGTTATAAAAAAAAAACAAGCATCAACAAACTGACTGGAACCCTGTTATGGCATCGGGTTAGCTTGCATTCAGAAGTGAGCTTAATTGGGATAAATGCTGATTGTCCTCATCAATATCAGCTTTACGATGTGTAATTAACAGCTGTAAAGGAGCGGAGTGTGTTGAGTTAATGAGGCGTGAGCACCAGGGGAAAGTGGGGGAGTATAGACTCCTGAGAGCTGACCTGCACTGCAAAAAAAAATCCCACACTGCAACACACTGCAGAGAGGTGCACAATGCCAACCTGCAGAACTAAACGTTTCCAACCATTTGCAGCTTGTGCTAACACTGGCTCAGAGTAATTCAGCATCTGGACTGACTTTGCTGGTAACATTGTACCTATAATACCTTTACAAAGTGACAGTCGCATTGCAAGTCAACACTTATTTGCATACCCTGTGGACACATTAAAAGAAGTGACACAAAACACACATAGGCAAACCAGGGGCTTGTTCCAGGAATTAGGTTCAACTAGATATATCTAAAAAGAAACTTTTTATGAACTTACTCTTAGCAGAGCAGCTCTGGGCTTTCAGTTCCAGACCAGCTGCTGGAAGTTGTTTCACTCAGCTCTCAGTGTCTTTATACAGATTTGTGACGCAAAACAAAAAGCCATCATCAATAGAACACAGACACCTGGTTTCACCACGGCAACAGCTGATAAAGAACTAATTATTTTACATGTCTATAATACTGGTGTATTTTAGTATAAAAAAGTCATGATGTAAATACCATTACATGTTTTATCATACCATAAAACGCTGTCAATGGAATGAACTGTCTTATAAATCACAAGGAGAGTGTGCTAATCAGGTGTACGTCCAGTGGTATGCAGGTGGAGGGAGAGTGTATGGACGCTCCCCCATGGTGTGGGAGTAACAAAGCATGAAAGATGGCGGAGGGGGGTGAACGAGTTGAACTTCTTACCCCAATGAAAAAGACAACATTGGATACGGCTAAAGGTCGATGGTGAAGGTTTTGTTCTACCAAAGTAGGTTGATTTTTTTCCTTTTTTTACCCCCACATTTAGAAAAAAATGCTCAAGATGTTGTACACAATGTAAAACACTTGTACAAACTTCTGAGTACATTGCTGAGACATTTTTACCAATGACAAAGCAATTTTCCATTGACACAAAACACTTTTCACAACTTCTGGAAACACTATTACAAATACACAAGTTAGAAGTGGGGACAAGACTGTAATAGCAACACATTACAACACAACAGAAAATTCAGACCAAATTAAGCGAATATATTACTTCACTTTTTTGAGGAGCTGAGGAAGAGAAGAAAAATAGTCGGGACCGAAGATACCAAAGACGGGAAGCAGTAGACTGCACATGTGCGTCATTGTGGCGGGAAAAGGAAACGAGCATGCACAAAACAACCAGAATTAACTCCGAGCGGAATGAAGTCTACATGACAGAGGAGCTTTTTAATTCGGCTTTAGAAATTTGAATAAACCACTCACTTTATTTGGATTTAAGTTTAATTCCAAATTGTCATTTTTGTTGGAAATTAGGTGTTTTCCTGGTTGTTGTTTTTTTTCTTATCTGTTTAAAGCAGAATTAACTTTTGTTCGGATTTAAAACTCATGTAAACATGGCCAATGTAGAAACATGTCAGGACTCCAAACCAAAGACGCTGCGTTGTTGTCCCCTCATTGTCAATCCCCAGACCCAACACTGTCCCCACTGGTTGCCAACATACTGCAATTGCAAACAGGTAGCGCTATTTTCTTTTAACAAAATATGCAAAGGTGGACACACTCATATCCGCACCTAATCAAAAGCAAGCATGTTTCCAACCTAAATGGTTCATTAAAGAGACATGACTGAACGCTACATTTTTGACCATCTGACAAAAATGTCCTCTTGTTTCAAATCAGTTTTTGTTCTCTCAGATGCACATCTGTCTTATTAGAAGCTAAATGCTCATTCAAATAAATGGTTACATGCAAATACACTTTTAATTTTGTGATTTGGCAGCATATCCCAATATCTGGAGATTTAGATTTTATCTTAAATGTTGCCATCTCGTGCTGAACTGACAAGGACTCTTTATGTGCTCATACTGGTGTTACAGCTATTGCAGAAAACCCACAACTTCACCAAAACAGTTGAAAGCAATACATGATTAAACAAACAGAAAAAATATGAAGCAATAAATGTTAACATGCACAATGAATTCTCCAGACAGATACCTGTTCTGTACACAGGTGTAGTGAACGTCCTATTAGAGAGCTGGCTGGGTAAAAGTTCACACAAACTCCAGCCTATCTAATGTGAGAATTTGTGTGTTTAACTAAAGCCACATCACATAATGCCAAGGTTACAACTGCACGATGGATGTTCAGGTTTTTCCTCAGCTGCTTGTTGCATTCAGTATATAATCCTGCAGCGTAGTGAGTTAACACAATGACGTGCCAAAGTAATTTCACATATTCTGAAAACATGCCACTCCTTTAAAGACTTGACATCTCCCATCTGTAAGCTTGTTTAGTGCAAATATTTGAAGTGAGAATATTTTCTCATTTTCTCACAAGTTGAGCTTTAACGTCATGTTTCACAACATTTCTATCTCAGATATCTCCAAACTGGTTTACATTCGGTCTTCCATCTGTATAGGACAAAAACCCGTCCCAAAAACTCTTATCTCAGGAGATGTTTACTGACAATGATGAATTTTTCATCTTGAAGGTAGAGGGATGGCATAGCAGAGAGTGAAATAACACTGTAATACTTTATTGATCTCCCACTCCCTTTTTCTCCTGCCTGAAAGTCAGAGCTCAGATTCTGCCAGAGACCAGTCATCTTTGGATGCATCCAGAGCATCAGCAGCAAGCAAAAAGGTAATGGGAAAGTTTAACCATATAAATAAAAGCAGGATGTTGAACTTTTCTATGCACAGAAAAAGGCTTTTATTGGATTTTTAACATACGTTTGAGCTGACGTAAATATATTATTGACCAACA
This sequence comes from Pseudomugil tenellus, assembly GCA_037177515.1. Classification (NCBI taxonomy): domain Eukaryota; kingdom Metazoa; phylum Chordata; class Actinopteri; order Atheriniformes; family Pseudomugilidae; genus Pseudomugil; species Pseudomugil tenellus. The sequence continues at coordinate 11,255,770 of JBAMHX010000022.1, forward strand.
GTTGATACATCCTGCAGGGTGGATTTTATGGAACTGATGTTTTTAAAAGAACTGTGAAGCTACGAACATCTCTCCTCAGTGGCACATATTTAACATACAAAGTCAATTTAAGTCAATCTTTACTACATGTTTTTAGTTTCCCTTTTCAGATAATGTTTTTAGGGCTAGTTTTAATAAAAGCTTTGGTCTGAATCAGTTAAAAACACTAAACTAAAGAATAATAAACAGTTCTAACAGACACTCTTGGTCAAAAGGTGTCAAAAGAAACAAAAAGCAGTTAGTAAAAAAATTCTGAGCAAAACAGACATTTATCCCCTAATTTATTACAATTATTCACTAAATTAACCCAAATATAGGTTTGTTATTGCTATTATATATGCATAAATATAAGGTTTATTCACTGCATCAGGTATAAGCTTCTGTCACTAATGAACATGCAGCCCTGCAGTTCAGGGACGAGTGCTCTGCCACCCCCAAAAAAAATCCACCAAACTCTCAGTTCCACAGTTTTATCCTAAAAATGGAAACAGCATGATGTGAAATGATCTTACAACAGGATGTAAAAAGTCTTAAAATTGAGTGCTATTATTTGCTGTTTAATGATACAAAACAAAACTCCTGCGAGTAATAGACCTGTAAGTTGCAACTCTGCTGCAGCTGGTCCTTTTTCATACACACATTGATAAAAAGAGAAAAAGGACCAACATCATTTATCCAGTTATTAAAATGGGGGCGGGGGGGCTGGGGGGGGCATTTGTATAGAAGTTGCATACAGACAGCCAGTGCTTATTAATAGGACGACAGATTAGCTTTAGGTTACGGTAAAAGAGGAAGTTACCGTCTGGTCGTAAAGCTATATTTGTTTTTAGTTTGTTAAATCTGAAAACACACTAATAATAATCCTATGAGGTATCTCAGGATGTTTTATCCCCACTTCAGCCGATAGCTCTGCATTTACACCTCGTATCTGTCCTCAGTATTTTTACACGCAAATGAGGCACACACACACACACACAAGCTGCCAAAGGCAACAAGTAGGACACCAGCACAAGGTTCTAGTCATATCAATGCAAGATCACACATAAAAGCAGGTCACTTGAATGACAGCATGTATTTAAAAAACATAAAACTTATCTGAGATCTGCTGTATTTTGCACACCTCTACAGAAAAACGAAACAAGCTGTTCAGCTTCTGTCCAGGATGCATGTTAATATCTATTGCAAACAACCTCACGGCTGGACAGAACACCACATGCAGTTGTCTGTATGCTACGTAAAAAAAAATTAATCTTTGTGACGTGCATGGCTGGTAAGGACAAATGGCCAGTTTGTGACATGAAAGCAAAAAAATGCTGATTTGGACATTTAAATTGAAAAGAGATGTCGATGTTTTGTGGCTTAATAGCGAGGTGCAAAACATGTGAAAGTGGATGATGATCTGAGCCTTTAGCAGACCGATTACACTAAAGCAGCTTATCTGCACACGTGCAGAGCCAAAACACAACTTCAAAAAGACAATTTGTCATAAACTGAGAAACACATCGAGCTTAAAACCATAAGCCTGCTGCACAGCAGAACAGCCATTTGCCAGCTTCAGCGTGTAGCCTACAGATGTACAGATGACAGTTCAGCACTACAGAGCAGATACAGGACAGGAAGTATAATTATCTGCTTCTACTGTTCCTCTTCAAAGAGACCCAGCAAGATGCCAGACAGCCTGACTAGCAAAAGAGAGAAGCAAGAGAGAAAAAAAGGAACTAGATGGAAAGACAGTGATGAAGACTGAATTCAGATAAATCGAAGGGAAGCACCAGAGAGAAGAGAGATAGACGGGAGGGAATCTCACACCTCACATCTCACTGAGCGACAGAAAAGTCAAACTCAGTGGAAATCAGAAGGGTTTTTTTTTCCTCTCCATTCACCCTCCTGTTTTTCTTTGCCTGACAGCTCCCCTGAGATATACAGAAGTTTGACATGGACTTCCTGCAAGAGCAGGTGGCAACAAGGGGAAGAAAAATTAGCAGAATGTGCCAGAAAGTGATGGATTGAGATGCTGTGGTACGGTGAATTCTTGTCATCATCATGAACAATGACTCTCTGATAGAGGAGGCCTGTCACTGAATGTTGAACCCAGCTGAGGACGGAGTGAGCGGGGGGAGGGTGGCCCCTCCTGCCCACCTGCCAGGGCCTCGGCCATGCTTTTAGCATCTGCCAAACTGAAGGACGCCTGGTGCCATGTGCTCACTGAAGGAGCCTGACGTTTGTCAGTAACACTAAGAGCTTCTGTTCAATTTGGCCACAGCCAAAACAACATAAAGCACACACACTCACACAAACCCCCCCTCATGTAAACGATCCCAGTGTGTGAGAAAAGAGCAAGAACCTGGCTCTGAAAGCTCCACATCTACTGCAGCTGTGGATCTGTGGACAGCTGATGCCAGTCTGAGGGTCTTCTCCTTTTCTCCACACCAGTTCTGCCTCTTCTTCTCCGTTTCCATAAAACAGACCTGTAATTTCCACAGCTGTCTCGGCCCCACGCCAGGGTGAGTCAGGGAAACGGAGATGGAGGCAGAAAGAGAGAGAGACAGAGACGGGTGGGGGGGGGCACTAATGGCTTTAGAGAACCAAAGCTGTACAGCGAGCTTTATCCTCCAAGACAAGATGTGCTGCTCATTCTGCTCATTCAGAGCAGAGAGTTACAAACACAACTCAGCATGAACTCCTGAAGCTTGAAGTTTAGAAACAACAGCATGTGGATTTTTTGGGAGACATTTAGCAGAAAAACAAAGTCTGCAAGGAAAGAACTTCCTACCTTTCTTTAAAAATTGTGATGTATTTAAACAGAAAGCTGGGAAATTTGTGCAGGACCACCAACAATTAATATATAAAGGAAAGAATTTGACTTTTTGTCACTTTTGGGTTTTGTTTCTGGTCACCTTTGTTTTCTTGGATTGAATGTTTTTATTATTTAAACAGGGGGCTGGGATCATTGCAAAGAGTTCAGCAACTAAACTTTTACAAGCTGACAGAGAACCCTGATGATGTTGAATCTCATCTGCTTTGATTGACAAGTGTTCAGTTATTTCTGCAACAGCGGGTTGGATTCATTTCAAAAGCAATGTTTATGCCTGATATAAAAAAAATATTAGCCAAACATCACGTCTGCACTGCAGTTAATTCAGATTTGATTTATAGTCCTGCATTAACTAACTAAAGATATCTTATTTTTTCCCTCATGAAATAATTGTTAATTGACAGCTATGATGTACATATTCATCCTAATTCTACTGTATAATGGCACATAAGTCATCCAGTAACAGGTATAACTTCACTGTTTTGTTTATATTTATATTAACTTGGGAGATGGAAAAGAAAAAAAAGATACATTACAAACTCAAAGATTTAAAGATTGAAACTATCACCTGGGTGCAGCAAACATCTGACTCAAACAAAGTGTGAGTTTGGTCTGAGAGGTGATGGAATACAAGGATAATAAAATAAAGGTTGGCCTTCTGGGATTTTCTAAATGTAAGATACTCAAAGAGCAGCAATATGGCTAAATAAAGTAACTGCTGTGTATTGACTTGAAGCTACTGGAAATGGAGGAAGTTTTGTATCAACAAATAAGGACAATAATGTGTCAAAAAGCAACTGTTTGGGTGGGGGACAGCACTGTCGGATGAACTACAAGTTGCTGTTGGAAAATGTTTAACATCACTCCGTGGGAGACTACCGTGTGATTATTACCACACTGTAGTCCCACACAGGGTGCCATGTTTTGGGAAAAAATGGACCTATCAGTGTTTCCAGTAAAGCTGTGGGGTGGATTAAACCTGTCTAACTAGTAAAAAGTGGTTTAGATTTAATAAGCATGAAGAGAACAATAAGCACAAAGCTCAGCATCGAGCATTGTGTCTGTGCTCTTGCTCTGCTTGCTGGCCTTCCTCTGACCACATGTGGCCTGTATCTGAAGTATTGTCTTCTCCGAGACAGCTGGGAGGTCATTGTGTTTCTCTCTCTCTGTGTGGCAGAACAGTTCATCAGACATAATGGGATTATATCCACTGATATCCAGCTTTATGTGTGGGCAGTGCTTTCCTGTTCAGCATTGCTGCTATGAGCCACACCAAGGTACGCTGAGGAGAAAGCACTGGACACAAACCTACCATCATCTCCAAATACTGGAGCTCCTTTCTCGTTTTTTTTTCTGTTCACAAACACCATTATAGAGGAACTCACCAGGAAACCTGCACGTCATGTCAAAAGCAGTGGCCTTTTATAGCAAGAGATTATCACTTTTCCAAAAGTAAATTCGACTTTGTGATACAAAATATGTGTAAATCTTCACATTTCTATTTAAAAGCGTCTGTGTGGTGTGTTATTTATATACAGTCTTTGGTTATTTCAAAGCATTTCCTGCTACACAAGTCGTAAAAGTGGGAGACGGGTTCTGTCAGTTCTGTGTTACAGTTCCTATAGCAAAAACATTTTAATTAAAACGACTTTTCCGGTTAATTTTACACCGTAAACTCAAACAAATATCAAAGTTTATTCATAAACCATTGCAGAATCGACATTATTTACGTTTCAATCATCAGACATTTTAACTGCGTCAGCGCCTCGTCTAAATAAAAAAAAAAACCAGAATCTCTTTGTTGATTCATATTTTCATTTAATCACCTTAAAGCAATGTTTAAGGCGCAAACAAAGGGGCAGAAACTCCGCAGATTGAGCGGAGCTTTGCAACTCCAGCCGAAAGCCGCTGGTGTGACATTTTCTCCGGTCATGAGCTGGAGTCTCCGCCGAGGCTCTACCCAGCTCTTTCAGGCGACAAACATCAAGCATCCGGTGACAACACACACCAAAAATCTGCTAAAGTTGCCCCTCATAGCGCACAGATGCGCAGCATAAACAGGAAAGATTGGCGAGTCTGGCTGTGGCTGACACATTTTTCCAGCTCGAGCCGATCCTGTCCTGCTCGACACTTTCAGTTTTGCCTGAGATGTGATAAGAGTTCAGAGCTTTTCTATCTTACCGCTTTGCAGATGTGAAATAATCCAGCTCAGATGATTGTTAAAAAGCACAAAAAGAGGAAGATCAGATCCAGCAGGAGAGATGCGTCAGGTGTAGTACGCTTCCCGCAAGTGAAGGAGGAAAACCGTGCGGAGGGAGACTCATGTTGAGTTGATCGGTTGAAGCTCTTTTTTCCTCTCTCTCTCACTCCAAACTGCGCTGCTCCACGCGCTACGCGTAAAAAACTCCAATCGGTACACTTATAAGTACAACAGCGGAGTTTAAAGCAAGCAGAGACGCGTGAAGCACTCTGCAGAGCTCCTGCAAACTACGGCTCACTTCGGCATGTTTTTACATAACAGCATCATCCGCTCTTTATGTTGACGCATCATGTAGCGCAAACATGGAGTTTCTTAAAGGGCCACGGACGCGTCGTCCACATGTCACCGTCCCCAGCAGCAGCTTGACAGATGGTTCTCACCTCGTTAATGACTTTAAGCCCCATTCTTTTGACACAAGCATTAACCCTGGCAGGGGGAGCTTAGTTGTTAACGACAGGGCGAAAGATCTGTTTTTGGACACCTCTGGCCCATCTGATATGACACTGCATGGTGCAGAAGTCTAGTATGTCTTCTCCATCTTGATTAATAAACAGGTTTTCCTAAATTTTTCTAAAAGTATATAAAAAAAGATGCATTTTATGAAGGAAAGTAAATTATTAAGGAAAACCACTTAAATGCAGATAAATACACAGCGTTATATAATAGTAATGAGCTGCCAGATAAAGTAAAAGGTTGCAAATTCTTAAATATGAGGTATAATAAACCAAAACTTCCAATAAATTATTATCAAACATTTTTATGTAAAGTAGACTTTCATTCTCCCTCTATGTAGTGACATGTTAAAGAAAATATTTAATATAAACTAAAGTTACATAAACTTCTAACTTGAATATCTCTGAACTGAGTTTTTTCCCACATGTGTTCAGTGTGTATGTCTGTTTTTGAAGGGAGGAGTCCTTCATGCTTTATGATGAGCTATGCAGTTATGATAATGCATACAGGGCTGACAGAGCTTACATCCAGAGTGTGATGTGTTATTTTTTTGGATGAGAAAAGATGATCCAGTGGGAGTGCCGACAGGTTCCCATACCACAAAATAACATTGTGACACGGAAGATTAGAAAGAGGGATGCTTTGCCAACACGGCTGATAGCATGCTTCTCAGCTTCCTCCTATAGCTTATACAAACCTTTTGTAAAGGAGTTTTACTGATCCCTTTGTATTAAATGTGTGAAACATTTAGGGAGTTACTAGACATGGCTTAAAAACTCATTCATCAGTCTGCTCTGTCATTATTGTCACAGTTAACTGAATGTAATTCACGCTCTCATGATGCTTTGTATTCATATCTTGTGTTGATCAAGTTTCAGTTCAATTTTCCATTGAAGGCATTTCTTGGATGAAATATAAGAAAAAATTCATTGGTGTGTTTTTATTATCATTCACCCTCATTTGTAAACCTTTATGTATCGGTGACATCCCTCCATTTGCTTATCCTGGGTTGGGTCATGTGGGCAGTTGCCTCAAGCAGGACAGCTCAGACTTCTCTTGGCCAAGCCACCTTTGCCAGCTTGTCCAAGGAGGATCCTGTGGTGTTCCCAGGTCAGCTGAGAATCCCTCCAGCGTATACCCGTGTCTTCTCTGGGGTCTCCACCCAATGCGGCGTGCCTGGAATACCTCATCAGGGAGACAACTCAACCAGATGCCAGAGTCACCTAATCTGGGTCCAGAGGAGCATTGACTCTATTATGACCCCTTTCTGGATTACCAAGTTTCTCATCCTATCTCTTAGAGAGAACCCAGCCACCTTACAGAAGAAGCTCATTTTGACTGCTTGTATTTGTGATCCCAACTGCATTATACACGAGTGCAAATCACCCCAGTGAGAACTAAAGATCATGTTCTGATCAAGACAACCAAACACATTATCTGCAAAACACAGAGAGCCAATCATCTGTCAAACAAACCAGATTCCCTCATCACCTCTGCTGTGCCTAGAAAAAAGTGATGTTAAAGTGATGAAGCAGAATTGATGATAAAAATTCAGTTTTAGTAGAGTCAACCTTCCTAGGAAATGGAAAAGACTTACTGCTGGTAATGTTTTGGGATCCCTATCGCAGCAGGCACCAATGACTTTACGGCCCAGGTTGGCCACCTTCAGACTCAGTGTCTCTGGCTTCACTTAGGACATGGTTGAAGCTCTTTCTGACAAGCGACTCTGCCAAACATTCCCTGCAATCCCTCTCAACACGTTTTGGCCTGCCAGACCTAGCTGGCATCCTCCCTCTCCATCTGGGCCAACTCAACATCAGGTGGTTATTATTTGAAAGTCCCACTGCGCTCTCACCAGAGTGTTAAAAACATGCAATACGACTACGAAGTCGATCATCAAACTGCGACTTAGAGTGTCCTGGTGCCCATGTATACATGTGGACCTTCTTATGCCTGAACATGGTCATTAGGGACAATCTGTGGCATGCACACAAGTCCAGAGTTGAAACACCACTCGGACTTAGATCAGAGGGTCCATTTCACCCAATCACACTACTCCAGATCCCACTATAATTGCCAACATGGCCATTAAAATTCATCAGTGGAATGGGGACATCCTCCAACACTCCAAAAAGGGTGTGTAGATCCATAGAGGTAACCACCAATGTGCTGACAGCAAATCAGGGGGGAATTAGCATGCTTAGCACCTCTCACCGGGAACAAACCCAAAATGGAAAAATGTCTATCCTTTTTCTAATGAAGCCGCTTGTTCTAGAACCCAAGGCATTTGTAGAGGTGAGTCCAAAAAATGTCAAGCCAGAACCACTTGACCACAAGCTCCTTTCGCGCCAGAGAGGCGATGTTCCATGTTCTTAGAGCTAGCTTGTGCAGCTAAGGATGTGTATGCTAATGTTCCTGCCTTGAGCTGCCAACTATCTCACCTTGCACCTGATCCCTACTGCCCGTCCTGCAGCACAGCAGTGCTGAGCCCAACGGTACTCCATGATCAAAGCCATTATGCTGTTGATTTGTGCTATACTGGGTTCATTGTCTCATTGCAAAGCCCAGTTTTAGCCAACCTTTAACTGTCCAGAAGATGATCTTACATCTGCTTCAAACTAGCAAAGTGACTAAACAATCTTTTATAGAGTTGTGAACACCTCCTGACTTTAAGTAATCTAATTTGATTAGCAGCACCATAAACTCTACTTGTGGTAGCGGAGACATTTGATATGAGCTTCTTACCATGTAAGTACAGAATACTGCCATCTTTGATTAGTTTTCTATAAAACATCTGATGAATTTTGCAGTACATAAAAAAACAAACACTTTACTTGATGTCAGTCTGTAGAAAGAGAGATTAATATCTGCTGTACCGAACCGTACTGTACCGTCTTCTGGCGCTTCTCGAGGCATTCCTAGGCCAACCGAGAGATATAATCTTTCCAGTGTGTCCTGGGTCTCCCCGGGGATCCTAGCCAGATGCCCGAGCCACCTCATCTGGCTTCTCTCAATGTGGAGGAGCAGCGTCTCTACTTTGAATCCCTCTTAGATGATCGAGCTTCTCACCCTATCTCTAAGGGAGAGCCCGGCCAACCTGCAGAGGAAACTCATATCTAATCCGATTAATATCTAATCAGTGTAATAGTAATTAACCTGACCAGGTAATTGAATGATTTGAAATGTGCACTAGTGGAATTTGATACAATTTAGATTTCAGAGTCTTAAAACATGTGAAGTTTGGACCTCCCTACAGAAACTCTGCCTCACCTCAATGAGCATCAAAAGAAAAATCCTTTTAGTAACAGAATAAAAATAATCTGCGGAAAAATACACAAGAATATGCAGATGATAGCCTGCTATTTCATTTTTTTCTTTATCTGGTGCATTGTTCTTAGTGGCGTAAGCATTTAGATTTTTCTGGCTATAAGAAGACAACTATGAAACCCAAATATTCTGTATGTTGCTCATTAAAGATCAAATGCTCTTGAGTAACTCATGGGCTCTTATTGGCAGCAACTTGCAACGTGTGTCATATTCTTCATCATAAGAAGGTGTCTGCACTGTTGTCATGGAGATCCTAGAACACTGCAAAGATAACAACCGGTGGTGCCACCTAATGAGTGCTCAACAAATCCCACCAGCAGAGGAAGAACGTAAGATCCAGTTGAAAGGTCACAACACAGATATTTAGCCCCTTTATGCCATCATCTTAGAGGAAATGACCATCAGAAATGATTACAGACTTTTTTCAAGTCTGATAAATAGTCCTTACACAGAGTTTGAACACACTCTGCCGTTCCATTTAGGAAATCTGCATTTCTGACGGATTTGATGTTTGTCGTTTTACACAGGGTTTTAACATATTCACAACCTCATTTTGTTCTACAGTCTACAGGTCAAATAAAGAACAACACTGTAAATAAACGAGACCATCTTTCATTGATCACATATGTATCATAACGAATGACAAAAATATCAGAATTTTTCATGGTATATTAAAATAAAGTTTTTTACTTACATCATCTGATTCCAGTCCAGTAAGTTTAGTGTTTTAGTAACAATACTATCTGTACCTAATTTGTTTCCTAAGAGGGGAAAATCCACACTGAAATCCAGTTCACATGTATTATTCAAATGCACTGGGATAGTCCCATCATTGTCTGAATTGCTGTCTCCCCTCTGCCTTTTCTGGAAACAAGGAGCTATTTGTTCACTGGCTACAGAGGGACCAAAGAAACATATATGTTTTGTTGACACATTTTTTCAACAGGAGTAGAAATGCTGGTGCTTTTCAGCGAGAGCAGAGTCAGCCTTTTACATCATCAGATGTGAAATTCCCATCTTTTTTATCCTCATGCAAAGGTTAAGGAATAAAAAAAACAAAACGTGAAAGTGATTCATCTTTCAGCACACTGTTGCGTTTTCATCACAGACAGCCAAGTATGACAAACAGAGAAGCCATGTCAAAGTCCAAGCAGACAATCTTTTGCACATCAATCAAACAGAGATGAAATGGCAGTAGGTGGATCTGAGGCGCCTTCATCATAACAGCTGATGTGCAGAGAAGTTTCAGTGGCAGGTTTGAGAGATGAAAAAAAGAAGAAATCATTCAAGCTCTTAAAGATGAAAGATTTAAGATTGAGTTGTTCATTTAAATGTATTAAATGTGAGAGCCAATATAGGATTTTAATATTTTACAGTTATTGTTCAATACCTTTCAATATATTAACTCCAGGTATGATGGACTGTGAAATATCTGTATTAAATTAATAATATTATTAGACAATACTGACTCAACTCTACCAGTTTATGGAAACATACTAGCGTTATCATTTCAAACCTGAGGGTTTTTCTACTCATATCTGGGGTCCAAACATTTGAAATGTTAAAATATTAAAAGCTGTAATTAATCATTAATTACAGATTCATTGGGCTTTTGTAAATGTAAAAGAAACATAAAAGAAATGTTGCTCTCCAAATATTTCTGGATCTACTATGTATACTAGTTTGACTTGTACATTTCATTTTTGTGTGAAAAGAAATAACCTTTCAGTTTATAAAAAGTTGTTTTTTACTGATGTATAAGATTCAAATAAATAACGATGAGTATTTTCTGTTCTTGAAAACCTTTACTTTATATTTATAGGCTTGCTTAATGTGTTATTTTTACTGAGGTTTAGAGTTTAATAATAAAATCAAAGCTCACAAAAATATTTGACATTTATAATTAAAAACAGTTTTTATATTGCTTTCCAATCAATTTTTATATTTATATCCTGTTAGAATGAGCTTTTTATATCCACTTGGAGTGGGCTCACAAACATGACAGCTGCCATATGTGTGCCAGCATATTGAATATGGTGTCTTGAAACCCTTTCAGTTTTTCGTGCTACTGTACCAGCATCACCTGACAGGCGCGAGAGAAAACAGCATAAATGCATGCAATTTTGAAGTAGTTACCTGTATTGCAACCATTGCTGCACCTGAAGCAACTGGATTCAAAATATGTTTATATCAGAAAGATTTTTGACCACTGATGGTCATCATCCATTCACTACTTGCTATGCCTGTTTTTTACTGCTAGATGTAATTCTTTCACATTGTAACTTTAAAACGATTAGCTGAAAAAGTGTGGGAATTTGTTTGAGTGATTATTTCTCCCCTTTGATAATGTCAATTAGTGTGTGCATGTATGAGTTTTATGATACAAAGTTAGAAAATCTGATTAGATTTTTGCTTGTTTTGATATATTTTGGTTATTCATCTCTGGTGCTCCTGGAATTTGCTGATTTTATTTTCCTGCAGGGAGGCACACGAGATATTCTTTATGTTTCTGTACATGTGTGGCAGATGGTAAGTATCTGGTTCAATTGCTCTTTTTCCTTTGTCGTGTGTTTCTGTCACTTCCTAGTGTTTTGTTTTTCCTTTTCTTCTCTGTCCTTTTTTTGTCCTCTGGTCGAGTCCAGCAATACATGTAATTTCTGTTCAATAAATATAAAGTATTCAAACTATCAAGAGGATCTTTGTATATACATACATATATACATAAAACTCTTGAAAAAGCAACACAACAGCAGCCAGACCATCATTCTGCCTGAATTAATGCTGGTTGAGACAAGTTAAAAGAAAGAAAATCTGATTAATCACATTTACTACAAACTATAACTTGAACGGATTGTGCTTCTGCGAAATACGAAACACAGGTAATATGGTGGCATTCACTTTTTTTTAGATTAATCGCTGCCAGGTGTGTCACAGATGTATTAACAGCATCTGATTGATAGACATGTTGGAATGAGGGGTGATCCCATAGATCCAGAATCTGGGACATAGAAATGTCTTCCTGAAGGACTGAATTGTCTCCTACAGAGCCAGGATCATCACAGGCTACCTCTAGAACAAGAGCTAGTGAGGATTAAAAAGCCTGCCATGAGTTCAGACCTCAACCCCACGGAGCATTTGTGGGGTCAGCGCGGTCATGCTGAATATGCTGGTGACCAGCACAACCACACAGGATGCCATTGCACAGCAAAATGTGATCTGGTGACCAGTATGAAGAGGAGCTACCAAGGTGTTGTGGCTGTGTACAGACCTTCCTCACAATTCAAAGGACCCTCTCGGGAAGACTTTTTAAAAGGCCCAATATAACTTCTTTTAAATGTGGGGAGTCCAAACAACATGAAACATAGCTGGCAGGGACCTGAGCACATATTTTGGGGTTATTACTTGCATGTTTTTCTGGGTTTATTACAAGGAAGCATGATCATTTTACGTTATCGCTTATAAATGGCTCGTCTGGATTTCCAATTATGTTTAAAACTGCCTGAGTGGAGAAATAATCCACCAGCGCAAATTTCTTTATTTTTGGTACCAAGTTTACTTTC
>JBAMHX010000022.1:11268323-11280361 GCA_037177515.1 Pseudomugil tenellus
TTATGTTTAAAACTGCCTGAGTGGAGAAATAATCCACCAGCGCAAATTTCTTTATTTTTGGTACCAAGTTTACTTTCTGTTCAACAGTCAGTGTAGGTTGTTGTTAAAGTCATTGTGAAAACAGTAACTTTGTATGACCAAGACACCTGACTTGTATATATGTATACTGTCATTTCGCAATACTGATAGCGAGTTTAGAACATTAATGATTATAGAATCTTTAATAAAAGTACAGATGCTGGATAATTATTACTTTTTCTAACAGAAATCATTGGAGAAATAAAAAAAGCTTTGATATTTATTTATTGCAAACAAAACTAATAGATCTCATACAATTTCATACTGTACATCTACATAATAAGTCAAATCAAAGAGAGATGGGACAAGAAGACCTTACAGAGGATTCATAGCAGTAAATTCTGACAATAGTTACATTTCCACCTAAGAGTAACAAATACACTTTAATGCTAATGAAGAAATACAGAAACTTCAGTTTTTTGGGGGGTAATTTCCATTTGCATCAGACAAAATTTCATAGTTACAAATGAAAAATGAAAGAATTGACGGAGAAACATAAAATAATTGATGACACTTTTAATGTTAACCGTAGTGACTTTAACTGGAACAACACTGAGCCTGTGTCCCCAGGTTTTAAAGCACATCAAATTACATTTTCATTACATAGCTTGTCCCAATGAGCTGCTGCTGTAATGTTCTGGTAGGAGTGTTTAAATATGCATGTTTCAACTTGCCAACTGATATGGTTTAGCTTTATGATTTTTGTATTACTGGCATTTAGTTGTTATTCAGAAACTTTAGAGTGAGACAACAGCAATCCAACCAGCAAAAGACAAATCATGAAGGCCACATAGTGAGAATTGACATTTAACATGCTGTGCCTGCTGCCAGCCATGTCTTGAAGTCATTTTTAACTCTAGACTGGTTTTGTGTACAATGTCTTATATGTCAATAAAATGCCAGTGAATCATGTAAAAACCGTCTGAATGGCAGGAATAACTCTTACACTAAGGTCCCGGGTGATTAACTTCATCCACAACAACCCATTTCATCAGTCTTCGCTACTTCTCTTCCATCTATTTAAACATGGAGTTGAAAGTTCGTCCGATTATGAGCCTGCGGACTTCACTTGTGCCTGCACCGATTTCATACAACTTTGCATCTCGGAGGAAGCGCCCCATTGGGTAGTCGTTGATGTAACCATTTCCACCTGTTGATAAGCAACATAGATTACACATTAGACATGTTAGAGTGCACAGATCATTAAAGAAAGACTAAAAGATACAAGTGCTTTTATTATCACTAAAACTCTGAATGTTCAACATTTAAGTTTCATTTAGTTTTTCTTGGAAATTACCCAAACACTGAATGCCATCCAAAGCAACCTGAGTGGCATTCTCAGCACAGTACAGGATCACTCCAGCACAATCCTGCAACAGAAACCATCACAATCATCGTGGAGCCCAAAGAACTAAAAGGTTACTGAGTAACAAAACACGCAGCCCTAAAAAAGATTAAAATATATGATTTAGGATTGAAGATTAAACACTCACCATTGCACTGTAGTGCCCTTTGTCACAAGCTCGGGCCACATTGTACACGTACTGCCGACAGGAGCTCAGCCTGGTGTACATGTCAGCCATCTTGCCTTGCATCAGCTGCAGAACAGATTTTATATTCTCCGTTTGCAAAAGTATACTCCTAAAAATGGTTTATTACTAATAAAAATAATATCCAAGTTAAAGCTCTGCATGACGTGAACTAAACCTGAAAGTGTCCAATCTTCTGTCCAAAAGCTTCTCTGACATGCAGGTAGGGAATAGCAGCATCCAAAACTGCTTGCATTATGCTGAAAAACAATATCAGATGCTGATAAGAAATTAGTAGAATATTCACATGTTTATTATTTAATCAGAATGATGCAAAAAAAAAAATGCAGTTTGAAGTTTTTTACGGTGTTTTCATGACATTTTACTGTAATAAGTATTTTTAAAAAAGATGTTCCAGGATGCTTCTCTTACCAACACTGGAGTAATTCTCAAACCTCTGTAATAAAAGCTGCTATGATTATTTGGAAATCTGTTTCAGTTTCACTTTACAGTAGTTTCTGACAAACGTACGACTAGTGGCAACTCCTAAAGACAGCTATTTAAGATGGACCAATAAAAACTTTTATATTTACGAGTGAAATCACCAATTCACACACTTTTGTGTGAAATCCTCTAACAAATTGGCTTCCTTGGGACTGATGCACCTGAGTTATTTATTATTGGTTTACAAAAACCTGCTTTTCCGGACTATATTATTATATGTGGGGGCTCATTTTTCATCAAAGGAAGTCATTTTATGCGTGTGTTTTCCTACTGGATGTAGTCCTATGTTACAGATTTTTATTCGGTACCTCAACTGAGATTCATAGGCAGCTGAGCCTTTAACTTTTTAGAGGATGTAAAGGTATCAAATCTTACCAAAATGGTGATGTAAACACACTGTGGATGGCCGATCGGACAGAAGATCATTGCTGGAACTAAAACTGGTTATCCACCTGTGTCTAATAAATCTTTTTCCTTTGTTTTGTTCTATTAAAAACGAAAAACCAGCAGCTATCTCTTTTTATAAAGAGTGCATTTAAACAGTGGAAGCAATATAAACCCAGGCCATGGTACAGGAGGCAACATGTTTTCTCAGTTTACGTTTACCTGAAAGAAAATTGCTGCGACACTGGGGCAGAACTTTTAATGCTTTACACATTGTAGTATAAAAACCAAAATGCTTGATATTCATTCTGAACCACACCACACGGGGAAATACGTCTTGTTTGACTGAGTGCTGGTGTACAGAAATGAAAGCTATGAATAGTTAATCTGTCTGAAAGCTGAACTTTTTGCCAAATTCTAACTAAATTGCACATTTTTCACCAAATGAATAATCGATAATCAGATAATAATACTCATTTTATAACTCATTTTCTTCATTCTAAAAGTGATTTACAATCCTTACCCAATTGGTCCTGCTGCAAGCACCAGCCTCTCCAGATCTAAACCACTCATCATCACATATACACCTTTGTTCAAAGGACCCAGTATGTTCTCCTCTGTAAAAGGCCGGGGAAAATAAACAATCACCATCTTTGTAAAGCAGTCACTCAACACAAGGGTCACACTAGCACATGCAAATGCACTTTCAACTCATACTTGGGATTTCACAGTCTTCAAAGATCAGCTCGCAGGTGTTGGACCCCCTCATGCCAAGTTTGTCAAGCTTCTGTGCAGTAGAGAATCCTGGCATACCCTGGAACAGACAAAAATCATTTTATTGCCAATATATGATTTTGTTTTAAACTTATTTAACTAAATGAACAAAGCTACACATGCTACCTATTCGGAACACGACAAGGCCAAGCAGAGCAGCTGGATTTACCTTTTCTACAATAAAAGCTGTGATTCCTCTCTGATATGCCTCCGGATCTGTCTTTGCATAAACAATAAGAACATCGGCATCTGGCCCATTTGTGATCCAGAACTTGTTGCCGTTTAGTACATAGCAGTCACCTAAAGAGAGGAAAAATGACACAAAACCGGAAACGTAATAAAATTTGAAACAGAAGAGACTTCATTATATCCATTTAGATTTAAAAACACTCAGACTGTAATTATGCATAAAGACATATTTCTAAATCTTTAAGAGAGGTGTGATTGCAGCTGTGTGATAATTACCGATAAAATGTTTACACCATCACATTATTCAGCAACAGGATAATAAAGCCTTTTATCTGGGAAACAGCTCGAGCTCGGTGCTTAAACCATGATCAGATGAAAAGACACAGCACTACTCCATCATTACCTTTACAAACAATAGTTTCACAACCAGTATTTACAGAGTAGGAACGGAGGTGCAACCACACCAACGTCACGTCTTCAGCCAGCTAGTGGTACATGAATGGAAGCACACCACAGCTAAATTTCCATCTCTGTGTATCTTCCACTGGTGGCTTTGATATCATCAGTTCTTTAACAAACACATGGGGCACTGATAATATCTGTGTCTTCCTGTACCCACTGGAACAGTTTGTGTCTCCTCCCTTCACATCTTTTTGTTTTTATAGAAGCACTCATTCATGTTTGAATACATTTCTTCTTGGAGGTTTATTGCTTTAAGTTCCCTGGCATCTTTAGCTCATCTACAATCTGCTTCCTTCACAGCAGAGTTAGGAAATGCCACTTTTATAGGCAAATGAAAAATGGCTCAACTCACTGTAATCAGACAAACAGCACTTATCTATACAGCAATGCAAACACTTGAAAAAAAAACTCTAAAATGCCCATGTCCACCTTTAGGAAGCAAAAATGTATAAAGACTTGTTTAACTAAGGTTGAAGGATTAAAAAAAAAAAATCATCTTACAGTAGATGTACACACTGTACACTCCTCGAAGTTTCTACCAGGCTCCACTAAAGAGCCTAAAAGCTCCTCTTATCAGGCCACATGGCTTATCAGCAACATGACACGACATGTAATGGAGCCAACTGAAATAGACACACTATTCAGTCCTTGGCCTTAGAGGCATTCATTTAATACAAACAGTTGGATTTTCTGCAACAGTTTAAAGAAACTATAATATAATTTTGTCCTCTTCATGCTGCTTGTTGCAACGATCTTGGGTAAACTGAACACTAATCATGTGAGTTGTTCGCACACTTTCAGTGATAAGTGCTAAATGTCACCAGAATTATTGTAAAATCCCTAGTCTGAACTTTTCATCAGCAGCTGAGGGGTCTGCAGCAGGCTCATAAATTTCACACATTTCTTAAAATCAGACAAATACAACTGAAGCTCCATGTGTTTATCTGAGGTTTTCACAAACGTACATTTTAAAAGGTGGTATTTAAAAGTATGTGTATTTAATACTTTCTTAATATGTTAGGTCTCAGAAGGAAACTGATTATGATGACCCGATAAGATGAAGATGGTTCAAGAATTCAGGAGTCAGTAAAATAAATCATACATACATACACACACACACACACACACACACACACACACACACACACACACACACACACTTCCCAGGGATTGCTTCAGCTAGGAAGAAAAACTTGCTTGTATCACTAATAAACCTCAACATAACCAGACTGGTTTGTGGTTATCTGGTCTGATGGAGGTCGTGTTTCTCAACATGATGAATTTAGAGGAGAGCAGAGGAGGGGAAAGCAGTGTATTGGGAAACATGAACACTCAGCAGATTGGTGGGAAAAAAACATGCAGCTCAGGGGCCACAGACACAAGCTGAGCGGGAAAAGAGCTGCACTTCTGCAAGAATCATGCACAAGTTGCAGAGTTGTGCTTGAAGGGGCTGAAATTGTTTTTTGAGTGAACTTCCTGAAGTTTTTCCTCTTACTTTCCTCTAGTTAAGTGACCCGCAGGGACTTTGTACACATTGGAAATCATTCTTTTGGCTCAGTTTACTTTGACTTCTACTGTTTATTCAAAGTAAGCTTTCCCACCTATGTCATTTCATTTCTCTTCAGCTTTTAGCAGAATTTAACTAGTGCTCGTCCTTATTTTAAAGGATGTTGGGTCACTTGCATAGTCTGCAACACATAAGCATAAACATCCCTATACTCACATCTGGAAGGATCTTGTTTACTGCATCAGGTGTAAAATCCCAGCACTTTAAATGATTCCATGCAGCATCGATGGACATGAAGCTGTGTTTCTGCTTTCTTTCCCATTTGGAAAAAGATGCTGCTTTGGCCAAAGGAGATCTCTGACAGACAGTTGAAATGTTTTTGAGACGTGCTGTGCCTCAGCGGTATTCATGCATTAACCTCCCCCATGCTTATAAGCAACAGTCTGAGCTGTATCAGGGCTTTGTAGTGTTGAGGCCCCCCGCTCCCTACCCAGGTCCTGCTGCTCTGAAGATATACAGTCTTCTTTGGAATATTTTAAGCAAGCAGCGAGGACTTAGGTCAAGGTTAGGTGTCGTCAAAGTAGAAAGTAAAAGAGTCCAAACTGAGGCTTGTATGGAGAAAACACCCTACAACGTTAAAGGTTGTTTTAAGCACTTGTCATTTTGTAGAAAGAAAACAAGACAGATCTAATAAAACTGAATCAGTTGTTTTGCTTGTAGTTCATAATTTGATGAGCTTTTGGTGACTCTACTACTTGATTATCTGCAGGCGTTTTCAGGAAAAACCCTGAAGACAGCTTCTCAGAGGACAATGAGTCTCTTTGTTGTAATGTGCAACACTGCAAACAAGTCACTCTTTGGTATCCAGTAAATTTTCGCTTAATGCATCAGATCTACAACAAACCTTACTGAAATTTCTGTTTTCCAATGCTTCTGGGTAGTTTAGAGTAAACCTGTTCATTTGAAGTTATTCAATCACTTGTCAGTCTGGTTTTCAGATCATATTTGCACTTATGTTTATACTAAAACTCACAATTGTTGTCTTTCCTTATGTCACACAAAGTACCAGAAAACAGGAGAGAAATGAATAAAAAAATCAACATGTTCAGCCATATGTTGAAGATGCTGAAAAGTGTTTTTGATGGACTAGATTTTGATTGAGATTTTTTTATATATATAAAAAGGCTTATTAGTTTTAGTTAAACATCACTTGAGTTGAGTTCATAATAATGATGAAAAGTTCTGGGAAACTTTGCACTTTAGATTCACAGCTGCTGCACAAATCAGTCTCTCTCATGAAGATATGTTTGCCGTTGTATTTTACTACAGTTAAAGAGAAAGTTTTCTGCTGAGACTTACTTCATCAATCACTCTTTCTGTCAAGTACTTAAGTGTTGAGAGAGGGAGTCTCACCTCGGTAGGACTATGGTATGGGACATTATCAGGCACAAAGTGTTATCTTTACTTGATTAGGTAAAAAAAAACGTTAATGGTGAGGGTCAAAAGTGTCACACATCATTAAAAGTAGCTAAGCTAAATCTTTTATAAAATCTTTTACTTTGAAATGTGGATTTAAAACGTGATCATTATTGCATATGTACTGTAAAATAAGGTGTTGCTATTGGCCTATGTTGCAAAAAGACGCTATATTCTCAAGGTTTAGTTTGTCTATAAAGTATATTCCTAAATGAAATATCATTTATTATTTTGAAAAATATTTCAAAGTAAAATGTTTGTGTCCTGCAGGAAGCAGGAATCAGTATCTGTCCTTGTTTGTGCTTTTGCCTGCTCCCTGCTGCAGATGTCTGATCAGTCAGTTGGAGGTGAAGGGCTTCATTGAGAAGTGTTTGACAACAGTGGGGGCCAAACCGCATCATGCCCGTAGTTTGGCTGAGGTGTTGGTAGAAGGAGACTCCAGAGGTCACTACAGTCATGGTCTCAACAGGATGGGTCAGTAACTGCATGGCCAATGTCTCTATAAGCTCCAAAGAGTGTTTGGAGCTCAGTGTCATGCTTTCACTCTGCAGAAGACTGACTTTGTTTATACTATAGCAGCTGTGTGTTAAGTGTATATAAATGTATTTGAAATTTATTTTTTTGACAGACATGTATGTGAAGGATATTCAGACAGGAGTTTGTGCGGTTGATGGTGAACCTGTGGTGGAAAAGGAGAGCGCAGCCACAGCGCTGGTGGATGGGAAGAATCTCCTGGGACCAGTGGTGGGAAACTTCTGCATGAATCTGGCCATAAGCAAAGCCAAAGAGGTCGGCATCGGCTGGGTGGTGGCACATGGTGAGTCTCGCTATGTGGATGCTGACTCAGCATTAAAACATTGATGCTCGGAGATGTTTACCTCTGCTCAAAATAACCCGACTTACAGGCTCACTATCAAATATAAATACTTATGAATTTAGATTACAGACAAAAACAATGAAAAGTTGAATTTATCTAGTTAACAAAGCTGAATCTTCTTAACTAGTTTGTTTAATCTGTTGTTTACTTGGTGTATTTTCAAGTATTGTGATGAAAGATATGTATGTTAATAATTAAACTATCTCGTGGTTGAAGTTTATATATATATATTTTTTACATGGAAGCAAACTGTCTCTCTAATAGAACTTTGAACTACAGACATGATTACATTATCAGTACTTAGGACAAATAGTCTACATAGTTGGACTTTATTCATCATCAAAAATAAGCTGTCAGGACTACCAGCCAGATGCTCATTGTAAGCTAAGCTTCAATAAATTCACAATTTTTGCCAAATTGTTGCAATTTCATATATTTTCTAAACACAAACAAATGATGTACTGACATGTCCAGCATAGCCTGGTCTCCCTTTCAAGTAAAGACAGCTATGTTCTTTTATTTTTGCCAGTGCTACTAGCCCTCTTTCTTTAAGTATAATTAATAAAACACTAACACCTATAATCAAACCGCATCTCACCATCTTTAGGTTTTATCTGCAGAACTACTGCTGACTCTTGAGCATCAGGTCTTCACCAATTTCCAATTGTTTTTTAGCACATTGCACTTTGCTCATTCAGCATTCACATTGCTCTTAGGAGGAACAGAGTTTTCAAGAAAAGTTATGGGCTTTGACAGAAGAACATGTCTTTATTTTAAAGTTGCATAAGCTCACCTCTAATTTTACATGTCAAGATATTAAAAACTATCCAATCTTTGCATGTATATCAGTTAACTGAAGGCAAACTTACCGGTTACTGATTGCAGTTTTTATTTTTTTATTTTTCTGAAATATTTTAGTATTTTCTCCTTTTACCTAATTACTTTAATTCTTTAAATGTCTGTTTTTATTGCTTCCTGCACTTCACTATATCGACTTTGATGTTTTTCTGCGAACCATTTCGAATTATCTCGTGCGTGAAATGTGCTATACAAATTGTAACGATGGAGGGAGCCGGAGCCAAAAGGAAGGTTAACAGGATTTATTTGAAGTAAGGAGGGATGAGGGTGTGTGCCCTGTCTAGGCTACCCCACAAGGGTGGGACAAAGCATTGGTAAATAGATAGAAGGAGGAATGAACAAAAACCTGTAGGGAAGGTGGAGGAGTCCAGGAGGGATGCAGGGACATGGAGCAGGAAGGCAGGCTGTGGGGTATCCAGAACAGGGAAGGCAGGAGCTTCAGGAACAAGCATAAGTTGATGTACATTCATTCATTCAATGTCCAACGAAGGAAAGACTGGGAGCTGAGGGATATAAAGCTGTGAGTGAATCAGGAACAGGTGCAGGTGATAGGGGATAACGAGTCTGGTGGCAGGTGATGGTAATTGGGCTGATAGAGTCCGGAGCAGGGCATGACACAAATAAACTTGATTTGCATTGCATTGTTGCCATTATGGCAACGATAGAAAAGCACTGGTTTTTGCTTTCAGTTTATGCAGTTTTTCATTTTAAACGTACATTTCATGTCTCTTTTCTCTCAGATTCTAACCATTTCGGTATTGCTGGATACTATGCAATGCAAGCACTTAAGGAAAACATGATTGTGAGTAAAATGCTTCTGCTTTTTACAGTTTAAGCTTTATTCCAGGTTTTTCTGTCATTTATCAGCAGTTCTAACAAATGGTTTGAACTGACTGTCTTTGATGTTTAATGTCGTGCTAACAGTTATCTGATCTCTGCAGGGCATGTCATTTACCAACACATCCCCATTAGTGGTCCCCACTCGTGGTAAAGAGGTAAATAGTTCATATATTTGTTTAAATAGGCCATTGACACTTTGGGAGAAGTTTATTTTGCCCTCATTTTGAGTGTCCAGCTATTCCTATATAAGCCTAGTATATTATTATATGCCTGAATGCGGAGTATCAGGCATATTATGGTTTCATCACGTCCGCTGCTGCAACCGCCAGATAACTAGAACAATTTTTACAATTGGATTTTGATACTCACTATACCTGTTTAGGTCCCCAAAGGGACGACCTTGGTCGAATTTCATCATTTCGGGATTTATGGTTTCCTCACCAGGTGGCGCTTTATGCATGAAAAATCTCATTTTTATCTATATCTCTGGAACTATTTGTCTAATTGGTTTGGCTGAGCTTGTGTCTGCTCGGGTGCTCCTCGGCACCTTAATAGCAGTTAAGAGATTCAGGTGGACAGCTCTGGTCGTGAGAGATTTGAATATGAGGCCCCATCTCTTCTCCGGCGTCCTACTTTGACCGCAAGGGACCAAAGCAATCCATACCCGTTGAATGGAATGGGGGTTTGAAAAGGCAGAGATGTGCCGGATGCAGGTCAGCCATAGGCGATGTAGAAGGCTTAGCTCTCCACCTTCGGCCCTCTGGGCAGGCGTGCTGATGTTTCCTTATAGCTTCTAGGCCATGTAGGATCCACAAAGAACTTCTGAGCTCTGCGAGAACCCGATCAGGTCCTGGATGGTGTAACTTGTCGTCGAAGTGCCTTATCAGGTGTTTTGTCACTACATGATGTGGGTCTAGGACCACCGGATGGACTGCGGATGGATCCAATCCCTCTGCTCGGTGCAGCCTTCCTCCTACTCGGATAAGACCTGAGGCGGTGTCCATCTCTGGGGCTAAGGTGATAAGACGACTGCTTGCTGGGATAGGTTTACCTGCCTTTAGTAAAGCATACTCTTCAGGGAAAGAGTCGATCTGAGCCCTCTGCAGCATGAGGTGCTCAGCTTTCCGGTAAACCGCTGCTGAGAGCGGTACATCTGCACTGGCCGCCCTGTGAAGTGCCTGTGCAGTGGCATCAGTCAGGTCCGTCCAGGTCTTATACCTTTCTGGATCTGGCACGGCTGGGTCTGGCTCGATGGTGCCACAGAACACTGATCGACGCAGCTTTCGAATGTCCTTCAGTGGCTCTTTCACTGCAAGCTGAGGCCATTCCTCTGGTGGTTGCAACAGGAAGGGTGGACCGTGAGTCCATCTGTTGGGTTTGGCTAGGTCACCCAGGAGTGACAGTTCATCGGCAGGGTTAGCCTCTGAAGTGATGTATCTCCATTCGTGAGAACCAGTAAGGTCTTGGATCTCTGATATTCTGGTTCCCACAAAGACCTTAAAGCTGCAGGAGTCGGCGTGCAACCAGGTGAGCACTGTGGATGAATCAGACCATAATATCTTCGACAGCTATATCCTTCTAATAAGCAGGGTGAGCTCTGTCCTCAAGAGCTTGCCCAGTTGTGCTCCAGTTTGGGCGGCGCATAGCTCCAACCTAGGGATGGAGTGTCATCTCTGCGGTGCCACCCTTGACCTGGCCATCAGGAATGCCACACTGATGTGGCCATGACCGTCTTCAGAGTGCAGGTACGCTACTGAGCCATAGGCTTACTCAGAGGCGTTGCAGAAAACATGGACGTCATGGACTGTATCAGGTTGATCCATGTGTGCAGGAACATAACAGCGAGCTAGGTTCACCATCCCAGTCCTGTGCCTTTTCCCACAGTTGCTGGACGAGTACCTTGGCTCTTGTTGTAAAGGGAAGCAGGAGACCCAAAGAATCATACTGGGTGGCCAGTACCCGGTATACATTCAACATGGTAGGTGGTCCATGATCCACTGGTCGATGTTTGTATCCAATGGTATCCGAGGGACAGTCCCATGCCAGACCAAGTGTGCCCTCCTGCATATCTGCTCGATCTTGGGAGATCCAGAGCTTGGTTGTGGTCCAAGTGTGGGTCCCAGGAGGAGTGCCTCATTGATGTTGAGACCCTTTTACTCATAGGAGCAGTTGAAGACAATGCAGTTCTTATGGTTATGCTGCACCATATGATGGGGTATGAACCACAATTCCCCATCATCATCCATGTCTATGTTGGTCAGCTTAGCCACTGAGCCTGCATCTTCTAGCTTCATGATCTCCGTAATGTATGCTGTCGCCTTCTTAGGATCCTTTAGGAGCCGCCGCTCTGTGCTCCGAAGACTGGCATCACAGCTTCAGGGGGAGCTTGGAAGGGGCATTCTTTCGGCGGAGCAAAGGCGTGGCTTGACGCAGGTTTCCTCCGACTTCCACACGTACTTCTTCTCCAGCAGGGCTAATGCCTCTTACATTACATTACATTACAGTCATTTAGCAGACGCTTTTCTCCAAAGCGACTTACATCTGAGAATAAGAACAACAC
>JBAMHX010000022.1:11280461-11301626 GCA_037177515.1 Pseudomugil tenellus
AAAATACACTGTGTATGTATGTATATATATATATATACACACATACATACACACACATACACACACACTCTTTGAGATTTTAGGCCAGTAACATATTCCAGAAAAAAAAACAAAAAAACACTGTTTTTGCAAATGTGTCTTAAGTTTTCCTGTGTTGGGGTTGATCCCACATTGATATTTTCTTTTTAAAAACAGACTTCCCCAGAGAACATTCCCTACTAAAAGGCAAATACAGTCTCTTATAACTTTTCTGCCTTAATGATGTCACCACGAACATTTAACCAGATTAGTTAAATGTTCCTGCTCAGTCCTTTTTGACTGGACTGAGCACATTATTCCTATTCAAAGAGAGGAAAGAGAAAAAAAGATTATCTTGGGTAGTATTTTTTATTTCCACTGTGTGATGGTTACCTAAAACATGTCTGAGCTCAAAAACGTTTACACGTTTTCCAAGTTTAACACAAGGTTTTGTTTTTGCACATTCACATTAGTGATTTGAAATAATTTATTGTACAGGTTGTCAAAAACTTTTCACAGTAATCGAGTAAACATTCCTTTTATAAATGGGTGAAATTCTAGATTTCCCGACTCTTTAATGATAAACACATTTTACCCCAAAGAAATAAAAAAACATTTAGAGTTTTACATAATCCATGAAGCCAATAATGCATATGACTAAGTCAGAGTTGACTCATTTGAACTGAAAATCTTATATTGAAAATCTTCAATATAACTTCCAGACCAGACTTAAAAAGACTTCAAAGTATCTCAGAGTCTGAGTAGCAGGAAAATTAGAAATAAAAAAGATAACAAGTCTGTCAAATGGCTACTTTGTTTGCAAAGTGGATTTTGTAAAGGTTTTTACATTATTATGCAGGCCACAACTGCAGTATACCTATCTAATTTAAACAAGGCCTATGCCTTCAGAAGTGACCGCGAGGGGTATTTCCCCAAACGCTCCCAAACCTCCAGTTCCCTAATCCTTAAATAGACACATTGCAATAATATAAAGCTGCACGTGTTCAGTCCCAAAGCTCCACCTGGTGATGAAACTTTGAACCAGGTATGGCATCAGGACAGGAGGCATTCTGAGGTCATGATCTTTTATCTGCACTTGATTTGAGGTCAATGAGAGAAATATTTCCTGAGATATGGCCAAAAATTTGATTTATCGTGCAGGAAATCCCAAAATGGTAAAAGCGCTATATATAAGTGAAACGGCATTGTCAAAATTCGCTCACATGAAGGATCTGGACGTGATATATCCCCGACACTCTGCGTTCGAGGATATAAATAATGACAATAATAATTTAACAGTTTACTACCAGATCAAGTAAGGATGAATTTTATACTATGACTACTTACTGCAACCATTTGCTGAACTTCCTAACCCACTCACACATACATACACACTTCAATAAGTAAGTTTATAACAAATTCTGCAATAAGGTAGTTTTCAGAGTTTTGTAATATCTCTGAAGATTAAATTAGCATATTTAGTGGGTAGTGTGTACAACAAAACCCACTACTTTAAATTCAAAGCATGTACTACTAATGCAAAGTTATCATCCACTTCGTTGGTACCATACCTTTCTTTGTGGCTTTCAGCTTCATGGACACCACATCAGAGCCAGCATTAGGCTCACTCATGGCCAGAGCTCCAATATGCTCTCCTGTCATTAACTGGCAAAAGCAAAGATGAAGATAAATCAATCTAGAAACAATCAAGCTGACTTTCTACTTTGTACAAAGCATCTAAAATGTTACGCACTGACCTTCGGCATGTACTTCTCCTTCTGTTTCGGGTTAGCATGTCGCACCAACTGGTTGACGCAAAGATTCGAGTGGGCACCATAACTGAGAGCAATGGCTGCTGACACCCGTGACATTTCTTCCATCACAATGACGTGGTCTAAGTAGCCCAATCCAGTGCCCCCAATTTCCACTACGAGGAATATATAGTGTGAGCTGAGAAAACAGACTTTGGTTCACAGATCATTAACTAATCTGCAGGACAACTAATCTGTTTCTTGGATGAAAGATGATTGCCCATCTGCAGATCTTTTGACAGCTGTTTTACCTGGAGCAGTGATGCCAAGCAATCCCATCTCTCCCATTGCTTTCCAATAATCCTGAAGAAACAACAATTAAACGAGTTTCTATACTGAAATCCTGCCCCCTGTTCTATGGAAATTTGCATTGAAAATTAAATATCTAATATAGAAGGGGTTTGGGATAAATCATGCTCATTAAATAATTACAAATTCTGAATCACATAATTTATTCTGAGACTTTATACACACATTCAGTGAATTTTTTTAACTCACCCGCAGTCCTGGAAAGTCATTAGTCTTGTCAATGTCATTTGCATAAGGTGCAAGCTTTTCTGCACAGAATTTACGAACTGTCTGCCTTAGCTGTGAAAAAGAGAGAGAACCAACAAAACAATTATTTATTCTGAAAAGGCTATACTTTTAAGCCAAATATGATGCAAGATGCTGCAGCTCTTCAATTTAAAATAACAGTTCTGGCATTAATACACTTTTAAAATGACAACATTCATGCATACATGTGTTAGGATAATGTCTAGTTTAAACAGTAATCAAGCAAAATCCTTAGAGTCATAACTCTACAATCTTTAGTATTCTTTGCCCTAAAAATGACGACAAAGTCACTGTAGATGCGAGTTCTGCCATTGAAAACTACTGAAATTGTGTCGTAAGGACCTTTCTTTCCAACTTAACAGTCCCACACGACAACTACAGGACCCTTAAGAGGTCAAGACTATGCTTTTCCATTATGTTGTAAACAGTCTGCATTTATAAATAGACAATTAGGCTATAAGACATGTATGCATGGCTAAATTTGAGATTTTACTGAAGCTAAAAGTGTCATAAAAGCCATTACAGGTAGAGTTAAAAAGAAAAAAAAATCATGGGGCAGACCCCTTCACCCAATCAAACACATTGTATGAACTCCACCCCCTGCTTTCATACCATCCAGGGTTCAGTCTTCTTCCACAAGCAAAACACCAGATAGAGTACTGCCAACAAATGCTTAACTTCAATATAGATATAACAACATTTGTGGAATAATGTTTTACAGCTCACAATAAGCTACTTTCTAACCTTTCTGGAGAAAGGATGAAGGAGAAAACATTAAGGTGATTTATATCAGACCAATATTAACAAAAATGTTCTATTTGCTGTAGTGGGCACTAATAAAAACAACTTCAATTGTATTTGGTAGCTTCTCTTGTAAACAGTTTAGCAGGTAAGCATAGCTATATGCTAATATGAAGGTCTAAATGTCTGCTTCTGTTAGCTAATGTTATGTCATCAAGTCATGCAGGCAATGCCATTTAATATGTCCTCAAATGTCAGCGAACATTGTTAGAAAAATTAACACTTTGTTCCCATGATAATTTTTTGGTCCGTTCCACACAAACGACGTGTTTGCGCTCGCGAGTGAACTTTGTTTTGTTAGCATTGGCTAGCTAAGGTAGCTAACCTGTATTTGCTCGTCTGTGAGTCCGTTCACCACGTCGTCCACCGGGATGGCAGAACCCGCACATCCCCTCTTGGCTACAGCAGGGATGGACAACCTACATCCGAGACGCAGAGCGTTTCTAACAGCAAACATCGTGCTGCTTGCAGGATGTTAGGTAAGAAGAGGGAAATAGGTTGAAATGTTTGGTGCCTGCCCTTTATAACAGGGAAAGAATGAGGTCTCACTCTAAAAGCATTTCAAAGTACCACAAACATTACTTACGCAGCCGTGTCTTCTTCTTCTTCGGTTTTATTTGCGCCACATAACTTTATGACCACTAGCGTCACCTAGCGGACAGAGATGTAAAATTATTCAATTGTTTTGAAGGTAAATGTGTCAAAAAATTAAACTTCCGCATTTCAGAACCTGATAAAGTTAATCTTTCAGTTAAATTAACACGAATAGATCCCTAGCTCCCAAACACTGTTTGGTTTGTTATCTAGGCTCAATAATTCGTTTGTTCACCCAATGTCAAAGATATTAATTACAACAAGCACAACACATTTTTCTACCTTAATAATTATTTAAAATATTACCCTTTTAGTGGCAAATATTGGCATGTCAGTGGATTTATTCTTCTGTCTGAATTTAGTTCTTTCCCATCACAATATCTATTGTTTTTTTCAGTTATATTTTTGCTCATCAGCCGCTCAATTGGACCTTAAATCAGTTTATTTGGATTTTCATTTGTACAAAGTTGAAAACAGCTCCCTCTAAAAACAGTTAGAGGGGTTTGAACAGGACTTCCTGTGTTGTTTTCCCTGTGAATGCATGGGTACTCCAGCCTGCTACCATCATGCATGTTAGGTTAATTGGTCACTCTAAAGGCATCTTTCCACATGGACCTAGCCTATCCGGCCTTGCACCAGTCCACCCGGCCTCAGAGCGCTTCCATTACAATTTGTCGAACCCTACTGGTACACTTTCCGTACCTATTTTGTTGTGATGCCAGGCCTGGCGTGCCGTGCGGGTAGCGTGAGGTCTACAGGCTGGTGCCCAACGATTGGCTTGCAGCAAATGATGTCACTACACAGCTCCAGATTCTTCTCTTTCTCTCCAGGGTGTCTTGTCTTGCCCGACTAAGACGTCTCCCGATTTGTTCCATGAGTTTATTACTCATGATATTACTCATGATTTATTACTCATTACCCATAACCCGAGCAGCAGGTAAAAGGCTACTTCGACGTCTTCCATCTTTGTCTCCGCCTTCTTCTCTGGTATCCTGCAGAACGGGTTTTGTTTTGTTACGTTGTGTCATTTAGCTATCAGATGACATCACAAACTTTGTAGAAGGAATGCACCGGGACCCCTCCCACAGTACAGCGTCGCGACTTATACTGGACTTGTAATGGAAAAGCATTCCAGCAGAGTAGAGTGGTCCCTGGGTCAGTAGAGTAGAGCAGACTAGGTAATGATGGAAGGATGCTTTAATGGGCCATTTCCATTAGTACCAACTCTGCTCTACTTGACTCGAACAGTTCAACTCTACTGGTTTTCCATTATAATTCAGGACCCTCTGATGTGGGAGAGGTTCCAAATGTTCTGCCGCAATTAGAGATATTATGAAGTTGCCAACAATCAGAGGTGCAGAAGGTAGGCTATGTTGATATGGATCCTGAAGCTGCTGCCCAGATCGCTATAAGTACCAAAGCTCCAGGCTGATCACTACTCCTGTAATGATTTGATCCTGTTTGGAACCTCAAGGAAGCAGGTACTGCAAAAGTATTTACTTGGTGAGCAAAATCTATAGTGGAAACACCCTGAAGCCTGGTAGAGCCGGTGAGAGTAGGGACTAATGGAAAAGGCCTTTTGAATGTTAGAGGCGAGTGGTAGTTTGGGTGAATGCCATTTCACGCCTTGGCCCTACCACTACATTTTGCACGTTCACGTGTAGGGGTAAGGGTGTCCCAATTCCTATGAGGACAGAGGGAAAGGGGTAAGTGATAGGGCTATATAACCCTTCAAACGAAGATTTTTCAGGAGCACACTTCAAACCAAGGGATATGAAAAATTTCCCATAATACCTTGTGATTTACCGATGTGAGGGCTACTGCCGAGTCTAAAGAAGCTCACAAATGCATTTTCTCCAACGAAAACTTTTTTTTAAAATTATGACAAACGTTGATTTTTACATTTTAATGTCATTTTAATATTTAGTAGTCAATCTCTTAATAAAATGCACACGGAAAAAAAGTCGCTAGCTCCAGTTGAAGCTCCAGTAATGTAGCATACTGAACGTTAGCGGTGCTCTGTAGCGAGACATGCTTAACTACTCTGGTAACGTTATAAAAATTTTTTTGCAACTTCACTACTGGCCGTGAAGGGGTGTCCCAAATCGTAGGGCTAACTTTTCAGCCCTTCCACTTGTAGCTCCGTTTGAAGGGGTGAGGGGCAAGAAGTGGGGGGAGGGGTAAGAATGGGAAGTGGGATTTGGCCTTTTCTCTCGATTTTGGTAGTGATGTAGGTGAGAACAGGTTGCATGAATGTAGTTGAACTTCCGCATGTGAGTTTAACTGGAGAACTGATAGGCAAAATAAAAGAAAAGAAACTGAAAAAGATTTCCAGCAGATTTTCACACTACAAACACACATTTTACATAATAGCAACAGAAACAGACACAACAGACAGTTTTTTTTTTTTTTTTTTTAGGAAACATTTATTTATTTGACACTTTTGCTTGTGTAAATAATGTACATGGGTTACTATAGGGTGAAAATACAACCAAACTCAATCTCATTAAGTTCAGGGTTTGTTACTAAATACATCCATCGGTTTCCCATTCTTCTTGATTGTCTTGATTCTGCATCGCCAAAGAGGCAAAACAGGGCCCAAGGTCTGATGAGATGGTTTCTGAGTTTTAGGAACCCATCCATCCATTTTCTACCGCTCATTCCCGAGCGGGGTCGCGGGAGCCAATCCCAACTACACAGGGCGAAAGGCGGGGTACACCCTGGACAGGTCGCCAGTCCATCACAGGGCCAACACACAGACACAAACAACACGGGGAGAACATGCAAACTCCACACAGATAGGCCACCGTCCGACCCGGGGATTGAACCGGCAACCTGCAGTGCTAACCACCTCGCCAACGTGCAGCCCCAGTTTTAAGAACCCCTTAAATTTAAAGAAGAAGACAAAAGACAAAAGAAGAAGAACAAGGACAACAGGCTGAGAGTGGTGCACACATCAATGGAAAGAGTTGAGATGGCCAAAATGTCAGGGTGTGGGCATAATTGAGACAAAATCATTTAATAAAATGCTGATGCAGTTATATTATGCCCTAAATATGTCTCATGCACTCTTAATTCTGCAGGATTGTGCTACCCTGTGAGCAATCTGTGCCCCCTCTGTTAAGATATGGATAGCTGTATTACTAACATTTGACTGCATTATCCAAAATTAGGTCATAGTTTATTATACAGATTAATATTTCTCCAGATCTGTCTTGTGTTCTATAAATTCCCTCTCAACCAAATTTTCTGCTAATTATATTATAGAATAAGCCTATTTCAAGTATTTTACCATCTAAACAGTTTGGTATCTTATCACTCATTACTGTATCATTATTTCTTACATGCAAATAAAAGCATTTAATGAATTGTTATTTTATACTAATTTACTAATTTATTTTAATTTGTACTAATTTCAGCACTGGAGCTACTGAAGATTGTGCATAGCACATTTCATGTACAGAACAACTCAAAGTGCTTTAAAAAAAACTTAACTTAGGAAAACATGATGTTCATGTAAGTAAACAAGACATTCATTGTTTCACTGATTAGTTGACCTGATTAGTTGCATTAGTTCAGCTGCATTATATGTATTGCTATAAACCCTCTAGAACTATAACATAGAACAAGAAAAAAATGTAATTTTGTTGTCATATATTTCTATTGATCTATTTTCTTGTTGAAGAAATTACCTTGGTTGGTATGTCCTATTATTTAAACCACACCCAGTTAACTGAATTACCTGTTTTATGAGTTTCATGATGGTAGGCTTTTGTTTGGCTCCTTATAGTTATGTTTTATGTAACTTGGCTTCTTTGCTTATTTGTAAAGAGATGGAAAAGCTTGGGAATATCTTTTAATAATTGATAACTCATACTCCTTATAACTTTACTTCTCCAGTCACTCCCAGTCGGACATTGACGATTACAATGACAACTCCTGCTGTCTCCTGGTTACACTGATCCCAGGCTCTGATTTAGCTGCCATTATGGACATTCCTCAGCCCACCTTCCTGTTCCTCACCCTGGTCATCCTCCTGGACTCCTTTTCATTCCTCACCAGTTTTAAGACCAGTCATTCCCAATAAATCCTGTTAATGTTCCTTCTGTTTCCGAGTTTACATTAGTTATACCCATGAACCCTTGTGGCTCCGTAAAACTGCAGAGTTATGCGGACAATGACATGTAGTACAAGTAATTCCACTTTAATTGAATTGAACAAAATTGAGTTATACTTTATTATTTCTAGTGGTATCATTATTATTAGAGAAAAGGGGAATAAATAATATCCATCTGTCCATCCATTATCTGTACTGCTTATTTCAATGAAAGGTCATGGGTACTTGGATCCAATCCCAGCAATCTTCAAGCAAAGAGCAGGGTTTGAACAGTTTGCCAGTCCATCACAGGAACAAAAAAACAAGATAAAATTTAAAAATCATATTTAATTTTAGTTTAATTACAATTGTAATTACAAAGTGTAATTGTGCCTTGACAGGTTATATAACTGTACCCCGGTCCAAAAATCTCCTGGTATATTTTAGAGGATGTGTTTTGTCTTTGCCCTGCAATTCTAATTCCTGGACAGGCTTCAGCTTCCCCGCAAGCCTGAATTGGAATATGTAACATAGAATATGAATGGATGAATGAATGTTTTATCTCTGAAAAATCTTTTAGACTACTATAACTTTTATCCAAAACCATGTTGTTGCAGATGTTCACATATGGTGGAGGAGCAGAATCATTTATCTGAAGTGGTAAACAGAAAGTAAAAAGAGAATTGAGCACAGTATTAATGCATTCTTAAACACTTCAGTTATTATTTAGAAGTTTAAAAAGTGAAGAAAAAAGGACGGGAAGGAGCATTATGCACATATTTGAGCACCAAACAATACCCAAATAAAAAACTCAGTTGCTATGGCAGTGGCTTGTTCATAGGCATCAGGAAATGCAAATTTGAAATCTTTATAAACATCCTGACTTATTGAACTCGTTCACAGTAATCAGAGGTACTGGTCACTTGGAACAGCTGCTTTACGTCGAGCATTAAACTAAGTTATACTGAAAAAGGAGAAACCTCTATGAAACAAAGCATTTTTATTTATACTGGTTATCTCCTTAATGTGTATTCAAGTTTGGGTCTGTTCCAAAACCAAGTAAACACTGAGAGAAATTATGCATGAAATATAAGTTGAGACCTCTGATTTACAGTGAAGTATGTACAGAACAATTTAACGGACTGCTATTGTACAGCTGTTCACGTCAGCTGAAACATTTCCTAAGTTCCTAAAACAAAAACCAGCATCAAGGCTTTGCAAACAAACCTAAGAAATCTGTCAGTAAACTGATATAAAATCTGATCATAACAACCCAACTTGTTTATGCCTTTTTTTCTGTTTCGAAATGTCAAAACTACAGGAAATAATACAAAAACAGTGATTTTGCATGAATTGTTGAAGAAACGCATCATTGCCTTTTAATATTTTGATATGTCCAAGGATTAATTTAAATGTTAACAATTATGCACAATACACTTTTATGGCTGTTCAACATTCCAATATGAAGTTCACCGTCTCCACCTTCGGCATATCCTCTTTGCAGTCATCTTTGTAATGCTGCGCGGTTTGTTAATGTAGGCACACTGCAGAGAGGTCTCTGGGAATAAACTCTGGTGCTGCCATCGCTGCAACATTTTCTCTTTCTTTCCCTCAACATAACTCTGACTGTGAGACAAAATTCTGAATTCCCCTTTTTGAATCCCTCAAGCACTCTATATAAGTTATTTACTTTGTCCTTACCTATATGACTGCAAATGAGGTGAAAAATGAGGTGAGAATGCTGCAAAGTGAAACAAAAAAGGAGACTGAAGCTGTTAGTTAAAATATAGCACATATGGTTGTAATCTGGACAAACTGTGTTCCATATGCTGTAAAATTTCACTCATGGCTTCATTTCCACTTTTTAAAAAAGTTAAATCAAAACATCGAACTGTCCAGGGGGTACACTGCCTCTTTCCCAATGAAAGCTGGGATAAGTTTCAGGTACCCGCGACCCTAAATTGGCTGAAGGTCAAGAACATGGATGGATAGAAATGAGAACATGACTGCCATCCTATTTTTTTTTCATGAAGATGCTTTTTATTTATCAAAGAAAGTGTTGTACATTGTTTTTTTTTTTTTTTTGCTTGTTTTTTTACACACGGCTCATTATATCCTCTTTAATGACAAACTGACTTTTAAAGAAATGTCATAGCTACTTCACCAAATGAACAATGGGTGCAAGTTGTTTACTCAAAAAAAAAGCCCCTGATAAGGAGATATAATTCACATGAATGTCATCTGAGTGCTGGTTCAGTACATTACTACAGGCCATGGAAAAATCTGACCTTTTGTACAACACATCTAATATGATGAATGCCACTTATTTGCTCAAATGAAATTAGTGTGGCAGAATTATTGCATAACTTCTTGAACAATTATTAGTTTCCAAGTCCTGTAACTAGCTTAGAAATTTTCAGCTGACAAGAAAATCAAAACAAATTTTGTTAAGTTTGGTGTCTTTAGACTCAAAAAGAGTCTGTGTGTGTTTTCGACTCTACTGAGTCTGTCCGTGCGCGTGTTCCAGCACGTGTACGCTATTTTGATAAAAGTAGGCTTAATAAAAAAAATATATAAGTTTGTTAATTTAATTAAATGTTGGATTGGTGCGCAGATTTTGCGTTAAAGCAACGGATGAAAAATGTATAGATATCCGTAGTTTTTTTTTTCTTGTTTTCTAAGTCTACGTATCAGCTGGTTTAATTTCTTTCAGCCAGGAAGCGAGAAGGAGGCAATGCGGAAGATAATTACCTCTGTACTCTTGTGTGAGTGCGCGCGCGTGTTAAACCGCGCGTCGAGGCGCGAGGCACGACACCACTTTAGAGGGGTTTCCCTTACTGACAGCAGGCGAAGAGCGCAGAGGCGGTCAGAGGCGGCCAGAAGCTTTATAAGCGCAGAAGCTCGGGTCATGAACGACAAGGAAGTGCCGCAATGGATCAAGTGGACGCGTAAAGTCACGCTGCGCTGCATTTGAACTTTCTAAAAGTGAAATGATCAGATTTTGACGTCTGAAAAGAAGCGACTCTGTTCCTAATTGTGCGCCTCTACGACTTTCTCTCAATGCCCAAA
The DNA here is from genome assembly GCA_037177515.1 of Pseudomugil tenellus. Lineage (NCBI taxonomy): Eukaryota > Metazoa > Chordata > Actinopteri > Atheriniformes > Pseudomugilidae > Pseudomugil > Pseudomugil tenellus. The sequence goes on from JBAMHX010000022.1 coordinate 11,291,406, forward strand.
GAATACAGGAGAAGGTCCTCCAAAGATTTTGTGCTTTCTCCAACCGGAGTAAACGACGAGGCACGTTTAGAGCGAAAAGCAGGAGGGAAGTCTTCCCAAATTTGCTATGAGCTCATACAGAAAGCCGCTCAGGTCGCGCCGTCGTCCGGACCAGCGGCTGTGATGGATGCGCCCCGGGTACCGCAGGTCACCATCACCCCGGAGGGAGGCGACTCCGCCCGGGAGATCCAGCAGGAGGACTGGGATGATGCGGTGGACGGCACTTTGCGCAGAAAACTGTCCAACTCCTCCATCTCATCTACAGGATCCTCTGTTCTGGAGTCCGAGGATGACTTGCTCAGTGACAACGAGAGCAAAAGTAAAGGCATCATCACTTTAGAGCACCTGATTGACCCCGGAGAGGTGAGTAATGGACTGTTTAAGGTTCTTTTTTAAAGATATGTGGCAGGTTGTAACTATGAATTGTCAGTTCAAGAACAAGCTGTTTCTAATCTTCGGAAGTCTGTTATTACACAGTAACAGGAAAGACCTGATTTTTGGCTCAGCGGCATATAAACAACAGTAAGCAAAGTGCTTAATCAGAAACAACCACTGGGAACTATTTCACTGCAGAGACAGGCAATTACAGCGATAACACGATTACTTCAAAATGTTTAGTCGATTTTCAAGTGACATATAAACATATAAACAAGTCTTCCAGTACGGGCTACACATGGGACATAAGTCACTTCCACATTTTAAGAGGTTATTTTTGGGTCTGTTCTGTCCTTGGGGAGGATTTGAGCTCTGGGAAATTTCATTTGTGAAGAAGTTCCTGTCAGAGTTGTCACTTTCCTCCAGTTAGAACAGATGTAAGAGGGGAAAATGTTTAAACAGACTTGGAGAGCCCTGCCAGAGAGCATGGGACGATGACCAGGAAATTGGAATTTTCTATTTTAAAATGATCTTATCTCACTTGATGTTTAATAGGGTATCATTTAATAGGGTATCAAAGCATTTGATGTCACTTTAATGATCCCTGGAGCGATATGAAGTAAAACCAACGTAACAAAGCCTCTGACAGCTCAAAACGAGCTTTGTAGTGAATGATACCCTGAGTGTGTACCATCCTGTTTATTGATTTTTATCATCAAGGCCACATAAAACATCTTGCCAAAGAAAACACATTCTCTGCCTTTATGTTCTCATCTGTAATCATTCTGTGTGTCAGTGGATAACTCATGCATTCGGCTAAAACAACACGTGTGAAATGTAAGATCAGCGAGTCGTTTTGGAACTTGTTGTCCTGATTTTTAACAGCTCACATAGCAGATTCAGAGGGTTGTTGTTTCAGTTAAATCAACTCTGAAAGTGGAAGTTTGTTTACGTTTTACATGTTTGGTAAATAAATCATTATGTGTCAATAAAGAATATTTGAATTTGAATTGTGGTTTTTTTGGTAATTGGTAAATGAAGTGAGAAGACGGTGATTGACCAGTTTGCTGTAGCTGTATAATCTGCTTTTTGTCACTATGGTAGACTCGGACTGTCACAAAGTGTACATGCATGTGCTTTATGCATCAACCTCTTGTCATTGCCTCCTCCATACAAGGTCTGAAACTGCCACTCTCCTTTAAACAGACTGAACAGATTGCATGTTGTCAAAGTTGACGCAGTCCAGGCCATCAAGTTTTAGTTTGATTTTGTTTTTCTGGAAAAAAAGTTAATTCTAGGTTGTCCTTTACTGGTTAGTAAAAGCAACCAGAGACAAAATGGAAATTTGTTGATCATGTAAACCTGTAAAAATAGCCTCTTCTTGCTTTTGCCCCTTCAACCCACAGAAAAACACCCCCACACAGATGAAGCTTAAGTGCCATTGTGTAATAATGTTTTTGTGGTCAGTTTCCAATTTTAGCCCAGGCCTTTGACATTTAGCAAAGAACACTTCAGGAAGCTAAAAACACACAAAGCTTCGGCTAATTCACGCTTCAGAGCACAGATAAATTCCTTGTAGATGGTGCATATTAAAGATAATTTTAGTCACCAGAGCAGATTGAGAAGACTTGTGCGTGTGGAGAAACAGGACCTTGGTTATAACCGGATTAACTTGGGAATGACACATTTGCCTTTTCAAAATGACACAACCTGGTGAGACATTAATTATGATCAGCATGCAAAACGTTTGACTCACATAAAGGTTGATCTCAACTGTGTGTGTTTTTAAGGTTTCCATTGACAACCTCTTTCAGATCGGCATGCTGTTGAGTCAGTGTTTGACAGAAGGTGTGTCTGACAGAGAAGAAGATTTGTGCGTATGGTGCCAAGGAAGCAAACATCATTTTTAATACTTTGAACGCTTTCAAACATCTGAATACTAAAGCATAAAGTATTTCTTTTTATCTTTGGTTTAAGGGAGAAGCATTGTGCTTTACATGTTAGGGGTGTATGAAAATATTGATATATCAGAATATCGCAATATTTTGTGTGACAATATTACATCGATATTCAAAAGAACTGTATACATTTTTTATGAGCAAATCTTTACTCATGAAGCAGATTTTAATTTATTTAGCCATTTTGTACATAGTGTTTTTTTGTCCTGCATTGAAACATAGACCCATAGTATTTATGGTGTTTATTAGGATGTGACAGTTTTCTTAGCTTTATATTGTAGAAAAAAATGCAATTTATTGCCTTGTTTATAGTATCACAATCTATTGTATCACTAAGCCTTTATTGTGATTCTTGCCATTACACACCCCTACTATACATTTGACAATTGTAGAAAATGACTTTTAGAATTAGATTTTAAAAAGCAATCATCTCAATTGAGATAGTGAAACTAAGCTTATGAAACAGCTTTTGATGAACCATTCTCTTCATAGACAGATCAGTTATCTTTAATTCTAACTTGAGAGTTAAGCAGTTTTTGTGCTCCGTTAAATGAGAAGTGGTAGAGGTATGTGATCACTGGCATTTATCTAAGATCATGGAAAAACAACTCAATGGTGGTGCGAATTACGGTCAAAAGAAAAGCTCATTAAGTATCACTGAAGCTCTGAGAAAAGGCATTGACCTTGGAAGATCTGCTCTCTTATCATCTACGTATTGTTATCAGTGAAGATTCTGTCTCTGTAAAGGCCATCACAGCATAGAAGAGGTAACCTGGAGTTTTAAAGCCACAATGTGTAGACAGAAATGTGGTCATTGTGTTCACACAAAAACGTCTCTTTCCAGCCCTTTTTGTTCACTTTAACACTTTAGATTTTATAGTTACTATGTTGAAAACAAAGAAAGCATCTGTCTGTTAACCCTTCAAAGCATAATGTTTCATACTTGACTGATAAAGTTTAAGACATTTTGAATTATTTTATGATATAAACTTTACTCAAAACCCTGTTGTACATCATACGATACTGGTCTCCTGTACCCTGGTGGATACCAGAAAGCAGAGGACTCCACTACAATAATTTTGACTTATCAATGGGAAAATAAATTGTAAAAATACATTTTTTTCTCTTCAGATTACATTAAAGAGTCAAATTAAGACATCAGATTAAAAAAATTGAGTTGGACCCCCCCAAAAAGAGACAGAAAATTGACCGGATGTTTTTAGGTTAGGCTTTAAAGGGTTAACTATATTACATAATGTACGGATAAATATGAAAAGTTGTTGCAATAGAGCAGCCAAAGTCTTTTAATGTTCACATTGAATTATGTCCAGTAAATAAGTGAGCAAAGCACATGACCTGACATTTAGAAAAGCCCTGTCTGCCTGCAGGAAAGCTTCTAGTGAGGAGGTGTGAGACATGAGCTGTCGTGTGATCAAGACTGTCTCATTTCCTGTTTCATTCACAACAAATAAAGTAATTGGATTTTTTTTTAACTTAAAGGTTGAAATGAAGAACAAATATTAGCTGTCATTCCCCAACGCAAAGTTTAAATTTACTCTGCATTTTATCTTAAACGATCACATGGGAGAATAACTATATCTGTGGGGTGTAAACGCTGAGAGCACAAAACCACTAAGAAAAGTAAACATAAATACACACAAGGACTGATCATTCACTCCTTGATAACATATTTAATTTGTTCAGTGCTCTTCGCAAACTTTAATTTTCTGCAAGTAGTCATATGACACACGAGAAGCCGCTAACAAGCGAGTGGGTGTTGAGAGGCTTAAAACAAGAGTCATGTCTGTATCAATTTTTTTGTGCTGATCTTTTAGACATTCTCCTAAATGTATGGAATTTCACAACACCTGAGAGATTGCTCACAACTTACTAAATGTGATATTACATCTGAATTATTTCTGAATAATAATTGGATGTTAGTTCATTTTTCCTTTTGCTGCTAGGTAGAAGCTTTTCTCTGTCTTAAGAGGACGATTCTACCACCACACCACCATGGAGATGCTGAATAGAGATTTTGAAGACTGATATAAGTTTCCATCAGACTGACCTACATTAAAATGTTTCGTGGTGTGGAAAACGAAAAGCCTGGCATCAGATTTACTGGCCAGAAGTGCTTATGTGATCAGATTTCCACTCAGATGGGTGGACCAAATAGCAGTTTCCACAGTTTTTTCCTTTTTTCAGTCATGTGATCAGGGGCAAAGATAAACTGTTTAGCACACTGGTTTAGAGTAAATTTTTTGAAAATATTTTTTAAACATTTATATTTAGATCCACTTCTTTGTTTCCATTCATTTTCTTGTATTTCTCCCACAGAGCAAGTCATGGTGGAAACTAAAGACATACATCCGCTGGCCCTTCAATGCTACTCACAGGAAAAAACTGAGCTGGGTTCAGCTAGCTGGACATAAAGGTGGGATTTATGCAGATCCAGTCTTGCATATTTCAGGCAGCTCACAGTCTCAATATTTAAGATTGAGTTAATAATTTATGATCAAAATGACACCATTTTACAAAAGATCTTGCTTGAAGGTGCTTAAGGTGTCTGTTTTAAAAAGTGATGAAGCAGTAAATGACAGATGGAGACATTCTGAATGAATTCTGAAGCAAATATTGTACTCGTGACAGATAACCTGTTAGCATTGAGGAATAATTCAAACATGTCCATCGCTGAAGAATTTTCTAGAATCTTCTGGTTGTTTTCTCTGTGGTCAGTTTCCAGTCAGTTAATCTAATGAATCTGATTATTAAGCCACCTGGTCACACACATAACCAGCTATCTTCTTCGAATTAAATAGAGTATGTATACTATATAGAATAGAAGATTTTTTTTTTATTAAATACAACTAATATTTCACCTTTATCCATTTGAACTTTATCACTCAATGACAATAAAAAACACATTAAACTTACATTTTCCAAAGATTTTGTTGTTTGTGGATATCATATGCAAAGTCAATGTCAATGATACATTTTCTCTTCATGCAGTTTTACAATTCTATGAAACCATAAGTCTGTTTGCATGTACGGAAACATAAGTCATCAGTGGTTTCAATGTCATACAACTTATAATTACTGCTTTCAGTTACAAATAAATGTAACAACATTTTTAACATTTGCTTAAAATTATGACAACACAGTGAAATTGCTTGGCAATCAGTGTAAATGTGAAATATATATTCAGGTAAAGGAAGTAACATATTTAAACAACTTTAGTTATCGTGGATGGTTAAAGCCACTGCAGTGTGGTTAATTTCCTGTAGGATTTATCTCACACATAGGTACATTTCTCAGGAATTCACATACTAAGGTCACACCCAAGGCTTCTAACATATCTGTATAATCTTCACGTGCGAAGTGACTGAATTCCTTGACAGTCAAAAAGAATCGGGGAATTTTTTGTCTGAAAACCAACTTTATCTCATCTCAGGCAACTTCAAAGCTGCAGGTGAGGGCACCATTCTGAAGAAGTACTCAGAGAATGAGGTGGAGTGCTTTGAGAAGCTGAAGGATGACACGCTGCTCCATTTTGTACCTGGATATCATGGCATTGTGGAAAAGGACGGAGAGTCTTTCCTGCACATGACCGACCTGCTGACAGACTTTAACCATCCTAATGTGATGGACTGCAAGATGGGAGTGAGGTAAGGAAGTCAGACCTCCATCTTCATAGATATTTTTTTCTTCTCATTTTTAATCTTTTAACAATTATTTCTAATTTATTTGTGTGTTTGCTGGTCACCAATGCTCATGTTCTCTGAGAATGGACTGGAAATAAAAACTACAGACGTGTGACAGTTTAAGCACCCTGACGTGGTTTGGCTTCATAAGGGAACACCTGTTGTAACTGCAGGCTGTATGCTTGGCTTCCTGCCACAGCGAGGGAAGCGCATCAGTGTTTCAACTACACAACTACACAAATGCATGAATGCACTGGTGAACGTGTATGTGCATATTTGTACGTGCACAGGCGCACACATATGAGCAAAATACTTTAACAAGCAAATCCTCTCCCATACAAATTGCTACAGACACACAACCATAGACATACACTGACCTTACATACACATTTACTGTAAGTTAATTGCTATATTCTTTTCTCATTGTGTGTTTGTTTTGTGGGGCTGTTCATATGCTCACACATATCTGCTCACTCAGGGTGTCCCTGGAGACTCCCCTTAGTCAAAAACACTCAACCACAAAGTTGCAAAACCGCTACCTTGCACAAACACACACTCAGGCTTTCACACAGTTAAATGTTGCACACAGGAGTCTCCTCTCAGCTTCCCTCTTCGGCACAGAGGAAGTGTAGCTCACAAACTGAAACTGAAATCATGTCTGTTTGCACAGAACTCTTCACTATGTGTATACCAATGGATACTGTACTGTTCAGCAAGTCGTGTTGTTCTTAGCCGTGCAGACAGATACTTTTTCTGTACTTCCTCCCGTACATGCATCGCTACATATGAGCAGCAGCTCTTTCTCGAGAATGGTGAAGGAAAAGAAAACTTACTGAACAGGAATAGCTTGTTTATGTAAGATCGCATTTAAAAAAATAGATCAAGGTTTTACATAATAGGCCATAATTTTAAAAATCTTGTCCTAGTAAATTCTCAAGATTACTTAATGACTACTTCAGATCAACATTTTTTTTTTGGATAAATGCAAAAGTTTCAAGAGCCTACAGGCCTCAGTTAGGATGTACAATGAGAAAAAGACAATTAATTGCCAGGAAGAGGTCTCTTTTCTCTCAAAGCAACAATAGATTTGCAAGTTTGCATCTGAACAAACTGTGAAATCTTTTGGAACAATATCATTTTGGTAAATAAGACCAAGATGGAGATGACTGGCCATGATACACAGAACCAAAAACTAAACCAGTATACCATCTCAAACAGCAACTGTGAAGAACAGTGGTGGAGTGGTGATTAATTGGGCTTGTTTTGCAACCACAGGACTTGGGCACCTTGCTGCCATTGGACCAAACATCAGCTCCTTTGAATATCAAAGTATTATTCAGTCAAATGTGAAATCTTCTTCCTGACAGCTAAGTTGGGTTATTGAACCACAGCAATGCCTGCACAGTGATTAAATCTGATTAGAAAAAAAAGAAAGAAGAGGTTTATAGTGTTGCGGGATCTTCAGAGTGTTGTGCATAAACAAATGTCAGCCAAACCTCAATTAACTGATACAATGTTGTAAACACGAGTGGGCCTCAGCTCCTCCACAGTGATTTGAGAGACTGATAAGGTAAAACAGAAAATAATAGCTTCTCAGCTGTGTTGCTACAGGTCCTGCAACTGCTGAGTCATTTCTTGTACTTTGTTGTTCACGCTGTGATTGCATTTTGGAAAAGTATTTGTTTCATAAGGACACAATGCCAAATGTGCTGCTGTAATGATCGCATTATTTTTCACGATGCCCTGATGCAGAAAACCTTCGAATCAGAAGGTGTACCGTCCAAAGATTGCATAGTATCTCTCAATGATGTGATTCTGAAACAAACTATTAGAATGGTGTCTGTATGTAGAGAACGCACCAGTAAAATGGTTCTTGCTGCCACTGTGAAAGGACTTACCTGGAGGAGGAACTTGTGCGAGCGAGGGAGCGGCCCAAACCGAGGGAGGACCTATACAAGAAAATGGTGGAAGTGGATAGTAATGGCCCGACTCCTCAGGAGCATTCCCAGCAGGGTGTCACCAAACCTCGCTACATGCAGTGGAGGGAGACCATGAGCTCCAGCAACACCCTGGGCTTCAGGATAGAGGGGATCAAGGTAGTCATGCTTTCTGTCAATTCTAGTGACATCCTGTTTACATAAAGCTACATTTAATAAGAATGAAGCCTTTCGAAAGTAATGGCTTCTGACCACCAAGGTCTGACATCGTTACTCTTTTCATTTTTTCCTTTGACACAATTGTCTTGCTGGTGTGATGCTAATGCTAACTAACAACTGCCGCAGTCCTGCAAGGATTAGGAGCTTCCCTGATGCAACACAGCTGATGCACATCAGACTTGAGACACATCAGCTTGACAAAAAACTCTGTACAAGTCTGATAATTACTCATTGATTTGGTTCAGGTGTGATGCAGCAGGGAAACTCCCAACACTTGCAGAACTGCGTCTCTTTAGGACTGGAGTTGGCTAGCCCTGTTCTAGTCTGCATTTTCTATTTTTTCCATTTTTGTCTCTTTAGAAACACGATGGTACATGTCGAACTGACTTCAAGAAAACCAGATCCAAGCAGGACGTCATGAAGGTGTTCATGGACTTTGTAGGAGGGGATGTCAACATCATAGTACGTGGCACATACATGCTTAGTGTATTTGTTCAAGCTAGACACAAACGTGCATTTCAATACTGTGCATAAACAGAAAGAAATGTTGGCTTAGTTAATATATATGTATGAGCTGTGTATGCTCTCACATCCGTGTTCAGTACACAGTTCTTTTGTTTTATTTCATTGGAAAAGGTCAGGCTCTGTGAAATGGCAAATATTGGGCCTAATCCAGATCTGTATTTAAACAGTTAAAAAAACAGCAATCCCTAATGCAAAGCAAAAAGTAAATACACTCTAAGGTGCTTTGAGTTTTTGGTTTTCAAACACACCCTGGCTTCGCCTTCCAATGCTACACATGTACATGTTGTGGAATCAAATTTATTCAGTGCCTTTTTCTGTTTTTACTTGAAACACAGATGTCGTATTTGAACAGGCTGGCAGAGATCCGGCAAGCCCTGAACGAGTCCTACTTCTTCCAGCGACATGAGGTGATGACTTATCTGTTGTGAAAATAAGTCACGAGTTAAATAAAAGAAGTTGTGCTTATAAAAACATTTCATCAATTACACTTGACGGACAGAGAAATGTTTTTTCAGGTTGGATCATGTAATGGCCATTACTGTTTTACATGCAGCAGTCAACACCAAATAATGCATTTAAATTTTGCTGAATATTATTTTTTAAAAATGTAAGATTAGCACAGATAAGCGAGATAAGCAGCTTTCCACCATGTTAGCATGTCTACATGATATTACATTACATTTGTCAGAAAGTAATTTCACAAATATGAATCACAAACAGCTGGGTGTAGCGACTAACATATTTATAAACTGCATTTCAACTTTTAATTTAAGATACATGACAAGTATGGTCAGGCATATCCAAAAAGTCATGCAATAGCACAGGTAGGTCTTTGCTGGTTTACTGCTAGAACTCCATGGCCCTGGTATGACTGGACCACAACAAGGTGACCCACTAACACGGACTCATGTAAAATGGCAGCAAATGCCGCAAGAGGAGTCGGGTCAAGCAGACTGGAATGGCGGCGTCTTCCACCAGGGAGGCAGGAACTGTAATAGTGTATTGTAGATATATGAACACTGAAACTTGCATTTAAATTTCCTGGGCAGACCGTACATATGAGACGGCATTTCTGCAAGTTTTCTTTTTCCCACTTCTTATTTACAATGCATGGCGCTGAGGAAAAAACCAAGCAGCGCTTCCAGCCAGCTGTTCCTCTCGGACAAACTATGTCTGCAGCTCAGAGAGCCTGCGGGAAGCAGGTTTTCTTGTGGAGATGGCTGCATGCTGTGTTCTGGGCAGACAGTCAATGAAGCCTGTGCAGTTGTTGTACTGACATGTGGCTGAAAATAAACTAAATGCAAGTGTTTGCTTTATATGAAAAGCCCATGATTCCAGTGCTGAGAGACAAGTAACAGTACGAACCTCCGATATATTACTGTAGATTTAAATGAGCTAATCAACAGCAAACGGTCCTGGGTACATTTGCCTGTCCGTCCTGGGAGAGGATCTCTCCTTCACCTGGGG
>JBAMHX010000022.1:11301807-11335946 GCA_037177515.1 Pseudomugil tenellus
TTTACCTGCATGTGAAGCCCTCTGAGACAACTTGTTGTGATACTGGGCTATATAAATAAAATTGACTTGACTTAACAGTCATAATCATCATATTGTTGTTTGAACTTTAACAAGATAAAAGTTGCAGAGTTTGCAGAGACTTTTGAGGAAGTGCAGGGAGACTGGACTGTAGGTGGTGCTCATTAGCATATTTATAGATCCCCACACACTGAATGAGGAAGGAGTTGTAAGCAGAGCCTTGTTTTTTGGGGGGTGTTTAATTCTCCAGCAAAGTTGCAAAGATTTGTAAAACCTGTAAAAAAAAGTGTTGTTTTTGGCCTTTTCTAAGACAATTGCTTATGTTTATTTCCTTTATTTATAAAAAGGCTCATAATAAACCCTTCTTTGTTTCCTTAGGTCATTGGCAGTTCCCTCCTCTTTATCCATGACCACACAGGCAAAGCAGAGATCTGGATTATTGACTTTGGCAAGACCACAGCGTTACCAGAGGGCCAGACATTAAAACACGATATTCCCTGGCAGGAGGGTAACCGGGAGGATGGTTACCTGTGGGGGTTGGACAACCTCTACCAAACACTGGAGTCTGTAAGCAAAGAAGAGCCCAACAAAGAACCCTGTTGCTCAGTTACGAAGGAAAACAGCCAAACAACGGAAACATTTGATTAATGACTTTTGCCTGGCTCTTTTATTGGACTTCACAGAGTTTTATATAATTCGATTTGCTTTAGGTTATCTCTAAGTACAGAAATTCAACAACAGAGAAGATGTTCTGTAGCCAAACAAATACAACATTACGTAGATCCACTGGCATTTGGATCTACATAAGGGGCAGAGAATGTCACACAAATGACTGAAAGATCGAGCAAATACACTGACACTAATTCAACTTCCTATAATGCGAACAGAAGTGAAAGTGGGGTGGGGTGGGGGGGGGGGATTCTGCATGTCAGTTTCAGAGACAAGTTAAATGTGCAGAAAATGCTAAAAACCAAATAAAAAAACTGCAAGTTTACAACACCAAACAGATCTACTGCAGCCATCAGCTCTGATGAGAAACTGAACTCTGGGATAAAAACTGACAGAACTCACAGTTGTGTATCTATAACGTTAACACATTCCCCACGATAGCACTGCACACTGCATTATGATGAGACTACAATATGTGTGCTCCTATTTTGGAATACTGCATTTTACTGTATAGCAACATACTTGCTTTTTATTGATTTAAGCCTGTAATCAAACTTGTAATTACTACTGTAACACTTAATGCTGCACCATTTGCTCGGATATGATTTATGTTGTTATGTTATCATTAAATGAATCAACTTGTGCATACAATCTAAATGAAAATATGCAGCTTCTTTTTATGTGTTTGTTTTTACAGTTGAGCACTATTTTGATCTTGTACATGTTGCTAAGGACTATATATATATATATATATATATATATATATAGGAGTATACTTCACATTTGATGGCGGGACAAAAGTATGTAGGCGAGCAAATGCATATCGATTAGATAACTAAATATAAATTTATCTGGGACAGGGGTGATTGGAAGGGTGAAAGAGTTATGTTTTGATTGCTTTTGCACTTTCACCTTACAAATGTAAATAAAGAATAATATTTTAAGGCAATGTGAAAGAATATTCAGTAAACCTGTCAAACTCAAACATGTTTCTTTATTTGACCTATAATAAAATAAAACATTTACATGCTTAAGTTCAAAACATTCACATCAGTGATAACTGCTGGAGTACATAAAAGTAATGCCAAAACATAAATACTCCACGTCCACTTACTGCATGTGTAACATTTTACGGCAGTCTGTTGTTTTGTTTTTATACAGACTATGTTTGTATTTCAAAGCTGAACAGCTCCCCCTGCTGGGAAAACACAGATACTTCTACCACCCTGTAAATGCAGAACAATGATTTCTAATGGGAGAGATCAACTACTGATTCAACATTAGCAGAAACAGAAACACAAAAAAGATTATTGCGTGCACTTATTAATAAGACCCCTACTGGTTAAGCATATTATACTGGGACTTATGGGAAAAGCATCCAAAATATGTTAATAAACAGTAAGTAAATGAGTAGTTCCTGATAATTACTGTCTTGTTCTAACATGACTGAATTTGGTATCTTGTTCATTAATGTGCTGAAAACATTATTTAACAGGTACTTATATGTGGAAATAATTGTCTGTGCCTTCACTGACCAATTTTATTGTATTTACAAGTTTTCAACAAATATAGAATTTAATACCAGTAACACATCTGGACTACAGCAAGGCCAGTCATGCACTCACATCCTGTATCTGAATAATCATAGATAAGTACATCACATTATTAACTTACATCTCCCCAAAGATTTGATGAGCGCCTTTGCGTCTGTGGTACTGTCACAACTTACTGATACCATTATTATCATTCTAACGCAGAACTGAACCAAACACTGTTTTTCCAAAAGCAAATAAAACGCTGGACCCATCTGACTACATATAGTGTGTACAGTCTTTCTTTCCATTTTAAATGAGTTTGTTTCCTGAGTAACAACTCTGCAGCATGTGTCAGCCCTCCATCTTGCATAATACAATTTTAGATTATATTTATGGATTCTGTGCCAAACTGTGGTAAGTTAAATATTTTCCAAGGTATTTCTATTCCGGTGTGACTATGTTGATTACAGTGACATAATGGTTTTTCATGCAGTGCTTTCTTTTGTTCTACATAATGAGTTAGCTCAGAAATCTAAAACCTCTCTCAGTATTATGAACAAGAGTTTTCTAAAGGCCAAACCTCTGTAGAGTCTTATACTGAGAAATATTTTTGAAACCCACTGATGTATCTCCAAGTTTGGAATAAAATGTTGAGCCACAGCTTATAATAACCCAACATATGACAAATGCTGCTTTTACACTCAATTGTGACATCCTCACATGTCCTCATAATGTATAAGCTTTTCTCTATTTTTTGTCTATTTGAATTTCATTCGAATGTGTTGTTGGTAATAAATTAGAATATTTCCATTTTCCTAAATGCAATTAAATTAGTAAAAGAAGCCATTGAAAACTATTTTCTTTATATTTGTTGCTTATGTTGTAAATGAGCATAAAACAAAAGATTAAAAGAAAGGAAGATGGAACTTTTTGCTGTATTGTAAATAACTTCTCAACTTTTCTGAATATGTTGTATTTTCACTTGTAAGAGTTGGAAAGTTAAAGAATGTCCTTTATATGTCCTTTAATTGGGGACAACAAACACACAGATTGGATGAATATATGTTGATTTATTTGGGGCACATTTAAACGAAAGCGTGACTGCATGAAAAACAGCATATTTGCATTTCCATTCTTTCCAGCTTACAAAAGAAAAATAATGGAGAGTTAAATCAAAAGTTCACAAATTTAGGTAATATACAATGTAATCAGACAAGCATCCAGTGTTATATATTTTGTCTTGTTTCTTTTTTCATTGTGTAAAAATATACCAATAATCTTTAGAAAGCTGTATGAGCATTTTGGTTTAATATATTTTCATTAAGATTTGTTTTTTTTTTTCAAGTTGAGTTGAAAACTAAGACACTTATATCAGCAGGCTTGATCATAAAACATACAGTAAGCCAAAGGTAAATGTAACAATTAACATATAGTAAACCATTTAAAAGTTGAGGTTAAAAATAAAGATACACTATTGGCAATCACTAAAAGGCCTAAATAACATTTAACTCAAAACATAAATACTGAATATAGATACCCACATTATACACGTATGATTGAGTCCAGCAGCAGCTTGCTCAGTATTTAAAAGCTGAATTCATCTCTCTGCTGGGAAAACATAAGTACTACCAGCACTGCATCAGCAGATGCCAAGCAGAACTTATTAATGGCAGTGATCAACTACAGAAACATTAACAGAAACAAATGTCCAAATGAAAATAAAGCTACAAACACAACAGGTTAGTTCGGTGTACATAATTCTATACAAAAATAGCAAATATCTTAACAGCTGCAAGGTCATCCCCAAACTCTTCACTTCAACATTCATAAAATTGCCTCAAGACCAAGTAAATACTGACACATGAAGGAAGAAAGTTCCTCCAACATACTTCATTTCTAAGTGAATCAACGTGTTATCGCTGATTAAAGGCCACTAATTTGCACCAGCTCAGCACATTACACAAGGAGTGACAGTAGGAGGCACTGCGCTATAGAGTAAAACTAATGGAGAATGTACTTTTGGCAAGGTTTTTTCTTCATAAGCTCCACTATTAATCTTAAGAGAATTCAGCTAGAGGTTTCATGTCACAAAAAAATCCTCATCTAAAGTAGTTCAACATTATTGGCATAAAACCACGCTCGCGTTCAATCTGGGAGTTCTGAACGTTAGAAGTGATAACACCACTGTTGTGTCTGTGCATTAAACACGGAACTGCTATCACTTTCACTGGTGCAAACAGCTGCATGTATCACAAAATGAAATGGGGGTCCTGAGAAACAAGTTACCTCTCTCTGCATTCAGCTTGGAGTCAGGGCTGACCTGAGCACAATGCGACTGTTAAATGTATGCTAGCTGAATATCAATGGGAAACATGCAGTTCTGGGGACAATCAGTAGATGCACACCTTAGAGAAATTAGCTGTCTGTATCTTGTCCAGCAGAAAATACCAGCATCTCTGAAGATGTGACATTTAACATACCAGAAAATACTTATTCCAGTCATCTGGGAGGACAAATTTTCACATTAAATGGGGTGAATGCAAAAGTACCAACTACATCATCATAACTATGTATTTAACTATAAATGATTAAAGCCATCATTTTGATTTTGCACAACAGCAGCAAAAGTATGTGTAGCTACTTTCCAAAGCTGTCTTGCATGTTATATTAACAAGAAAACGTCTTAGAGATACTTTTCCCCGTGACTCAAAACTTTCTGCCTCTAGTGTTCAGACTAAATACTTCAGACCTCATCTCATTACTACCAAGGACTTTATTAAATAAATACAGCTCAGAAAAAGAAGAATTAGCTATAAAGTAGGCAGGTAAAGAAAAAAAAGAAGTCTAACAACAGCAGTGATTTCTGACATCCATCACCAAATGTGTGGATATTTCAAAGGCGCAGGGCTACTTTTCGCTCAGTATTTCAGCATCAGTGTTTAGCTACCAGTGTACCAGAATCTCAGGACAGGACTCTGAGTATCACAGTACATAGATGTATGTGTACAAACATAAGTGTTAGAGTGTGTTTTCCAGCATACCATAATCATTTGATCTAGTGACTTTTAGACCTTTGCAAAGCTCTCACAGTCGGGCATGTTTTCTTCAGACAGCTCAAGAATTATTTTGACATTTTGATTTGATTTAAAATGTCTTTTGGCTCTTAGATGTGGGCAACACTGAGATCTTCAGACAGAGAAAAGCCAGAGTCTCGATCGCGAGTTGGTTTCTCGGCTTTGGCATGTCTCCTCACGTCTTCGTGTCCATAGCTGGCATGGCGTTTCAGCATTAGCTTGGGCATGCAAGATGAGGAGGCATGAAGGCCTAGCCCCAGGCCCGGAGTAGCTCCTGGGGAGATTCTCAGAGGAGAACAAGTGCTAGTGATGACTTCTGGTGTTTTGGACACGACCAATGGCAGGTTCTCCGCCTCATAGCTCTGCTCATCATAGGCATAGTTGACATTGCCACAGGGGAAACTCTGGAGCTTAGCGAGGTCCATAGCAGCTTTTGTGGCACCACCAGCGGGGGTCTTTTGTGAAGGAATGCTTTGGCCAGCTTGGGTCTGGCAGGCAGCTGGAGCAGATGGAGCTGGGTTGAGGTAGGTGCTGCTGATGTTGTCACAAATGGCTTCATTATTCTCTGAAGCTGGGCTGCAGGTCTGTGAGTTGGTGGTGGAACTTGAGAGTGGCATTGACTGAGTATGAGCCAGTGTTTTCTTCCCCATGAAGTTTTCCAAGACCCAAGAACCATACGTTGGGTTCCAAAGGTTCTTAGTCTTGTTCTTCAGCCTCTGGCTTCCTGAGGAGGAGCTGTTTCTGGAGCAAGGTCGGTGAAGAGGAGGCTCGGAGTTAATGGAGTTGGTTCCGACTGACAAACCAGGAGCAGGAACTGTTTCAGCCCAGGACGGCTCCAGTACCTCTCGACAAGACGTCACTTCATGGTGGACAGGTTGGGTTCTCTGCAGGAGAAGTTGGGGTTTGGTGGGCTGCGGGGGAAGTGTAGGGGGACCGAAACCCATGGGCGAGAAACCCAGTTGCGCAGGTGAATCCTGGTTAATGGGGCGTGACACTAGCAGTGGAGTGACACTGGTGGTGGTGGTGGGGATAGGAGGACGCATTACTGTGCCCCCATCATCCTCTGTGTTGGGGCCATATTCTACAGGAAGAGGTGTATTAATCACATCCGGGTCCTGATAAAGACAGATAAGACATGCAGAAAGCATTATTGCAGCTGTATGACAGAAGGAAATAAGAAGGAAAGTTGAGGACGAAGAAAATAAAGAAAATATGCAGGGATGCTGCAAATCATTTACAGATGAAGAATACCTGAGTGCAGTAGTTAATTCTTTCCAGGATAGTTGAGAAGTTGGGCCGGTGATCAGGACAATGCTGCCAACACTGGGTCATGAGCCGATAGCTAAAAAGTAACAGATGCAAATTGATAAATTGTATCATAAATGTGTCATTACTGGAACATTTGTTATTATCCTCACTGCTGTTTATCAATCTTAGGACAGAAACTAACTTTCTAGAGCCATATGTGCAGGGAAAGCACACCCATTTTTGTCATCATCTTGGAAGATTTAAAAACTATATCAACAAAATGAGCATGACAACGCAATGCAAGTCTAACTGAGCATCTCTGGTCTGCTTTACTGGACAATGCTGCCTTGTGTCTTTTTGGCATCCTCTTTAAATACTCACACAGGCCCTGGACAGCCCTTGGGAGGGTCCATCCTGCCTCCACTGGTGACGAACTCGAGGACCTCTTGGTTGGTTTTGCAGGGATATGGCATGTAACCCAGAGAGAGGATCTCCCAAAGCAGCACTCCAAATGACCTGCAGGTGGAGACACAGATCATTAGCTGAAGAGGTTGTGTGGTCTTTTTTCCTATTTTTATACAAGAGAGAACTGTCTATAATGCAATAATTCCAAAACAAAGTGAAGGGATCACTCCATGAAAAAAAGGCCAATATTCACCTTATTTCCATTTTACCAACTTAAGTGAGCATCGCTTTCCTGAAACAAAACTGATGCAGTATTATTGCTTCAAATCTTGCAGGAAATAGTTTTAGCAGAACCCAAGAATTTCTGAGGACACTCAACAGTCTTTGCGGTCAGATTGCAGCTGATTTTTACATATTTCCAGCAACATGACTGACTATGAGCAGCTGTTTAAAGCCACTGTGTTGTGTTTTCAACTGCAACAATATTTATTATATTTTTCTATGTTCCCATCTGTTATACAGCCCTTTTGAAACAGTACAGAAAAAATAAAAGATAAACATAAAAGATTCTTTCTCTTGCATGCAAGATCCATTACATGCAAGAGTAAGAAGTTGCTTTTTCAGTCTTTAATACAGAGTTTATCTGTCTTTAATGATGCAAAATTAATGACCACAGCAGCTATACATTGCTTTGTATAGATTTGCTTCACATTAATTATTAAAAATTATTCTATTTATTATATTATTATATAATTATTATTAAAAAATAATTATTTATTTCTAAAAAGATTTTATTGGCTAGTGTTGCACTGATTACACACAGACTTTCACCATTTAAGATTTGTTTTAAACTGCTACTTATATATAATAACACCCTGCAGCATGTTTTTTTTAGTGGTTTTTGTTGTGTTGGATGTTTGGATGTTTGAATAAAAATAGTTTTGTGCCAACAATTAGTATTTATACATGATGCACAGCAAAACTCACTCATATAATTCATTTAGCAACAAGCCGTTTCACACCAACACATAACTTCATCCAGCAGTTAATCTAAAGTCTCACTGTTTCTATTACATGGCATATAAAGTTTTCATACCAGGTATCAGTCTTGCATGTGAAGATTCCCTCCATGAAGGCCTCTGGAGGCATCCATTTCACTGGCAGCATAGCACGTCCACCTTTTCTGTAGTAGCTAGCTCTGGAAAAGCAATGTACCCTTGTCAGATTTAAGAAAATACATTTACGTTCAGCTTTGATTTGTGGACAGTGTAGCTCCTGAAGAGTCAGTATACAAACCTGTAAATGTCCCGCGCCATACCAAAGTCTCCAATTTTAGCCACTCTCTCGAGTCCAGAGCAAGTAAGAAGGCAATTTCTGGCAGCAATGTCTCTGAAAAACATTAATATGTTACCAATATGTAGCTTTAATTTGACACTAAGCTTCCAAATGTTATTGCTATATGCTATACTATTTGTTTAGTTCAATATATGTTGCTTTATTTAAAAAGCAAGAAAGTAGATTTTTTTAAAGAGACAAGTTTATGAAAATAATCTCCATCAAACTTCACAGTAGAACTCCTGCGACTGAACCAGAACTTTATTTAATCAAGTTGGAAACTAAAGAAAATTCTTATATAGAATAGTGGAAATATGCTGTTACAGCCTGCGCTACACAGATTTAAAAACAGCTCTCTACACAAACCCAAGCGCAGTCCTGATTACACATTTCAATGTTTGATTTACTGGTCGCTGTTTCTACTCTGCACTCAAACTGCACTGTGAGATCTAACAACTGGATGCGAGTCTGAACCTGTGAATGAACTGATTCTCCTCCAGGTAGCGACAGCCGCAGGCGATGTCTCTGGCCATTTGCAACAGCTCCCGCATGGTGAGAGAAGAGGTCTGACCCTGGATACAGCACACCTCAATTAAGTGGGACACACAAAGACATACAGAGCAGCAGATGCACATCCACAGTTGCCACATGGACATACCACTCTTGGTCTGTTCTGTCTCAGAAAGCTTTTCATGTCTCCTCCGGTCATCAGCTCCAGCAAGATAAAGCGTGGCAGGATGTTCAGACTAACCCCGATGCAGCGGACGATGTTCTCATGGCTGAACTTACTGCATAATAGGAAATGTGAGATAATACACATGTGTATTACTACACAAGCAGGCATAATAAAGAAAAAGACATGTACATATGCATGCACACACTTTTGTGAAGCCAAATCTTCAGATGTGACGAGTCAGAAATACAGCTTTGATAACTGATTCTTTTATTGCCTGAACAGCTGCAAAGTTTCAGTTCATGTATTCACGTTTAAGTGAGGTAAGAATAAAGAACTCAGGCCTCTCTGCCTCCTCAAAATGTATGGAGTACAAACCTATCTGATAAAAGTTGGGAAAAAAAAGATTGCATTCTAAAGATGGACTGAGTGTTAACAAAATCATGACAGCCACTGTGATGTATGTGCGCTCTGGTGCACCTCATAATCAGCGCCTCCATCAGGAAATCCATTTCATCCTGTTCAGAGCAGATTTCTGGAAGAGTCTGTGGAGCAGAAAAAAATCAGAGAAGCAGTTTGAAGTGTGTATGCCATTGTCAAGAGGTGCTACATCATGAGAGCTAATCAGTAGAGCACTAAAAGGCAGGTAAGACCATGTAGAGATCACTTGCTTTTCCTTTGCTAATCTGAGGAGATCAGGTAAAACAAATCTGCATCAGTTTTTTTGCACTTATGAGATTTAATTTTTGTACAGTTAGAGTATTCTCAAAACTGAAATAAATAGTCAAAATAAATGTGAGATGCATAAATAAAAGGTAAGTATGTGAATTTAAAGATTGGATTTTGGTGGAGAATGAAGATTGGAGTGTTGTTTTCCATTCTTATTTTTTCAAGTTCATCTTGACTTGTTTTGTCTTGCAGAGTGTAAGCTGACCTTTATGGCCACTTGCATAGGACTGCCATCGAGACTCATTCCCAGAACTTGTCCCTCATAGACTTCACCAAATGCACCATGTCCCAGAGCCCTAACGAAGCACAGTGGAGAAATTGTGCATTTTAAATGGAATTGAAAATAGGGCATTGGTACATTTTGACATTGTATCTTTGTGTCATACAGTACCTGAGAAGCGTAATGTTCTTGCGAGGCACTTCCTTCAGATCACTGAGTGAGGCAGCCTTCCCAGCGAAGCAGTAGTTCGGGTTGTAGTCCGTCATGATGGTGGAGGAGCGGATCTTGCTCAGCTTGTACTCTGGACTCTGTAGACGCCTCCTCACTGCGTGCAGGTCATTCTTCCTGCGGTACCACACTACAAAGACAAGAACAAATAACAAACAAACTGTTTTTTTTTTTTGTTTGTTTTTTTTACTTTGGAGCATGTTTTAAAATAATTAACCCTGAATGTTAACTGAACCCAACCTGCATGCAAGCGGGAGAGGCAACTTCCTGACTTTAAACTATAGGAGCGCTAACACAAGGAGGGATCATCTCAGCAGTGGAAAAAACTGGTTTATTGTTGCCTCTTATAAAAAAACTGAGCCGACAAATTGTGGCACTCTAATTCCAAACTGGTGGACTCCCATGTCCCAACAAGCAGACATGGATGTAAACTGGCCTCTCCTTGGTTACTGCTCCTAGACTATTTGTGCCAGTGAGTTTTTGCACTCACCCGCCATGGAGGCAGCCCACGTCCCCGATGCAGGTTGGTAGTCTGCCAGGGAGGGGGAGTGGCGTGGAGGTAAGAGGTGCCGTTGAGCCATCGCCCGGTGCAGATGCTAGGGACTCAGGGAGGTTGGGGAGGATGGGGTTAAGGATGAGGGGAGTATTGAGGAGAAGGAGGGGGGATGAGGAGGAGGGCAGGGGGTAGAGGAGATAGGGACGCCCAGGGCACAGACTACCTCCCTGCATGGGGGAGAGCTCAGGTGAAGAGACACCATTAAGCTGATGGGTGTGTGTGTGTGTGTGTGTGTGTGTGTGTGTGTGTGTTTGCAGCCACTTACACAGCCAGTTTTTTTTTCTTAAAAAAGGTAAATCAACCTTTTTTCTTTTTATTTCAAAGGTAAACACACAGTTGTTTCTGATTTATTCATGTGCAGAAAAACAACAACACAATGCTGTTACTGAAGAGTCGCACAAAAGAACTTTGGTTTATTTAACCACCTTATCTAAAGTTAATATCTAATTACAGAGTGATTACAGAGTGGATCTCTGATTAAACATCAAACATCCTCATTATTTTTTAAAAGCTTCCCTCCATTCAGAAATTCAGAATGGAAAAAGATTTTCTTTCTTTCTTTGATCTTTCGTATCTGGCCTCTGAAAAACTGTCTGACTAAGACGGTTCCTAACTGTTCTGCCTTTCAAGCCATTTTTCAGCTTCTCCCAAAGGAACGTGGCCTTCCTTTTGTTGCATACTGCACTGACAGCTACAAGCAACTTCATTTAATCAAAATATTCTCTTGCATCTACTGATGTACATGTAAATCTCATATATGTACAATGACCCAAATCCAACGGTTTCTGTCTGATGTTACTCTGAATTTACTGCACAAGATTTGATTCATCTTGGGTTTTCTGAATAAGGTCAAAATTTTTACAAGCTCCAATATATCCGTACACGCAGTTAAATCTTTAGTCAGTGGTGCTCACATTTTCCCAAATGGCTTAACTTGCCAAAACCTGTTCACTTCTGGTTTGCGTTCAAGATTGGCTGCAGCTGGTGGATTCTCTGTGCCAATTTAGAAAGCGTTTGTTTGACAGAGGTGCTAGATTGACCAATACACAGTCCAAGGAGACATTTCCAGGTCAGTTTAGAAATCAGAACGAGGGTATATTCATAGAAGTTAGTAACAGATCTCAGATCTATGTCTGTTTCTATTTCTGACCAAGAAATCATCAATTCAAAGTAAGAAAGTGGAAATTGTAGTGGAAGAAAAACTAGGCATGCATGTGAAACTGTAACAAAGCTTCCGCAAGCAGGAAAATAACCACAAACACATATCGTCCCAGTTGGGAAAATGGAAAAAGTAGGTTGTTTGAGCATTTTCCCAAGTACTGACCTCAACCGTGATGACAATATTAAGAGTGATTAAAAGTTAGAATGAAACCAGGAAATCAAATAATTTAATAGAGCTCTTCTAATCAGGTTAAGAAGAAAAAATCTAATAGATTTCTGGCAGACGCTTGTCAGGTCAAGGTGCATCCAGCCACTTAATAAGTTCACGGCACATTTATTGTTGACCCTGTATGAAGCATTTCAGAAAACCCAAAATAAATTAATATGTATGGAAGGAAAATATGTATGTTTAAAATCAATGTATATGATTAAAAACTCTAATTACTGAATGTGAACTTCTGGCCAGAAAAGGAAGCTTCTAATATTTTGTAAATGAAACTAATATTATTTTTGTTGGTCTGTTACGTTTGTATCCAGATATAATGGGAGCTTAAAAGTGATAGCAAGTTTGCATATACATTTATCTTGTATTAAATGCTAAGGCACAAGTTACATTAAATGAGAATAAAATGACAACAAATATGACAGCAATCAAGCTGTATTTTCATTGCATACATTTTAGAAATACTGAATTTTGCTCCAAGCTGTGCTAAAGAATGTACATTACCTTGTTCCGACCTCATCGCCAAGATATAGCAGGTTGGTATTCATTTTTAATGTGTCACATTCATTTTATATCATTTTCCCTACAGGAGGTTTATTAGATGTATTACTCAGTGCACAAAGTTCTTCTGTCTTGCCTGCTTTTCTTGTCAGACTGTGTTCAAATCCAAAGAGTTTAAAGTGTAATAGATATTTCACAGGAAGTTCAATTCCTTCACACAAAGTTGCGGTAGTCACGGGAGAACCGACTGTTGGAAAGAAGCTGAAGCTTTAAATTCAGAGAGGTTATGTAAAGGACACTGGAGAAATAGAACTTGGTATGTATTCAAACAACTTAAAAACCCTTTGAGATTAGTGGGTCCGTCAAAAATATAAGGATTCCCTTCTCATTTATCTGCAGCACACAGTTAGTAAGGCGGCAAAGGTGAAAATGAATAATTAGTTGCAAAATCCCTCACTGTCCTAAAATATATTACTGCACATGCTAACTCTGAACACTGCATCTGCTCTTTATGCAGGTATTAGTAAACATTTAGCTAACACTTCTGATGCAGCAATATCATAATGTTTAAAAAATTATTCTTGCTCAACTTCCGCATGTGGTCTTCTTTGCCCTTCAGAATTCTGATGAAATGTTTTGTTTGTTATTGCTACATGATAGTTAGTTGCTAATTCCCCAACTGTTCCTATTTCAAGCAGTTTCCTCGTGCTGTTAACACCAATAAAGCAACTCTTATGATCTGTTAGATAAACTTAAATGTAACGCTAAACATCACTGTGATATGTGTAAATAGCATATAGCTTTGAGAGAGATTAATTATTTCCACTTCATCCCAAAACCTTTATCATAAAGAAGCAATATACATGAGTTTCTCTGACCCTTGAAAATGCCTACAAGGCTGATCAGTTCTTCACTTGCTCCTGCTACTGTAGTTTTTACTTCTTCAGAGTCGTAAGTGCATTTTTCTCTCATGCAAGTAAATTATAACAGCTGACATTTGCTGCTATGTAATCCCACAGGTTGGTTTGTAAGTGACCAATAGAAACTTTTTAGTTAAATGTAAGATTTGTGCTTTTTTTCCTTTCTTTTTAAAAAAGAAAATTATTTTCACATTGAAAATATACAAGATGCTTCAGGAAAATTTTTATCAATTCATGCTCCAGTGAGATCAGTCATGGCACTGCAAGCACATAAAGGCTGTGATATTATCCATTATTTCTTCTATACTGTATTTAGACAAAACATTACCCGACACAAGTGCTGTAATCAAAGTGTTCAGACTGGGTTCACTGTTAACAACTTATGCTTCGCCATCAAAGCTTCGCAGCAGGAGCTTAAACCATCTGGCACACAGTCAGCAAAGGTAAATGAAAAACTCATTGAAGTTGTTCTTGTTTCTGCTCTTAGTAGCATCTGGGAGCATGTGCATGTCCAGCTGTGCTCACAGCCGGTGGAAGGAGGAGGGAACAGACTGCGCACAAAACTGTAGGAGTCTCTTACTGAGGATGATGCTGGCACAAACCAGAACAATGCCGCTGGCAATGGTGGAAACCACGACAACCAGGACCAACGATGTCGACAATGGTCCTTCGGGGGGTACACCTTGAGAATCATCTTGGGGAGAGTGGAGATGGTGAGGTTAAGGGTTTTAAGATAGTTCCATGTATTAGGAGATTGTAATTGTCCAAAACAAAACTAGGTTGCAGACGGTAACGTACCTACACTGATACACGTCACATTGTCACTGGCGAGAAATTCGTCGTCGTCACAGAAGCAGATGATGAGATGAGTATCTTTTAAGCGTTTGCAACTCTGTGTCTGGCAGTGGCTGCAGTTCAGCTGCACCCTGATCTCACACTCACCGTGACCCTCCATGGCTGAAAGGAACAATGTACACACACATAAACAAACTGGAGGCGTCCATGTCTGGTCATTATGTTGTATATTAGTGTTGCGTTTCTGTGGATTTGATGCAGGATTAATGTGGGCCAAAGAAGTATCATCCCCTTCATTTATCAGCTAAACACAATTAGTCTCCACTTGATTTGCTAACACTTTTCTATTATTGATTCGGCTAAGACACGCAAAAGTTCACTTTTGTTCCTCCTTGCTGGACCTACTTAGTTAAGACAACTGGGCTTTCTATGAACCTTCATTGAAAGGTTTAGGTATCAAATTTTCTGTGAAGCATCAGAATACTCAATATATCAGTGTGTTCTTGCAAAGGAAAAATGACTCCATATGAGTGAATAAGAAACATTGTGAATCATCTTTGAAACCCATAAAGGTTCAAAAAGTGTTGAGCATTTCTCATGTTAATAAAGTGGCCTAATTTTGCAATGCAGGTAAAAAATGTTTTATAAAAAGTAATTTCTGCATATCACAGACATCACTCTGTCTATTTTAAGCAACACATGCACCTGAAAAATAAAGCAGCGAGTCTGTAACAGAAAAAAGTCCTCGGCAGTTTGGGATGGTTTAGATTTCTCTAAAAATGAAAGTTAGCTTTCTCCGGGTGACGACAGATCTGATGACAAAACATGAAAACATTTCTTAAATTAGATCCACCCACATAATTTAAGGAATTTAAAAGCAGATTAAAGGAAATGGTGAAAGAGACATGTGCTTGTTTTTCTTTTCACCGATGTTTTTCCTTAGTTGTTCAGTCTTGTATTATGCTGTACGTGTTGAATTTATGCTTAATTTGCTGGATTTTAATATGCTGCAAGTTTGATTCAGCTCAGGGTTTTCTGGTAAAGTTTGAAATATCAATGCAATTAAACTTTCATGAGAAATTCAATATGACTGAGAGATACACTGTTTGCTTTGGTCTTTTCACCAGCCTCACCCCTTCATCTCTTTATACATTTCATCTGCAAGTAAATGTGGTTAATTACTCATTTGTGAAGAATAAATAATGGTTTTGTGCCACATTTAAAGACTTTCTGAGCATTCACCCATAGGTCTGGACAGATCATAAAAGTAAAAGTCAAATTCTGACCACAACAGAGCCACATTGTTTCTTTACACACATGGGGGAAGGGAAAGTGGAGACCTTCAATGCGTGACATATAACAAACTTTATCCATAACTGAAAGACAAAAGGACACTTTAACCATATGACAAAAAATCATTCTGCCTCTAAAATTAAATTATTTTATCTTTTTTGCTCATTATGATTTGAATGTGTTTCATGTTGCAGCTCCAGTTATTGTGTTTTCAGAGCGATGACTTAATAGCCCTTACTTCAACAACAACGTCTTTCACATGAAAATGGAGGTCTGTCTGAGGACGCCGAGGGCAACAGGCTGCATGATGCTGTGAATTAGCTAACTGCCTTCCTGTTCCTCCTGCTTGAGTAATGAGAGTCAGATGGCCACTAGTCTCGTCATTATAATAAAACACATTTAAAACAAGAGAGAAACAAAAAGATATTCCATACATTCATGTGAATGTGTCCAGGCATTGCGATTAATACAAAATGTTCATGCAGCTATTGTTGTTGCATCTGTGAAACAAAACGTGTTTAAACTACAGTTATAAATACATTTTTACGTGACTCTTTTCACATTGTGAATAAAGACATATGACTGCGTTCAGCTAGAAGAAATGCATGCACATGGCATTACACTGTATCACAGCCATTGCATGCTTCAGACCATGAGCTGTTCCAAGCTTTCTGCATATTTCTTCCTGTCCTTCCAGCTCTGATCTGTCAAAAGAATGCTTTTCCACAAATTTTCTGGCTCTTAAAGATGATTTCAGCTCTAATTGGGCTTTTTCACTTTAAGTTTCTTAAATGGTTTGCACTTTGCAGTAAACCATTGAGGACCAGTAGTATGAAGTTTTCCATTTACAGTATACTTAAAAAATAATCACTGACTTTCTGGATGTTGTTCTTCACTTGACTGGTTTAATCAGGGATTTTTTTCACACCATGAAATCACTCCAATATGTACTTTTCTAAACATGTAAGCCTAATTATGTTGCTGAGCAAATAAGGGCATTTTTTAAAAAGTTAAAACAGCATTTGTTTTCTATCCTCAATATTTGCGCCGTATATCTCTGACTCATCTATTTAGTCTGCTAGTTTACAAAATGCTTGCATTACACAGAGACATCCTCTAACTACATGGGTTGTGATTAGCAGCAACTGCCTCCAAATGCAACTGTTAAGACTGATAACAAGCTTTTAATTGCGTAAGAGATAAATAAAAACCACACCTACCTATAAAGCTGCTTTTGAACAATTGCTAATGTAATAGAAAGTGGGTTACTTGATATTACAAAGAACAGAAAACACATAATATTAGCTATTTGATAATAGTCATAATCACGTTTTCTTTTATTATCTTTTAAATATCTGTTAACTTTCTTTAGCTTTTTTCCATTTAAGTATTACAAAAGAAAAAGAAGAAAAAAACGTAAATAATTCTTCTTTAATGATAATTGACGCAGAGAATCTGCAAAATTGATCTGGTAAAAGCCTGAATTTTATATTTTTGCAGTCAAGGCAATTCAACTAAATTGTACTTGTGTTTAAAGTGAAAATAAATAAAATACAGTTGTGTTTTTCACCTTATGCATGTAGGCAAATATGCTTCTCCTCTTACATTTTATTCCAGTTGGATGAATATATTAACATTTTCCTTTTTGTTAAACCTCCTGGCCTTTACCTCCTGCCTTTTATTGGTAAATATATATAGCTCACTGATTTATTATATTTATTCTCTTGTATCCATTCTGTTGTTTTATACTTTATTAAAATGACATATCTTTCCAAACATACATCAAAACAATAATGCAGGATGAATCTTACCTGCCAGAGGCTGCAGGAAAATCTCACCCATTGGATGGATGAATGATACTCCATTTAGACCATCAGCTGTAATCTCATCTGTCAGCGCAGCGTCACCTCCTGTCAAACAATTAGTTTTGAATAGAAAATGAACCTTTCTGCAACTCACTATGGCAAATAATATTAAAACCATTTTTAAAAGCTTTTTACCACTATAACCAATTTTTAGAAAAATAGAACATTTTTTATGGTGACAAAATGGGAAAAATCACAAAACTGATCAGATTTAAGAAATCCTACAATAGAGAAATATCAGACTGAAAAATAATAGAAGCTTAAGCATGTGATAGATAAGGGAGATCCTCTCCATTTCTGACCATTTTTATGTTGAATTAGTTTTAGATTATAGATGGATATAGATAAATTAAAAAACAAAACAAATAATTATTTAATTTTAAACCAGCAGTCATTTGCAGGACTTTTCTCTTCATAACTATAACTTTTGAACTTTCCATGTTGTTGGGTGTTTCATGAAAAATCACATTTTTGGCTATATCTCTGGAACTATTAGTCTCATTGACTACAAATCAAATGCAAAAAAAAGGTAATGATGCATCCTGTCCTGATTTCATACTAGGCAGGTTTAAAGTTTCAACACCAAGTGGAGCTTTGTAACTGAACATGTACGGTTTTATATTATTACTGTATTGTGTCTATTCGAGGATTGGAGAACTGGATTATTGGGGAATAGGAGGATTGGGGGTTCGGGGATATATCCCTAGCCGTTGCTTACGACAGCATAGGTCTTGTTAAATTATCTATTTCCCAATATCTTTGAACTAATTCCTTATGCACTGGTGCAAAAATATTCTAACTTCATCTCTTCATCCTGGTTTTCTGGGGCATCAGCATCTAGACGCCAGGGGCTCTCATTGCTATCTCTTATCTCCTGCCCATGATTCCGCTGCTCATATGTAAGTGCTTATTGCAGTCAGAATGGTAAAAAATTATTTTAGAAAAAAAGCTCTGTGTGTTATTACAGACAAACTTGGATGGAAAAAATAACTGTTAGAAATGGAAAAGTAATTTTGATCCAATTCATTTTTCACCTTGAAATTACAAGGCTTGACTGTCTAAAAGTCTGCTTATAAAACTAGGGGCAAACAGGCTAGTATAAATCATTAATCCCACTGAGGCGCAGAATTACTGTATTTTTAAAGTGATAAAACTGAAAGAAGAAATATTCTTTTTCAAGAAGTTTCCTGTGAGTTGAAATGACAAGAAAGGAAACGACTGAATAAAAAAAAAAAAACTATTTTTTTTCCCTTAGTGCAGGAACTCATCTTGATATTCTCACCTCTGTACCCTCCTCCACCACCTCCAGCTGTACAGGCTCCACCTCCACCTCCAAAGCCCCCAAAGGTTGACCACCCAAGCTTAGACAAAGCCAGAGGACATGAAGACCCCCCAAGTGCCCCCTCCACCAGAGGTTTGCCAGCACTCATGTGAGGACTACTACTGTCCTTCCAGCCACCACCTCCACCTTTGGGAAAACAGTCACACATGGTTCACTGTTGTACATTTTGCCCGAGATGTGTACAGAATTACAAACATGGCTGGCTATTGGATTCGACGTGCAGGCTTCTGCAGGAGCTCCTGCATAAAGTCAACACACTTAGGGTAAAATATATTTCCATCTAGTTTCATATAAACAAAAACTTTGTGCAATAAACTTACAGCAAACAACAGTGATGAGAGTATCAGTATTTATGGTCACCGCTACTTGCAATGTTTGTAGTTTGTTTGGCCATTTTGGAATTTTTATTGGTGATTTATCTGTGTCTCAGCAGCAGAGAGAGATGTGTCAGGGAGTCAGATTCTGCTCAGTGTATGTTATATTGAAAAGTCAGATAAGTCTGTGCAAAGGGAAGATTTGCTCACAAGAAAGATGCTTTGTCTAGTTGAGACTGACTGACGAGGTAGGAGTGATTCCAGCCGGCAATTTGAGTGATTTGACCGCAGATACACAGCGCACAGAAAGTAGAAATGTCAACGGAGAGGTTTTCATTAGTCCACTATTCATCTTTCTTTTGTGTCTGCTGACAGACAGCAGGTGGTCAAACATATGAGGCCCAAATCCTTTACAAGCAATTCAGCTAGTTATTGATGTTACATGCTGTCACAAAGTAGCTGCATTGTATCTTCTTTTTATTTATTATTTTTTTTAGTTTTTCAAGCTTTTATTTCTTAAATTTAAGGCAATGCAGTGATGAAGTCTAAGTTTAGTCTTTGCTAGTCAGAGTGGATTTACTACTCAGTCCTGTCAGGAAACTAAGAATGTGATCCAGACATATCCCATTTTCCACAGACCAAACACACTGTGCTGTGTGTGAATATAGAACAAACAAATCCTTTATCCATGACAACATTAAATACAGAATAATGCTGCCTTTTACGGGAATGAAAACGTTGCTTTTAATATAACACAGCTGTGCAGATCTGAGATCGAGTATCACAGTCACCCAGGGTGACATTGTGTTCTCTGCAGGGACATTTAACTTCTGCAGATAGAAGTGATCAGTGTCACCAAGACTAATAACTTACTTTAGTGTGAAATGTTTTCTTTCTTCAAATTGTAAAAAAGTTAAATATATAGCAAGACATCATAAGTGAGTTCAAATAATATTCATTCTCATTTCCAAGGTGAATTTAAAACTATTTCTCTCAGCCCTGCAAAAGTGCTGCTTATTTGCTGTAATAATACACATTTTTGCCCTTTCTGTCTTTAAAACTTCTGTCTAAAGAGGCCCCACCTGCTCCAACACTTCAATGAAAACTAAGAATTGCCGATAGCTTTTAAAAAATAAATGATAAACAACTGATTGAGCCACCTTTCAGTCCCTTACTGTTTTATGAACCCTCCTTTTGAGGCCTGAAAACACAATATTGACAATAGGACTGACCATACAGGGAGCTGGAGGGTAATATTTTTTGCTGATAGGACAAGAAAATCCTTAATAAATTAATATTTATTTAATACCTAAATCTTTTTCCACATAGACCATCAGACATTTGATCAAAACGAGTGAATATAGTTAAGATTAGAATCTGTTTGCAGCCAATATATAGAAGATGTTTGTGACCACTTTCATGGCACTCTGGCATCTGATTGTTAATGCCACATTTTATCGAAGATACATTTATTTATTTAATCCTTTTCTGGACTGAAGGAAAGACTTCTGAATGAGTCCCAAACTATAATACATAATAGACAGATTTTTCTAGATGACTTCAGAGACATCCATTTATTTTTTGCTTATGTTTGATTGGATCATCAAGCGATGCAGCAGGAGTGTGTAACATTTTTATAAAACATTCAGCTGTTTGCTTGCGCTAAAGCAAATAGGAAACTATTAAAACAAAGTGACCCACACTTAAGGCAAGTTTCTTGTATTTTCAGTTTCTTGTGGTCCCTTTAAAATTTCAGTATAATTAAAGCTTCGAACTATATACTTAGAGTTAAGAGTAACATCAATATGGGGACATGATTGTTCTTTTCAGAGGCAGCAGGCCGACTATGGACATAGTGGTGGACTTTCAGTTTCAATCTGAAAACTAAGCATGTGTTACATGTTGATGTAGTCAAAGGTTGGAAAAAAAAACCTGGACAACAACAACAACAACAGAAAGCTTTTTCAATTTAGAAACAGTTTTCTCTGCATCAGAATTGTTTTTGATATTAACTTTTGCTTCTGGAACTTTTTAGACAATTTGAACAAAGCATTGGAGTAAAACTTACAGTTCAATTCAATGTTGGTAACAGGACAGCTTATGTAACATTACCTGCTGCACCAGTTTGACCATTGGTACTGTGAGCTGTGGTACTGTTTTCATACTGCTCCAGTGGCTTCTGGTCCAGACTGGAATCTTCCAGGTAGGCATTTCCTCCACCACCAGCTGCGATCAGCAAAGGAACCAGTTCCCCCATTTCCATCTGACAAAATCAAATTAGATTAAGTACAAATTCCTACAATTAACTATGTGATAATAACATAATTGTCTCCTATATATGTCTCTGATAATGACCTAAAACTTTTTTATAGATCGATTCCTGGCTTTCCGAACTACATGCCAATTTCGGCATGTAGTGTAACCTTCTGATGTGTTCACCAGGGTATTCATGTTTGTGATAGTAAAAATATGAAATGTAGTGGCCAACATATAAACAAAAAAGCACCAAGAGCAGTCTTATGGATTTGCTTTGTAAGTTTATTTAAGAAAAAGATAAATGCCTAATTTTTAAAATGAGATATCTTCTGAAACCTTAATGTTTTTTATGCCTATTATTTATTAAAATTAAACCCAATCACAATTCCCTCCCATGACTCTTCCCAGTTATTTTTCAGCAGCAAGATGCCACCTTTGCTTTTGGGGTTCAACGGTTGTCAGGCAGCTATCCAAATAGATCCCAAACTTACAGCTGAAATGACTACCACACTTTAATCTCCAAAGGAATAAAGTAGCCTAGTTACTGGGTCTGAGTTGGAGCAAGGTGCACAGAACCACAGAAAACACAGGGCTTAGTCAACACAAAGTATGTGCTTTCACCTTAAAGATGAAGGTTGCTCCACCTCCTCCGCCTCCTCCACCTGCCCACTCTGCACCAGCCTCAGCCTTGAGCTTGTCTTCAATAACAGACGACTCTCCCAGGCAGATCTTCTTGGTGAGGTGATTTCTCTGGAAAAGGCAGCATGAGAAAATAAAGACTTTGCACAAACAAACATTCAACTGCATCTATTTCACCGTCTGGTTTTCTCTCTCTGTGTTGCAGAAACAAACAACAAAACACTGGGACATCACACATCAGCCTGTCCGCACACCCGACTAGCTTACCCCGGGGCACGCATCCTCTCCCTGATGACCCACCAAGATGTAAAGAATATCTCCCTTCTCCAGAGGAAATATGGCTGATATAAACACCCCGTGGTTGCGTTTGTTGTGATTTTTGGCACCTTTTCCTCCTGCAGCCCCATATGCTGAAATCCTGAGGGAGATAATTTCAACACAAGGGGATTAACTCCATGACTGCAGGAAATTTCTTTCTGGCTCAGGCTCCACAGCACAACTCCTGCAAGGTTGACAGATTGCACTTGTGCAAAGACCTCTTTAAAATATCAAGAGGGATAATCACATTCTCTGTTAAGCACAAAACAATGTTGATTCTTGTTCAGTTATGTGTGATTCAATCTTCAGCTAATTTTTTAAAGGATTTTAGCCACTTTTGTATTGATTAATCTCGTACTGGTGTGATTACTGGTTCTGTAAGTAGTCAACATGTTTGAATATTTGTAACTATTATCTCAGCTACATCTAAGAAAGTGGTTACAGAGAATTGAGCTTAACATGTTCAGCTTAACACTAGACTTGGTCATATATTTCTTAAATGATATGATCCAATGTTACATACTGATAAATGTGTAGACGACTTGGACTGCCAATTAAGTTAAAGGTGAATTAGATCCATGTGTTTTCTCTGAAAACATAAACATCTCTAACCTCAATAAACAGTTCTATAAATAACAATATATATTAAACTCAACTGTGTGTATACTGTGTAAATAAAAACTATATCATGTCTATAACTACAGAAATGCAACATTGCACTCCACTGATCACTTTAACTAAGTTATGTTGGTTTTGTTATGTTAATTTTTCTTTGCTTCGTAATGTTAAGGTTATGTCAGTTTCTTTGTATATAATTGTTGTATTTATCTATTTATTTATTTATTTTTTTTTATTTTCTATTTTGTCAAGAATGAGAGGGTACTGCAAATACCAAGTCATATTCCTTGTATGTTTACGTACGTACTTGGCAATAAAGCTGATTCTGATTCTGATTCTGAATGGGATTAAAATTAAGTTTAATCTGGAAAACATGGCATTAAAAAAGAATAAAGCATTAAAAAGAATAGCATTATTCACATTTGAGCTATGCAACATGGATTTCAGTGATGACACAAAGAATGGGGATTTCTAAGGAAATAAACAAAGAGTTGTCAATCATGTTGAAAGAGAGTGAACTTAGTTCACAGACTGTAAAAATTCAAGACCACAGTTATTCAACATATTAGTTGACTAATAAAGACGACACCAAATGCCCTTCCTTCTAAAGGGTGCTTCTGTTGGAGGTTATCACTCCACTGTCTCCAATCACATGATCATGCTCAGGATTACTGATTTATTTCCTCGGTTTAGGGGAATTTTATGTATTGGGATAACATCACTGAACCAGATTAAATTATTTAGATTGAATTAGTTCAGAATTTGATTGATATTAAATGTTTCTTGAGATGCCTTGCGTTGTTAAATGGAGCAGTATAACTCAAATAAAGAAAAATTAATTGAATTCTAAGTCTAAGAAGCACAAACGTCCCCAAGATCTCAAAGAGACTAAAGATTGATTATGAACGACCACTCTGCAGTTTATTAAAGAACTTTGTGAAGAAATCAGAAAGTCGTTGGAAAACAGATCTGATCAAAATATGTCATGTTTGGTTTAAATAAGAAGCTCTTTATTTAAAGTAAGTTAAACAATACATTCAAGCAACACAACCTTAGCCCATCTGCTAATCAAAGTGTTAAAATTTCCATTTGTTTTGTCACCACTATGGCTTGACCCATTAATAAAATGGTGAATTTATTATTAACCATTTAATTATAAAGCATAAATAAGAAATCCTCCATGAACTATTAGTAATCAAGAAAATATCCAAGTAAGAGAGTAGAGTGCAGGTAAGTCTTTTGGAATTTCCAAGTTAAAATCTTGAACTGAATCCAAGAGAAATGTTGCTGAAAGACCTGAAATTAAAATCTTTGGAATTAATTTTCAGGGCTGATATAAATCAACTGGAGTTATTTCTTTACGTTGCGTTTCGCATCAGGTTGGGAAAAGAAAGACTCATATTTCATCTGGACAATTTTTCTCAAAAAATGACCAAGTACAATATTTTTGTACAATTATTTTGATGAATTCCATCTTTTCACCCATTTAACAGACTCCCAGTTCAGATTCCCAGAAACTGGGAAGACAAATAAGAAAACTGAAACCATCTCTCTAAAGAAATAACTAACTTATACAAGAATACATCAGCTGTTTTCTCTTTTACTTACAGGTATCGGTTAGTTGCAGGTACCTTCCACAACTGGACACCTTTTAATGGGCCTTCCTTTCCCACCGTAACACTGACATTTTTGTTTCTGTAAGTGCTGTCACACTGAGCTTGGGTCGGGCCGTGGGGTCCACTAGCACCACATGAGTTAAACCACCAAGTCATCAGAGAAACCTCTTTTAATACGGAGAGATAAAAAGAAAAAGATAAGATAAGACATTTAAGAATTTGAGGCATCTACTGTAGGAAATGTCCAGTGAAAACATAAGAAAAGCTTTTGAGGACTGAGTCAGATTCAGACAGGACATTTAATTGGTAAACAAGTGAATTCAATATGGATTATAGGACTCGAATCAGCTGAAGCGGTGAATTAACTTCCAAGCATCAAAACATAGAAGCAAATCTACATCCCATGTAGAATTTGCTATGAATTTTTTGCATGCAGAAAAAAAATTTATAAGTGTCACAAGGTTCACAAAGTCACAGCTAAGCTTTACTGTACCTGAGACTGAAGGCTCCGGAAGGGGGCTCAGATAATCCAAGTCAGGCATTTGAAGCAGGGAGTTGAGATCTTAAGACCAAATTAATTAAAGTAGAAACAAAGACAACAAAATTAGTTATAATGAGTCACCTGCCGATTTCCAATTAACAAGAAATTAGGACAACTCAGGCCCATTTTACAACATGAACATTTACACGGTTGTTATGGTAGAATATTTTTTGTCCACTTAAGAAAAACCACTAACATGATTTCGGGGGGGGGGTTTAGAAGCCATGGCAACAGCTGGTCAAACTTTAATTGCCAAGGAGGGAAATTGTATTATTTCTTTTTTTCTCTTTTAGCAAAATAAACACTTCATCCTCCTTTATGGAAGTAAAAAAAATATCATTTTACACCACAATTATTTGTTGCAGCAACATTCAAAACAACATCCATTTATGTACATGTAATTATACTGATGGTGATTAAAGTAAATATGTAATTTACCAAAATAAGATATGATGGTGATCAGCTTGTGATGAAATATTTCATTCTCCGTAGCTAGAGTTAGTTTCTTTTGCTCCAAAGTGCTCACAAGTTCCTCCCCTCATCTTTATTTATTCCCCATGTTTTCCATGGAGTTTACAGAAAAGTGTTTAGCTGCAGACAACTAGACACTTTCTTTTCGTCTATAGCTTTTTCTGTAGTTAACTGAACCCATGAATGTGTCCATTTACTAGCAACAAAGATTTGCAAAATCCATTCCTGTAACCAGAATAAGTGAATTTGACTAAATAAAACTTTTAAGGCCTGCATATTAAAAACCTCTCATGCCTTATAATATCCCAGACAAGAGAAAGGTCATAAATGGTAACATGCAAATATATCATTCTAAGTTAGAGGTTATAAAATAATTGTGGGATCCACAATTAATTTTCAATATCAGGCTGGAAAACATTCCAGCCCTGCCGAACTGGAGCCGAGCAACAGCTATGTGCTGCTGTGCCTCCATGGAGGATTCAGGCTGCCTCGCATTTAAATCATGCACAAACAAAAACAGACCTGTCACATCTGTGAATTAGGTTAAGAACAAACGAGGGTTGGTAAACTCTTCTCATATTACTGTGAGAATTACAACCCAAAGTGCAATAACACAGACACAAGAATGTTGGCACACACTGTTGTTCTATTGCAGCTCTGGATTTGCAGCAAATCATTCAGCATTGATAAGCCTCTTGTCGCAGCCAATTATTAAAACAAGGCATCCCACAAATGACAGAAGACTTCTCTGAACGAGTTGAGACGATAAGATGTTCCACTCAGCGCTCCATTTTACTCAGCTTGAGTTTGATTTCATAAAGTGGAGACATCAGTTTTGAAACTTGCCCTTCCAGATTGAATTTGTATTGGCTTTAAGCTACTTTGGCAGAAAAATGGTGGCTCTTCCTCAAGTGTGTTACAGCTTACCTTTGTTGAAGCAGGCTGCTCCAATTGCAATATTATCGAGAGCAACATCTGCATTGGAGTTTTGTCCCCACACAGCTGTCACCTTTACATGGAACCTGAAGCAGAACAGAGTTGCGGTATTAATCTTTGTGTGAAAGCAGCAGAGGTCTGGCCCATTTCAGTTCTATTTCACTGTAGATTACACTTCCAGCAGTATGTTGTTTCCAAAATGCAACGTAATGTGTTGCTGGAGGTGGACAGGGCAATGTTCGGGAAGACTGAGTGCACATGACAACATGTTGTGATTACCTGAGAAGCATTCCCTGGTGTGGAGGTGAGGCATGGGCAGTATGAAAAGGAGCTGTGTGAGTGTGGATGATGGGGAGTGGAGCTTGGTATATGTCAAAGGGCTGAAGCCCCACCGGGCAAACTGGAAGCACTCAAAAAATCTGTCTTGGTACAGGTGTTATAGCTGATGCAGAATCTGAGGTTGGGCTGTCTGTTCTCTATGTAGTGTATTTTTTCTCCCCTTTGTTCTCAGTTTACTTTCCTTTTCTTTTGTGTTTATTCTGTCTTTTTTTTTATCCTCTACGTTCAAGTCCAGCAATCCTATCTGTAACACAGACATGTCTTCTACATAGACAAACAAAGAATTTGGATTATCAACAGGGGCTTTATTAAATTCCTCTTGACAAGGCAAAATTGCCCAGCACAACAAAACACAGCTTGTTTTTAGTCTTTTTGGTAGCTGGGCTGCTGAGGGCAAAGACAGGCAGACAGGCAGTGGGACAAGAGGCGGGAGTAAGATCAGGCGGCAATCTCTGGCTGCTGATTGTGAGGCTAATAAGGAAGTTGAAATAATTCAGTTCACCCCTCACCGCTAGATAACTGGCTGCAATAGAGAGCAATGCCCATAGACTCCCATGTTAAAATGTCTGATTTCACAGCTGAAAAAAACATGTTTAGAGAGTGTGTTAGAGCGCTATTACTGGTTATAGCTGCGTACTTCCTGCTGGCTCCACTGTGACGGAGCCCTCTTAGCTCTACCTTTTCATCCATTTTGGGATTTTCTGATAATGACGAAACACCAAGATGGCGACGGTAGGACCCGCCTATGGACTTCAAATCCACTCTTCAGAAACCTATGGGTCATGCGCTAGCCAGTAATTTATACAGTCACTGGGTAAGATTCACTGTATATGCAGGCAAAGTGCGGGTTAAGACGGGGGTTAGGTTTGTGTCACTAACACCCTCCAGTTTGACGAGCACAGGACAGGCATTTCTCCCAAACAATAAGCTTTGTTTTGCCGGACTAGTGCCAAGTTCACACCCTGGGGTAGTGTCTTGAATCCCAGGTAAGTTACGTGACTTTCTTTCTGTACTAAGTAATGTGTGTTGTGTGCGTGTTAGCCTGTGAATGTGTGTGTGTGGAGGATATAATTAAATTTAGATTTAGCCAATCTAGCTTGCAGGGTGGGTACAGTTACAGTTTGGGGTTTCCAGGTTTGGGATGCTCATAGCTTATATTCAGCGTGTTGCTAGATGCTCCTTATGTTAGAATCCTGGATTAGTTGGTTTACAGTTTAAATGCTGTGCTGTGTGTTTGCCATTACTTGTGATATTCTGTGTTTGTATTCTGCTTAGTACTCCTCCCATCGCTAGGACTGTGGACTGTCAGAATGATAACTAGCTGTTTTTTATGACAGGAACACAATGAAGTGCATTTATCTTCCTCATCTCATTTTGTTCTGCGCTCCTGGAGTGTCTGTCTTTAGAATAAACTCCTCTAAATAAATGAGCTGTTACATAACTATAATATGAATGTACTTAGCATGCATTACTTAGCATAGATGTTCACTGTTGTTTTGCTATCATTACCTTGTGGTTTTGACCTGTAAGGTCAGATACCACCCAAATTTTCTCATTGTCAGGATTAGCCATACAGTTTTTCAGCCATTTTACATCATTGTATGGTAAAAACTTTGCTTAAATCCTTTGTAGCACAATTTTCATTGAGTTTTCTACCACCAATAGATACCAGGACACAGAAGACTAAACTATAGTATTATTAACATATCCAATGGTAATAAATGGTAACTATGTCCAAACATTTTTGTCAATTTTTTGTTGCTTTGTGTTAAATGGTGAAATAAAGCCATCATATTAACAAAATTGGGGTTTTCTTGCATTTTTTCATGAATGAAATCTTTAAAGGGCACTTACTTGTATATCATCATTTTTATTACATGACATTGCCCACCACTTTGTAGCAATCATTATCATTTTATCATCAAGCAGTAACCTCATATCTAAACATAGTCTTTTCTTTACACAAGACAACATGCCGCACGCTTTTAATGCATTTCTTCAGGCTAATATCTTGCCTATTGCATACCCATGATGAAGGCCAGTCAGCTCCAGTGCAACTGTGTCCCAGTCATCTTTCCACTGACCATTTCTCTCCCACATCAGTGGTGCAGTGGTGGTCCCATTTTCCTCTATTGCAACTTGCAAAGAACCGTTCAAAACTCCGTACACATAGAGCGAGAAATGCATCTATAAAAACACAGAGGCAGAAAAACAGTCTATAATGAATTTTTATAAAGAATTCAGCAACTTAACTGACACAGAAATGAGAGAAAAACACTTTAAATCAATCATTTAACTAATGTAATTTGTAAGTAGCTGACCTGGCAAGCAGTAGAAGAGATTGGACGAGAGAAAGAAGAGCTCTGGATGGACGCTTCATGAAGGGATTTATTTTCTCTGACCTGCAAGAACAAAAAGTGCCCTAGGGGCGAACAACTAATGTGATGCAGGGAATTCACCAGGCTATACACCCAGATTTTTACTGCTTTTATTATCTTTAAAGTCATAAATGTAAGCTTTTATTGCTCAACATGAATTAACTCTAACAAAAAACCTTGAAGCGTAAAACTTTGAAGTCTTTGTAAAGTGTCTGTAAGTCCTCGTGGTAGTCTTCCACTATGCACTCCCACCAAGTGTTTGGGATTGGAAGAGCAATAAATGAAAGTTTCATCTAAATAACTAAATGTGTTTTGACACCGAAGAAAATGTGGGTTATGAAAAGGAAATGAGGTTGTTTTTCATTGTTTCCACAAAGCAGTAATTTATTTTAAAAAGAATGAGATGCACCAGAGGAATACCAATAAAATATGGTTTCAGATGCACCAGACACATACAAACACACCAACCTGGTGTGCGCTGCAGAGTGACGCCCTGCATGTCGTCTTTATTCAGAAGCTCATCACCGGCGACCCTCCTCCAACCAGAGTGCTGGTTGGATGCAGACCAACCACATGAATTCCATTCAAACGAACAATATGAGCCAAAGGGAAGAGCATCTGGGAGGGAAGCAAACAGTTATATTTCACCGAGAAAGAGACCACAGTTGCTAAAAAGTTCATCTTCTCAGCTGATCCCCCTACAGCATGTCCATTTGCCTAAATAGGCTGAGTACATATGAGTCCATGCTTTGGACTAAAAACATGTAAAACTCATCTATCTGCAGGTGCAAGTCATGGATGATATACAGGGTTGGAAAGTAATGGATTACATGTGACGGCGTTACGTATTTAAAATACAAACTAAGGGTAGCTGTATTCCGTTATAGTTTAAATTGGTGTATTTTAAACAGTTACTTTTGCTAAAAAAGGATTACTTTTGGGATTACTTTACGCCGCTACACATACGCACTGTGCAGATGTATATAGCATTATATGCGCATATACACTGCCAGTCAGTGCGCAAGAGCACTTCCGGTTTTCACACAACTCAATGATCCGGTACTTCTCAACCCTGAAGACAATGGCAGAAGATGAGACAAACTATCTGGAGGAGGACAGAAATTCATTTTTGGCATGGACATTTAGAGAACATTTTACCTGCGCTCAAGAAGGCCACAACATCACAGTGCAGTGCTTTACCGACTGTAAGCGAGGCTGCTTTCCGCCTTGAGGGACTCTACCTCTAATTTGAAGGAGCGTCTTGAGTTAAGTTGGATGGTTAGCTAACTGAGAAGCTGCATTCAGCTTCTATGCTCCACATGTCTGGAACAAACTCCCAGAAAGCCTCAGATCAGCTGAAACACTTAAATCCATGTTAAAGATCCGACTGTTCTCAGCTGCATTTCAATAACTTTTTATTCTATATTAAGTTTTTGTAATGTTAAATCAATCATGGTTTTAATAATTTTTAATTCTCTTTTTATCTACATTATTTTTAATTGCATTTGCTTTTTTTCTTGTTATAATTTGACATAATACTTGTGCTTTATTATTTTAATGTTCTGTAAATCACTTTGAATCACCCTGTGTTGAATTGTCCTATACAAATAAATTTGCCTTGCACAACAAAATTATGGTGCAATTTAAAATATACCAAACTGTAATGACAGAAGTTGCATGATTTCAGAGGGAATGGTGACGTTTGAGGGAAGGGGTGCTTGTGCACATGGATGGTGATTGTGTTACTGATTTTATACAGTTGTGTCAATACATATGATGTGACAAATGCTTTTATTTTTATTAAAAAAATATTTGCTCAATGATTTAAGGCGTCAGTTTGCTCCTCCTGTTACAGACAACCTCTCCAGCTTTGGAGAAGACCCTCTCGCAAGGCACAGATGTGGCTGCATGTGCAGATATAGCTTTGCCATCCTGAATAAGCTGAGGTACACAGACTTGCGTGTCCTCCAGTATTAGAGCAGGTCTCCTCCTTTTGCTCACACAGGCAATCTCTTACAGCCTCTCAAACATGCTCTAAACTTATCAATATTTATATGTATATATAATAATCCGACGATATTTATATGTATGCTTTCCCTAAATCTGTTCTCCAAATATAATGTTGAATAAACGCAAGCAAAATCTCCTCCTCTCCTAAATCCACAATCTTCAAAGCGCTGGGAATCCCTTTTAATTCATTGACAGATTGAATAGTCAGAGTAAGGAGGCCACATTTGGTCTATCACGTAACCTTCAGCTGTTCAGAGACCATGCTCACAACACTTTCATGTCACATGCTCGACACCTGATCGAGCAGATGGGCTTGAGCTTAACATCTCTATCTGGCAGGTAAAAAGAGCCTGTTAGTGAAAACACATTTTCTAAATGTACAGATAGATCCAAAAACATGTCAGGACTTTTACTCTCTGGACCTGGAATTGCCACCCCTGCCCTTAAGTTTGATTTGTTCATTGACACATCATTATCACTTGTCTCCACATTTTGTCTTTCTCGCGTTTTTGATTTTTATCAGCAGATACTTATGTGTTATTGTTCTTTGACTCTTGTTGTCTCTTCCTGCCAATGCAACACTTTTGTTTCATTAAAGAATAATCTTCTGAAGCCCTCTTTTTTTCCTGAGTTTGTCCTCATCCCTCTCGCACTGACACTTGCCACCTTTTTTTATTTGCATTTCCCTAATGTGACACTATAAATCCTTTTGCCTTCAGACAAATACTGCAGGCTGTTAAAGTAAGAAAAACTCCAGCAACAAACTGTTACAAAGAGTTCAACAAGAATATATAGAAAAATAAATCTGCTTTTTTACATTTATAAAATTCAACCGTCTAATCATGATCACATTGACAGGAGCGTGTTAATCTTCAGCATGAAAGGACCTCTGTGCTAAAGTATGTTTAGATCAAACATGTCAGCCACATCTCAGTTAGACTCACATGCAGAAACTGTCTGAAACCGGATAAGATGACAGAGTCATTAATAAAATGCCTGTTTGTGCTTTTAAGATCACAAACAGCTTTTTATGTCCACTTCCACAATCCAACTAGTTGGCCCATTGAACTAATTGCGTCACTGTGCAGCCCTGCTCTGTTCCCTAGGGACTAACAACTCATGAACTCTAAATAGCCCTTGCTATATTGATTTCATTACGGCCTGAAGGGAAGCTTTTTTTATTCTCAAAGCAGTGAAGTGTTTTCTTTTTGCTAAATGATTGATGTTTTCAAAGAGGAAATGGAAACTTGTCATATTTCAGGGTGTGAGGTTGGTGAAAATGGAAGCTACATCTTTGCAAGACAACCCTCCCCTCCTGTGTAAACTATTTTGAAGGAAGAACATAGACTGAAATGTTGTTTTTCTCCTTAGTATATGCTATAAAGGTATTAAATAAGTGATCAAAGTAATAACAACTAAACATTTTGTATAGCCGATGCTGATAATATACAGTTTATCAGCAACCGCGTCTCTGTTTTAGGACACTACTCCAGCTGCTGTCATGCAAGCTACTCAAACATATTTTGCTAACAATCTCAAAATACTTAGGTGGAATTTATTAAAATCCTTCATCATCATTGAACCTACTGTGCACTCTGATTTTATTAAAAAGAAAAGCAGAAAACATAACCTCACCA
This sequence comes from Pseudomugil tenellus, assembly GCA_037177515.1. Taxonomy (NCBI): domain Eukaryota; kingdom Metazoa; phylum Chordata; class Actinopteri; order Atheriniformes; family Pseudomugilidae; genus Pseudomugil; species Pseudomugil tenellus. The sequence goes on from JBAMHX010000022.1 coordinate 11,334,671, forward strand.
CACAAGAAGCCCTCGTCTTCTCCAAGGGGACAGTCTGTGTGGAAATTACAGACTTTGCTCTGGGCAATGCAGCCGCCTGAGTTTTCGCATTGGAAAGATCCTTCACATTCCCCATTCAGGTCGACGACATCGTCTTCTGCAGCACAACAATCACACAACACAGAATTTACAACTCTCTTCTGCAATTTTAATAAGATTTAAGATATTGATGAGGTCAAATTTGCTAGAATGAAGAAACTCTATAGGTGGAATGTTTGGGGGCTGACATCCATATAGTACTTTACTTATTTCACTCTGGGGTTACAGCCAGCAGCAGAAAAACACATTAGTTAATCGCTATGTTAACTCAAGGCTCTGGTTGGGAAACAATCAAAGTTACGCACATTTTTTCTATAATGCACCGTCATCTTAATGAGTGCCAATTTTCTCTTTCCCTTGGCAATGCATTAACCTAATTTGCTATAATAATTCTCATTACCTGGTCGAGTTTAAGCAGTGACATCTTTTCTTTAGAGGTAAAAATAAAAACCGTTTGTTTTTTCCTTTTACATTAAATCACAGGTCCTAATGTTGGCATTAAAAACACATTGTGGGGAAGGTGACAGTCTCTCTCTTCCTTTTTATTGTGAAGAGCAAACGCGTATTGAACAATGTCAAACAATAACTCACAAAATTGCTTCCACATTAGCAGTAAGATTTCTGAAGTGTTTTGCTTTGTACAGTGTCCATAACTTGTTAAATGTTTACACCTTATTTTATTTTTATTTTACTGTTGGTTGCTCCTGAAACCAGACTCAAAACTAGAGGGGGGTAGAGCCTTTTCTATTGAACAGCCGTCCTCTCTCTGTTAGATCCTCAAGGACCAGTTTAAGTCCAATCTGGAAACCGAATACTTGTCCCTGGCATTTAAACTTAGATAGACAGGATGCTTGGTTGTTTTATATATATTTACAGCTTGTGTGTGTGTGTCTGTAGTCCCCACAGTATTTTCATTCATAGGCCACTATAGATTGCATTTATTGATATTATTTGTAATTTAATTTGATTTTAATTTTGTACAGCATTTTGGTCAACCAGGGTTGTGTTAAATGTGCTATATAAAAAATTGAATTGAAATTATTTTTATATAAAAATTTAAGGTAAAAATATATCACTACAGGGATAGTTGATAATAAACTCCTTTCTGCAAAGTTAGAGCATTGTGTAGAGGAAATTCATGTATTAGCTTAATTACCTTGCTCTTAATGTCTAGCTGAAAGGTTTGACTATAAGGCTC
>JBAMHX010000022.1:11336046-11358583 GCA_037177515.1 Pseudomugil tenellus
TGTCTGTATGTCTTAATGTTTTGTCCCTTCATGTTTCAATGTTAACTGTATGTTGAACTTCTTTTATCTTCATTATTTAATTTATATTCTTCTCAATCTAAAGAAACCAGTGTCCTCGTCCTTGACAGGAAAAATGGTCTCCTACAATTGACTAGTGGGGAATAAGCTCCTGGACATTAAGAGGTGTAGACAGATGACAGACGTATTACAAAAAGTAAAATTCTTTTCTACTGTGGTTTCCAATGTTTCAGGTGCAAGGAAATGAGTTACGATCACATGTGGTCACTCGAGACAGTTTAATGTGAACTGGCATGCTCAGAGTTGTCCATTTGTGACTGAAATGCCCATGATACTTGTCAATGGCAGGTGTGAGTGAAGCCTGAGAGAAAAGTCAGTAAAATAAACATTCTGTGTGAAACACAGGAAAAATAAATGGCACAGCCAAAGCTACAGAGACTAATAAACATTACAGAATGGTCAACTTTGAATTTCAAGGAAAACTATTTTACCATTTTATTTATTTAACATTTTTAAAACAACTTTGAATGTTTTTAGTCACTGCAAAATCTTAAAAATAATGCATTTCCAGATGTGCAAGGCTCACTCTAGATCTAACTCTCGATCTGAATTTGACAACATCTGGTTCGGTTGGGCTACTCTAACTGTAGATGTAGAGAACACAAGAAACTCACCTGATTCACAGTCTATGAAGTCCAGAGAGTCCAGAGCCATGTTGGCCCCATCTTCAGACATGCAGGACGTGTAAAGCAGGGTCACCTGAAAGGGCTCGTCCACCTGGCCAATCACAGTCTCAAAAACATCCCATTCAGCCCTGGATTACCCAAAACATGTGGATTTATTATACAGACTATAAAGTACGCATTCACATGTGGAAACAGTTTTCCTTCTCATCCTCAGCATATTTGCAGCTGCTACTTTTGACAGAACTGAAATGTAATTTATCATAGCCAACAAGATGGTTTATCTTAATGTAGATGTGAGAGCTGTTGCCAGCATCTGTCTCTAAGCAACAACAACCACCTGTGCGTATTTAGCTGAATCCAAGAAATGTTCATAGTGAAAAACACAAGATTCTAATCAAATTATGGGAAAATGTTCATAGTAAAAAAAGAAAAAAAACACTAAATAGCTGTGGCTGATATAATTTGTTTGTCCTCTTTTCAAAAGCTGAGTCACAGCAGAATGATTTAAGATGCCATTTAGGAGTAGATTTCCCTTTTATAACGGCTGTTCAGATCTAAAAAATAACACTATGATTATGTAAAAGAATACTTTTCACACCCCATATATCATATATCCATCTCAATTAACAATATTTAAAATACACATAAATCAAAATGATTTCAAACTTGCAAAAATGAAAAACATGTTTCCAATTATGAATGTTTAATTTTTTTATGACCGTTAGGATTAACGCATGAATAGTTGCTGATGTCTCCACAACATGCTTTTACTCCATAGGGTTGTTTGCACTGGATGGTAACTGTTCTTTTTTTTTACGTTTGTATGGTACAAATGACAAGTTTAATAAATGAAACACACAGTCTGTGTGTCCCTCATAATGAAATTTTGAAGTCCATTACTGCTCAGACACTAGGATAGCAATGTAGAAACTTATTGAACATGCCCATCCATCCCTCTTCTGTCCTCACCAATCACATGAATTAATCTCCAAACTGCGTCTAGAGAGAAGAAGGCTTTTAGCCGTTCTAAAGAGAGCTATTGTTAGATCAAAAGGAAATACCTGACCGCAGTTTCAAAACTATACTCAGAGGACTGCTACCCTCCTCCGTAGCCACAATTCTGCCTTTCTATCCCGTGCTATGGTTCACTTCCTTAACTTTAGGGCCAGATCCTATAAAAAGGATTAGTTTTTTGCTCTTATATGAATGCTTGTCTGCTTTCATTGTAGTGAGTCTGAGCTCCCTTTTTATTTACAAAAGAGCCCTCGGCTGGTAAACCAGTTAGTTTTACACAAGATGGAACAAATGACACATACACAGGCAAATAACAGTTCTGCAGAAGCACGATTTCAGAATCATTGTGTGTGTTTGCTGACCTCTGGTTGTCTTTTCTCCTGTGGTTTAGAACTTCAGAGTGAACAGCTAAATCTGACAGAAAAGGCTTGATCAGGACTGTGAGGTTCCCCATCATTGGCCTGCTCTCATAAAGAGCCACTTGCAGGATGCATTGCCTGTTGCTTCCAGGCAAGACTGGACTTGTTAGGTGGTATTCACACTTCCCATCGGCACCAGTAGCAGATGAAGAGCTTAGGAGAAGAAAATGACCTGCGGTAATAAAACAAAGTAGAAACGTCATGCTAGAGAGTTTTATTGCGGCTTCATGATCCTGTCTCTCTTAAATCATTTCACAAATGTTTTAGCAGCCAGATAAATCTCAGACCTTTAAATTATATCAAATGCAAATTCAAACTAAATGCCAAATGAAATGCAACTTGTTGAAAAGCAGAAGTCTAAAGATTTTTCTTAATATCAGTGTTAGCATGTGTATTCTCCTACAACCTCTTACCATCAGCTCTTCCCATAGAGTGGTCCGCTGCAGGCATCTTCTCAGCCTTTGTACTGTCTTGGTGATGTGGTGACACCACTAACCAGTCACTTTGAGTGTTGTTATGTGACAAAGTCCAGAGGCACGGTGACTCAAAATCACAGGAGGTAACTGCAAGATAGGCATCAAAGATGCATAATATATCATAAATGACACTGGGTGTTATTTATGTTAAATATTGTCATGATGAAAAAAAAGGCTGAACAAATGAATCAACAGGATATATCATAAAAACAAACTGAAAGAGAAGGAATGACTGGAGGGATATTGGTTGGTTGTTTTTTTATGTACCTGGTAAAATTAAATAAATAAATAATTGCCCCATTATATTTTACTGAGTTGTTAGAACATATTAAAGCCAAAGAGAGTTAAAAAATAATCATTAACAAAAGTCTTTGCTCATGTTCTGAGGAGTATTAACCTCATTATGGAGAAGAAGCCAGACGGTAAGTAAACAAAAGTGCCTTTTAAAAAAAAAAAAAAAAAAGAAAAAAATCTTTTTTGCTTTCTAAACTATACAAAACACTAAAGTGACAATATAAAACCTAATAATTAGTTTTACACAAACTGAGACTTGGGCTAAGTGTCTTTTTAGGAATCTTTCTAAATTAACAGCAAAATTTAATCAAAAGCCAAAATATATTAAACCTTTAGAGCCATGAAGACCCTAAAGTTGGGGCTTTTTCTTCACCAGTAAGACATATATTTTACACATTGTGTTGAATCTCACCAGTATTTAATTTAATATGACTTCAAACGTATTTAAATACACCTTGTGGTTGCAGAGATATTGTCATTTTCCTAAAATAATACAATTTCAAACAAAATAGGCTTACTGGGTTCAAAGGGTTGATAGTCATATAGAGCAATTCTTTAAAGTCTCTGAGATTGTGTGTATATGTGTTAGTTTTAATTAACTGAATGAGTCTGGAGGACATGTTGAAGACATTTTGTGATGACGGAGGAGAAAACTACTACTTCAGCAACAGGAACCCATCTGGGTTTAAATGCAGAAATGAGTCCCATCTTTAAACTGTTATTTCACTAAAACCTCTCTCATTGCTTTAAACCTAAGTCAAACTAGCACTTCAGACTCACAGTGGATAGTTTCTCTGTGCATAATTACCTTCGTGCATAAAATCACTTTAAAGTAATTTTTTAAAGGTTTCTTTCAGGTTTCAGTTTCAGATGTGAAATCCAGAAAATTAAAGATCTTCTTTATAATCACATAAATTCTGATGCATTCATTAAGGGAATGAACGAAACAGGTCATCATTTCTACGTTAGCAAGTATGTAACTTACTTTGGCTGTCATCTTCCAGGAGAGGCAGAAACAAAGGATCTGAGATTTCCTCCTCTGGAAATCTGTCAGATAGAGTTTGGCAAGTGCTGCTCACTGAGAAAAAAACACACACAGAGAAACTTGCATTATTATCAAAGCATGCATGTGAACTAGTCTTTTGGAAAGCATAATTTTTTTTTCAACACACTCAATGAAATGAAGTTGTACTGTAGCATTTAGAGCACACCTGAGGCCAGTCTCATTTGGCTGCGTTTGAATAATGAAGGTCATTTTTGTTAGTTTGTAGTTCAAATCATTTCGGTCAATCAGCCAGTTTATTTATATTTTCGTACCATTTTGTAATTTAAATTGCTTTACAGAAATGAAAAAAAAAGAAAAAAAAGCCAAAATTTTTTTTGGCTTGTGACCATCTGTCTTGCGACCAAAGTATAAAACTTTCCTGCCATTCACGTTTAAATATCAGGAATAATATTTAAAAGGGCAACAGTACACCCAGTGTCGTCGGGATACACAGCCGTTTAAAAGCTGAGTGTTATCACCATACCTGGGTAAATTTAGGCTCCTGGAGGTAAAATATAAAAGCAAAAAGTTCATTCATGTATTTCCTTTAATACTTAAGACAATTCAGGGTCTCGGGGGGAATTAAATTTATAATTTATAAACAGCATAGAAATATGTCAAAACGTATTACAGCTTTTTTAATAGTTTTGAGCTCTCTTGTCAAAATTTATGCTCCTGTGAAATAACTGTCGTTCATATAGTAACTTCATTTTGTGATTCATTTAATTTGTTTTAGAAAATTATTCAAACTTATTAGTTCTGAAGCTATTACTTGTCATTATGCTGAAAAACAACAGAAAATGAGAATTTTTCTTTTGTTTCTGCATTTTCTGCAGTAAAGTACTTGCACATGTACTGTGCAGTGAAATACAGCAATGTCATAGTGTAGTTGGCTTCAAGTGACTACAGTTGTGAAGGTTGGGATATTAAGGCCTGTCTGATTAAATTGTCAGGGTTTAAAGAGGGGTTTTGTTGCTTTAGCTCATTTTTGCATCCACTCAGCTTCCTACAACCACAGAAAACTCACTTTTACTCTTTATATGTCAGACATGGAGACTCAAAACTTTTCCAGTGTCTTGAGACTCAACTTGGTTTTAAGGTTTAAGACTTAGGACTGAAGTTGGACTTTGGAACAATTCTGTTATGTGCACAATTTTCATTTTATATTGTGACTTGGTACGTGGTTTTATGGTTAGAATTAATTTCTTATGAAAGACGACATGTTTACTCGTTGCATAAATGAACTTCAGTTAATCTGACTAAGGCGGATGTATTGCAGCTATAAGAAACACTTATAACTGTGGTTTCTTTCTTTTAGTGTTTGTATCTTAACTGTAAGAGGTTTTTCAGTCTTTCGTGCTTATTATACAAGATCTACAATTCTGCACCTTACAGATACGTCCCTTCTCCAACACACCTGAATCTAGTGAATGACTCGTTATCAGGGCTCTGCAGAGCTCAGTGACATGTGGGTGACAAAATTCATCCATGTGATTCAGGTGTGATAGAAGGATTGCATTTAAAAAGTTGCAAGATAGTAACCCTCGAGGACCGGACTTGGACACAGCTGCACTAAACAGAAGTTTTACTATATCTGGACAGATGACACTGTCAGTTTTCTTTTAGTTAAATTTAAAGAACTGAGGTTGAGGTGAATTCCTTGATACATTTAAGGAATATGTCAGCTTTCTTTTTTTTTTTTTTTTGGAAAATGTACATGTTTAAAATTATGCAAATTTGATGACAAAAAAAAAAACAACCAAGAGGGCCATGATAGTTGCATGGCATTGCAGAAAAACAGACACAAATAGATTCAGGCTGTTTGGACACAAACAGTTGGATAAGGTCTTATTTTAGTGCCCTGACATGGCTGTTAATGTGCAGAGGGAGGCTGTGGTTTGGGCGGTTTGCACGTGACATGACATTTTACAAACTGACTACCATGACCAGCAAACAATGAGGGAGATGATCACATCTCAGTGGGTCATTGCAACTTAAACCCAGAACTAAACAGTGTCATCACTGTTTTTTGGTGCCTGCAGCACAAGGTCAAGCAAGTCAAGCAGGACAAATTGAATTATTAAAAATGCTGTTTAATCAGTTAGTGATGCTAATAATAAGAAGTTGAAGGGTCATTCCGCTGAATGGCAGCTGAGCTATTCATTGGTAAATATGGAATAAAAGCTACTGTGGATGGATTCCTGAACATGGAAACCAGAATATTTTAACTGTCTAAAAAAAGGGTATTCATCCTTGAGAAAAACATTTTAACAGGCTATTATTAACATAACTATTTTGGAAAATCACCAACAATTTGGTATATATTTAAGAAAAAAGAAGAGGGTCAAACAAAACACTTACATATTCTCTTTTATGAAAAAGAAAATATCAGTTACATCACCAACCAACAAAGCTGCCAGTTTCTTTGATCACCATGCTTGCTGTTCTCTGTAACATAGGTGTTTGAGCAGTGCTTGAATGTTGTTGGTACCATTAAAAGAGGAAAAAATGTTATATTCTGAGAGTGAAAAGCTTTTGTTTGCATTTTAGTCTTATTCAGGACTGTGGATTCAAGTAAAAGATCAGCTCCAAAACCTCACCTTCGATTATGTTCTCCAACACAAAATGTGTCACTGTTATACACTTTCTCATCTTTGACTTCCTCATCCTTTACGTTCTCCTGAAATGATTGTTTTCTCGCTGCTGGGAAAGAAAGCTTTGTCTATGTGTGTGGAGCTTTTTGAAAACCACTTCATACAACTTTGCTTGTCACTTCATATAAACCTCAGAGTTGTAACTTCAGAAGATTTCAAAGTAACACACAATGTTTTCTTTGTCTGACCAACATCTAAAGCTCTAAAGGGACTGCTCCTTGACACCAAAGTGGCCTTTGCTTGAGGGCTTTCTAACAGTTGTTTCTTTGATTTATTTATTCATTTATTTCAGTAGCCTGTAACTTAATTAATTACTTTATCAATAGTTACGACGCCTGTGATGAGACCGACAACCTGTCCAGGATGTAGCCTGCCTCTTGCTTCATGATTACTAAGAAAGGCTCCTGAGAAAATTAATTAATAAATTCTCATAACAGCATTGCCATTACTGATCATAGTAACAGGGTTCATATAATTCACTTCAGTGGACTGTATTACACATGCCAGAAACAGCTGAATATAAAGTGTGCAATCAAAGACATACACAGATAACACAGATTCGAGGGGAATAGGAGGATTGGGGTGTTCGGGGATATACCCCTAGCTGCATCTTCCAACGGCATAGGCCTCGTTTATAAATAAATATCGTAATAGTTTCTTCCTTTATATGCCTTTTGTAAATGCTCACAAATTGGCTATAATGGAGGCATCCATTTTTTCTATGTTGATGTAACTGGAACAACAACAACATGGTAATGACATTACTTACTCTCTATCCCTTGGAATTATTAGACAACACATCATTACAGTGGCAAGTCATTTAAGAAATGCTGGACCATGCATGTGTAGCAGTAGCAGTGCACCAGCTGTTGTCACCACCGTCAAGACAACAAAGAAATCGAACAATTCACAAGGACATCCAAAAGAGAGGATACTCTTTTCCAGATAACTTTTCCCAGGTGGATGGAGAAATGCTTAAATTACCTGCTTTCTCCTTGACAAGTCAATAGTACTGTCTAAATTAGCCTAAAGCGACAATTTACCACAGGAAGCTTAGCAGTAGATCCTGCTAAAATACACCATGCCTGTTGGTGCAAAAGTGTATATTTACATGGTTTTAGTAGCTTTCAAATTCACAATAGACAATTCCTTTTTGTCACAATAAATAGCAGCTTATAAAGTTCTCCCAGTGACTGAAAGCTTGTGTTTGCCATGACTTTGAAAGCTACTGAAATCACGTAAACATACAGTTCCATCACAGTAATATAGCTTGATATGTGGTGTCTGTATTGTTATATGTGTACTTACTGAATAGCAATGGTTGGGATTGTGTTTGCAACAAGTCATTCAATGACTTTGTTCTGCTTATGCTCTAAACCAGGTGATTCCAATCAGCACAGTGAATTGATCAGAGCAGAACTTAGCAGAATAAATAAACAGCAGGGATCTGAAATGCAGAAGTTTTGCTTGGGCTTTTAAATACAAAGCAGCTACAGCAAAGATGAGGTGCTTGTATGCATTATTTGTTTGATTGTGATACACAATTTCTACGCTAGACAGAAATAATTTTAACACAATTTAAAAAGTCTATGTGTTTAAGTTCTTGTAATTTCTTGTGGCTGTGCAGTTTTAAGACAGTGAATGAGTCTAAATCAGGGGTGCCCAAGTTCTCAAGATCTACCATTCTGCAAACATTACATGCAGCCCTTGTCCAACACAGCTGAACAAAAGGCAAGTTACCAGACCTTTGCAGGGCTGTGTGACTTTCATAGGAAGAAACTCAGCTATTCAATTCAGATGAATCCAACAATGGTTGCATGTAATGGTTGCAGAATGGTAGATCTTGAGGACCAAACTTGGGCTCCCCTGCTCTAAAATGTCCCCATGCAGAAATATTCTTCCTGCACAGCTTCTTTTGACAACGTAAACAATGAAATTCATTGTGAAATTCATTCATTCTCATCTACACTGCTTTCAGCAAGCAACATCCATTTTCCCTGTTATCGCGAGTTACTAGTCTGAAAAAAAGAATATTAAAATATGGTGAAGTTCACTTACTTTATTATATTTCAGAGCACTTTATGTACTTTATGATCTTACGATTTTCCTGTTATATTTTTAGGCGTTAATAAAAATAGTGAAACAGCTTTAATATCTCCTGCTAAACGGGTAAATGTGATGAACTTACCATCTTAAAAGCTCAAATTTATGCAAATTCATCAAATGTTAGATAGAGAAACTCATTTAATTATCCAAATATGAAATAACAAGTTATCTATGTTAGTTTTCTTATGTTAAAGTATATTTTGGAATTGTTGAAACTTGTTGATCACCTTCAAAGTAAAAGTAAAAAACTGTTATTTAATGAGTAAAATGCAAAGGGAGCAGATAGTACAAATGGTGATTGCTTTACTAATTAGCTTTTTAAAGACGTTAAGCGGGTTTTAAGGAGCTACAGCATTGATTTAGTCCGCCACCTTCATTTACTCTGATATTTACCTAAATTTCACAGTAATGGTTAACAAAAATGAAGCTTATGTAAAAGTTCAGACAGAAAAATCTTTTCCTTCACGTCTAACCTTATAATCTGGTGTTTCGCTTCCTTTTTCCTTCCCTATTAAACTCGCCACATTCTGGATTTTGTCATCGCACAACTCTGGTTCGATGTTTTGTTTGTTTTTTTTCTGTTACATTCTCCTTCCCTCTTCTGCCCTCCCTCATAGCTGGGGAGCTTCATCAGGGTACCATGTGAGAAATTATCAGACAATCCCATTTTCAACTTTATAGCCACTCTCTAAAATAATTCCAGATCACTTCCTTGTTATTTTATGTTTCATCTTTATTTCAGAACCTGAAACACATTTATGCTCATCGCTGCCCTGAAGCTTGTCCATAAAGACCCAAACCACACAATCACCTCTCAAAACCTCATCAAATAAGCTCCAGTCGCACACATGGGAACATATTTGGAAAGAATTTGTTCATACCAGCACGATCATGAACTACAAATCTATTTTGGTCTCTAATTTTGCGTCAGTTATTTGCAAAGCCATTATAAGATATCCGTATTACAGATGCGAAGGCAAACTGAGACCCCAGACTTTTAAATTGTCTTTAATAAGATTTGAGGTTTAATATGTGCAAATAGAAGAATAATCTTTTATTCAATATGGGAACAATTACAGACAGCCTTCATTACTACTGGTAATTAGAGCAAGCTTTGGGGGTTTTCACTGGGTTGAGTTCACTTGTATTCAATCATCAAGCCCGTATGGAATCACCAGACCACCTAGAGTACACTGCAGCACTGTGTTGCCACCATGTACAGTGCAGAAGGTTACGTCTTATTCAGGCTGATGTTTCTAGAGAAATGCATGCAGTCACGCAGTAGTAACGTTTTTTTACAGTAACTTGCAGCTCAGTTTAGCTATCAAGATTTGAACATTTACTGCTTCAGGTCCATCTCACTGTGGTGCTGGCGCAGCATTTTACAGCATGGCATCAACTCAGGAATCTAGTTCTACCCAGAAATGAGGACTTTGAAGATTTTGGGTTGCTTTATAGCATCAAATAGCCTAAAAGCACATCTGTGAATACTGTAGGCCTTTTTCACTGAAGGCATAGCACGTCAGGAGGAAAATACAGATGTCAACACAATGACATAGATTACAAAATGCTTTAGTTTGATGATCTAATTAAAATAAATGCTGACTAACCTCATGCAGTATGGCCAGGTTTCCAGAGTATAAATAAAATATTAATAATGATAATCCTGAAATGGAAGTACAATTTCATACTTGCATCAAAACAGGTTCTCTGGCTGCTCAATATTTGACCAGTTAAAGGTCTAACTAATAAGCTTTAAGCCCAAAAGTATATTTTGTAATTTCCACCTTAACCCTTTCATGCATAGAGGTCAGTACAGTGCAAAGTTATTTACAAGCTTTATTATATTCCCGAACGCAGAGTGTCGGGAATATAATAGTTTCATCACAACCGCCGCTTCCGCATGTCCTTTGTATGAGCGCGATAACTAGCACAGTTTTCACAATTGGATTTTGATACTCGGTGTAACTGTTTAGGTGTCCAAGAGGACAATCTGTTTATCTGAAAGGTCATGACCTCAGGATGCGTTCAATGCCATACCGGGCTGGTTCATAGTTTCTGCACCAGATGGAACTTTGTGAGTGAACATGTGCGTCTTTATATTATTGTATTGTGTCTATTCGAGGATTGGGAAAAAGGAGGATTGGGGGCATTCAGGGATATACTCCTAGCCGTCGCTTCCAACGGCTATAGTTTTTTTTTTTTATATAAAGTCATGAATGAGAATTTTATACTTATGAATGAACTATTTCAGTGGTCAATAGTAAGTCATCCAATACACTATTCACTGAAGAAAAAATAATATATATATAAAAAATATTATAATTGGACATAAATGTATCCATTTTATTTACACAAGTTTTTACTTACAGCCATGTGATGCCAACTAAGTCTTGAAACACTTCAACCTCCGCACTGTGTGTTGTACTCAAACCTTTTTCAACTATTTTTCAGAGGAAGGCACCTTCATGGTCTGAAATGCAACTTTCTATCTGCATTCACAAATAAAAAAAACTTTTGAATGCAGAATGAAGAAAAATACAGCTGCTTAAGAACTGATTGATATAATATCTTCTACTTCCCTTTTAAAACCGTGCAACCTTCCTGTCTATTAACCTATATGGGAGTCATTTTATGCAAATTAAAACTAAATTAAAGATACAATTTGCATACAATTCTATTAAGCACCATAGGTTAGCATCAGATTAAATATAGAAACCTAGTTGTATATACAAATAAAAAATTAATCTGCTATAGCAGATATTTCTTGTTGCAGATAAAATATGTTCATCAAGATGCTTGACTGTCAGCTTTTCACCTACTGTCATGCTCTGCTTTAACCAACCTCCAGACCCAATCTGCTCTATCATCTTCACCTGCCACTGAACTCGTTAGCCTGATCACCTCCACCTGCTCCCAATTCCCTCACACTTCACATAGCCTGCACTCCTCCAGTCAAAGCCTGTCGGACATTGACTATAAGTAAACTGCGATTGTTTATGCTGCTCCTGGCATCCCTGGATTCTCCTTCCCTATATTCCTGGATATTTCACAGCCTGCCTTCCTGTTCATCGTCCCTGCAACCCTCCTGACTCCTCCACCTTCAATACAGGCTTCAGTTCATCCCTCATTACCTTCAATAAATCATGTTCACCTTCCTTCTGGCTCCGACTAACAGACACACGCCCCACAGGCTGCTAAAACCAAGTAAAGTAAGCAAAAAGGTTCTATATTCAGAGCTTCTACTTAAAAAAGCAAGCCAAATGGAAAATATTTTTGAATGAATCTAATTCAGATATCAAAAATAAATTGAATTTATGTAAAAAAAAAAAAAAAAAAAAAAAAAAAAGGAAATGGATGATTGGAAAAATTCAGATATAATATAGAATAAAAACTTAAGGGTAGTTTTTGTCTCCAAAAGTCCCTAAAATGACATTAACGTATGTCACATTAATGCAATAACTTTAATTAATAACTGTAAATATTCATTGTGAATTAGCTACTTTAATAAGAAAGCAGTGTGGTGCGCAAACTACACTACCTGTTCCATATAATTCAGATATATGCTTGTTACACATTCATGATTTGACCAAACACCTCATTCTGGAAAACACGTAAGCCTTTCTCAATGTAAGATCAAAATAAAATGTACATCACTGCAGTCTGTTCATGTGAAATTAATTATATAAAGAAATAACTTCAACATACCTCAAGTATGTGTAATATTTATGAAGTACTGCTATCACCATCGCTTTAAAGATACACAATAAACTAGTCCAGACATGGAGATTCAGCTCTCTGTCTGTAGATAGAATTTCATACTGAAGAAAAAACTTTTTTACAGACTTGATATGTTCAAGTTCAGATATACACACCTAGTCACTTGAATGTCCGCCTGCATGCAGATACAAATCTGAAGACCCTTTCATGTGCAGTGAATCAGGCTTCTGACATTTAAGAATTAGGTTTCATAATTCAATTTATGACTTAACTGGTTGCAGCTGTGCTTCATTTAACTGGTGCGTCATGAGAGAGGCAGTCTCTTCTCAGAGTCCCTTTAACCTAAACATTAGCTTATTATACTACACAAATAATTTTCTTTTCTTTACATATTCTTGACAAGAATATGTAAAAATGAATCTTAAATTTTGCATAACATACACTAAATCTAATGAGCACAGAAAAACGTGGTGACTTAGAACTGACATGAAAACAGGTCATCTGATTTTGATAAGCAGTGTACTGAAAGCAGAGTAACGGTCAAAAGCATTTACATTATTGTTTGTAATAATAATTTTCTGCTTTGCTGGAGCAAATTCGTATTTTTTATCCTATCTGATAAAGTAAGAGATGAGGTGTCTATAGATGGGAGTTTTGGCTTTTGTTGCAGTTAAATACAATTCATCATCAGAGTAAAATAAAGAAACAATATGATTGAAATTCAAAGTTTCGTTTGAGTTCATCACATTGATGTGGAAAAATCAGAAGCTCCACGACTAATCAAAACAAGGCCTATGCCGTCGGAAGCGACGGCTAGTGTTATATCCCCCAACGTCCCCAATCTTCCAAATCCCCAATCCTTGAATAGACATAATACAATAATATGAAGACACAGTTGTTCAGTCATACCAGTTTTAATAGGTAATGACTTTATGGGCCTGAAACCCTGACACATAGAAACACCAAAGAAGAAAAAGTTTCATTATACAGCTCCAACATTGTGCTTACATTATTGTGGTGAGGGATGTGTTAGAGGAGGAAGAGTTTATTTTCAAAAAGAATTTTTTGTTCACACTTTAGATTTTATTCATTTACACAAAAGTTCAAATGAGACAAGATGCTTATTATTTGTATAATCTATCTGTCAAAGATTTACAACAATGCTAATACTTCAGTGTGAATGGTATCTGTGAGCCAGACACCCAGTCTGATTAACCATCCAAAAATGAGCACGATTCTGTTAACTCTGCTCTTCAGCTTCGAGAGGCTGAAGGGAATCACCACAAATACCTTTTCACTATGAATATCAGTGAAGATGTTCTGGTTGCTAACACACACAAAACTAAATTACATGTGTGCATATATACTTATACCCTGATCTAAATATAAATTGACATAAAGCTTAAGAACACTTCATCAGAAGTGAAGGCGTTGTTTGTTGTTTAGACTCTGGACTGGATGCTCTGTCATCTGCCATGATGGCAATGGTGGCATCCAAATGTGGTAAAGAAGTCCTTCGCATGAACAATCCAAACTCCAACTGAGTGAACTGTCCAGTGAACAAACCTGCTTTATTAAGATCAAACAGCATCGTTCACAACTCTCAGTTCTTTAAATGAGGCCAAAAACCTCCCTGTGACCAACCAGAGACAACGCTGTCTCACTGCTTTGCTTTAGCTAACTGGAATCTGATGTCTTCCTCTTTCACACCGACTGCTTTTGTCAGAGTACTAAAACAATACTTCCAGGAAAAAAGAAAGGAACTTCAAAACCCAAAGCCAGATAGATATAAAATATTTCCTGGCAACAGCATACTGCTTCCCTGCTGTTTGCTCCATAATAGCTAGAAATGAGTCTTTGTGAGAGAAATATGTGAGAAATACACAGAAAATAAGAATAAAAAAGGTCCTTGGTTGGTTATTCTCTGCCACGAACATTAAAATAAACCCTGAATACTATTTTCCATACAAGGACTTTCTGCTTTATGTTGGATTGGAGTTAAGACGGCTCTGTCTTTTTATTTAATAATGCAGTTGTTGCACTCAAGTTATTCCTCCTTATAAGTTTGAGGCCAGTGAAAACTACAATCATAAAATGAAAACCAAAAAAATTAAACTGTCTTCATGTTATTTGTTTTCCAACCATCTATTGGAAAACTAGCAATGGAGCACAAAGTCATATACAATAGAGAAACATTTTTCATATTTTTAATCAGAAGATAAATGGTTTTCAACAAGCATTTCTTCAGTGAATTATTAACAAGCATTCATTCAGCAGGAGACAGTCAGTGTTGGTGTAATACCACCTTATTACTCGAACAAATACTGATTTTTATTTTAGCTTAAGCAGTAATAGTTTTACTCTGTGCTGCTCAAAACATACACACTTATTAAACAATCACATCTACATCTAACATTGTTTATAACATGTTGATGAAGCTGTCAGCAGGTACTTGATGCTTGAAATGTGATTATATAAATGATGTTCAACTATAATATGCTTCCCTGTGAATCTTTTGAAACTAGAAATGCACTTTGAGAGCGCAAACCTCCGCCAAGCTTATTATTTAGGATTATTTTAGGGTGAAACACCTGTCAGAGCTCAGTCACAAATTCAATTCAATTTAACTTTATTAGTATAGCAGCATTTCACAAAAATTTCATCTCAAGGTGCTTCACAGAGATTGGCTAATTCATAAAAATAGCCTATATAAGGGAACCAGCAAGGTTGCATCGATCTGATCTTTGTCAGAGTGAAAACCTGCAGACAGAAATGGCCTGTAGGAGGTGTCAGCTGTAATCAGATGTTTAAGAATCTGTAAAATGCAGACGGTGATCCAGATCACCTTCGAAATTGAATTACTTGTTAATTTTCCCGTTCTGGATTTATCCTGAAAATTTCATGCAAATCCGTCCATAACTTTTTGAGTAATGTCGTACACAGACAAACAAACAAACAGACAGATAAACCCAATGATAACCTCCTTGGCAGAGGTAACAAATGCAGTAAAAAAATTATGTTTGGTAAGAACATCTTGTGCCTGTTAATGATTGCCTGTGAATGTGTTCATAGAGCACCTCATATGCAAGGCTAATGTGGTCTTCAATCAGCATTATCCAGATCCACACCAAAACTAAAGGGTTGGTCCACACTCCCATTCCGCCAAGTGAAATTCAGCTCTTTTTGGTGCAATCTTAAATCAAGCAGTAAAACAAACAAACAAATGGAAATCATCTCAACTCCTCCCTCACTCTTGACTTGGAGGAGGAATAAATACATTCTCTGGCAAATAAAACATTTTCTAAAAGAAAATCAACATATTATTCTGTCCTCATCCTAAGAAACAGAACGTCTGAGTGTTTGTCACAGAATAAATCACAAAAGAAATGACATCTGCTATTCTCTGGAGAAGCACAGCTCACTCGTGTTACCTGATGAAACCCAGCTTTGTGGAGCTGACAGAAAAAACACGCTGACATGTGCTCTGCAGGCTAAGTAACAGTATCCCACAGAGAACTTTCCAGTCACAATTTTCCTCTGTTATGGTCACTTTGAAGAGTTTTGTTTATCCAGATAATTTCATCCCTCCAGGGAGGGAAGCTTGTTATACACTGTCTGCTATTACACAGCGCTTTAGGTGCCAAAGACTTCATTTAAAAAACTCAACAGCAACATCTTCCAGAGTAAACACCTTTAGGATTCATTTCTTTGAAATATTAGCTGCAGTGGTTTATGTAAAACCAATTAAAAAAAAGCTACCTAATTTTTTTTCTCTTCCTTATTTAACATCTGGAGTTTTTATGGTCTGTAGATAGTAATTAATAGATATAATTAAACAGGCAAAAAGGAGTCGGACTAACAGTAAGTTAGCAAGCAACTCAGGAAAACTTGAGATGAAACTACAAGTAATTTTAATCTGAACTTATTTAAATTAAGAAAGGTTCAACCCACAGTTTTCCTGTGTTTACCAAAAGATGTTGGATATTTCTCCAGTAAAGCCAGGATTCTTGCATCTTATTATATTTTATTGTGTTTCTCTGTCCACTTCTCATCTATCACTCTTTTTATTGCAACTGTTTGAAAGTCCAAAAAGACATTAAAACCAATCTTACTGGCTTTTATCTCTACTCTCAAGTCACCCTTAAAAGTGAGAGAATCCCAGCTGGCTGCTCATCTGTCTGCTATCTAACCAGTGCAGTGATGCCCCAGAGGCACAGCTTTGATCTCCCATCCCTCTCTCTGCGCCAGCTGTAGAAACACCATTACATTCTATCTACACCTGAGCACCAGACCTTCCAGTCTCATCTAACACCTTTACTAAAACGACAAAAGAGGAAGTACCCTTTTGTGTCTCGTTGTGTTGCAGGTTCAGGAGATGGACAGCAATAAACACATCGGCTGAAAGGAAAAAGGGAGGCCATACTGGGATGAAATACAAGAAAAATATACACATGCCATGTATGGATACAGCTGAGCAGAGTGGTCTTATTCCAGCTCTTCCCAGGTCAGTGTAGGGTCAGTTTTAAACATTTTGTGTGCCTGAAATACTTACCATTCATGTAATGTAATCTAAAGTAAGGTTCAACCCATATTGAACTCATATTAAAAGAGTGTAAATTCTGAATGTAAGTTTGTATTTGTCGGGAATATCAATGCATGAACTCTAAAATATCCACAGCAGGTCAAATTAAATCCAAGTCCTGGTGAAATGACTTGTCTGATCTGTAATGTGGACCGCATGGAGTAGTTAGATTACGAACATACCAGTGAAGATCAGAACCATCTTCTTTTAACATTAAGAGACACAGAGAGACTGAGAGGTGCAACTAAAAGAGAAGATTAGCTTCAGGGCGATGCTTGGAACTGGACACACACATAAATCTGGTTTATATGCTGAGGCGATTCTCCATCGACACAATACATCCTCTTGTTCCTTATACAACAGAATGCCTTAACCCAAATCCAACCCTTAATTTTAACCATAATCTTTCTAACCTCAGCCCAAAAACAACGTCGTAAAACATTTTTAAAAAATCCCTTTTAGTATTTCTCCATCTTCTATTGCAGTTAGTACCATGTTACTCATAAAATCCAATACTTTTCTGGGTACTACCTCAGCCAAAACTCCAACCAATCCAAGCCGATACAATACAGTGACACTCAAACACCAGAGTGTTAAGTGGTCAAAGTGGGTGTAAGCATCTCTCTACAGCAGTGAACTAAACATACACTGTACCTCTTGCTTGTTCCAAAGTTCTGCACACAGCTCACAACATATATTTTGGATGACATGTTGCAAATTTGTTCTGATCAATTCAAGCTGATATTAAAACAGCTCTGAACTAACAGTGTCTCCCAAACTCTTAAAAAGCAGTACTCCATTATTCTCTGCACTCCTTATATGCAAGTTGCTTTGGATAAAAGCATCTGCTGAATCAGTGCAATCTAATAAACAGGATAACAATGATGTTCTGTGACTCATCTTATAGATGAGTCACAGAACATCACCTTATAGAACCATACAGAAGCATACCGTTCCACATGAAGGAAAAATGGGATTTATACTAACAATGAAAAAACAACCAACAAGCTGTGGTTGGTTGTTGCAACTAGCATATCTATAAAATTATGAAATCATGTGTTTTTTAATTAAATGAAATAACACTGGATCAAAGCCTGTCCAGCTTTAAAACAGTGTAGTATGAGAACATCTAAAAACCTACCTGGTACAAGGCATCACAGTGAATCTCTGGATTTTAATACACCACAAGCAAAAACAACAAGACAAAGATGCGTACACTGAACACATTTGTTAAGTACCACTTTAACTGCATCAGTTTATTACTGCAGGTTTTCTTACTTTGTGCATCTAAAGAAGAGAGGACTCAAAGGAGTCCCCAAAGAGCATAGGTGGTCCCTGACTGTTCACAGCTAGTGTGATTTAAATGAAGTCAATGTCCACATCAGAGACAACTTGAGGTGTATTTGCATTCATATAGAAACTGTTTTGGAAGTCAATGACATATCTGAGAAACGCACTGCCGATGATTCGTCCTTTTTGAAAACAAAATGAAGGTTTCAGCCAGAATGCATTATTTGTGGTAAGAAACTAGCTACAATCATCTTTTTGGTGCATGAAGCAGGTCTTGAGGAAAAAACCTACATGATACTGTACACAGATACAGCAACAAATGTGTGCTATACTTTGCAACTCGCCTGTCAAATTTAGAACAATAGTTTTGTGATTCCTCAATCTTCAATGTATTATTTGAAGTTTTTTATTTGCCATAAATTTGAACAAAAGGACCTGCAATCACAAACAAAACAGTTGTTGCTTTGATTAATTATTTAGATTCACAAGGAGAAATTATAATATGTCTTTACCTTTTCCATGACCACAAAATTGCTTTAGACACTCATGTAAAAGAAATGATCTGTCCCATGCTTTTACTAAATGAAAGCAATATTAAAAATGAAAAAAATATATTTTCTCTCAAGTATTAACAAAGCTGTATTTTAGCAATGTATTTCAAAAGAATCAACTTTAGTCTTTAAGTCTTTCGTCCATTGATCCATGTTGGGATATATCGTTCATATGAATGTTGTTTAAATGATCTCTGATCTGCTGGGTCAAAAGGTTGAAAATGTTGAAGAGACATCCATCTTGTTTTTGAGTTCAACTTAGTGTTAAACATGAAAGTAAGACGTTGAGTTTTATTCTTTCCCCTGGTAATTTTTCTAAATGCATCCAGCAGTTCTGTTAAATTTCATTACATTACTGTAACAATTTAATTTCATATCAGTTACTGTTGTTACAATAAAATTACAGTCTTGCAGATGTAAGGCCTGTAAATGTCCAGTTTCTGCTTAGATACACTAATAAACAACAATCAGAGCTGTATTTCTGCAGCTATGTTAAATTGACCCCTGACCTTTTGGATACAGTGCTTCACCACTTCATCACTTTATAACAATTTTAGTATCCCATTTAGTCTATATCAACTGATATTCTCAAATTACAGCGCAACAGTTTTTTGTAAAGTCACCGAAACACTTTACTTCATTAGTTCAGCCCTGAATCCAAGTGGACGCTTGAGCTAATTGAAAGAAATTCCAGTAAGGCATTCCTGAGATACTATGTTCACAAGATGGGGAGAGATGAACAGATGTAGAGGAAATGAGAAATAAATCTTAGTCTTACAGTCTGGGGACACAATACTGAGCTTCAGAAATGAAATACAAGCAATAAAGCAGTAGTGCGAGTCAAAAATAGTCAACAAATGACTGTCACTGGTGTCCACTGAGGGCTGAAATCACAGAACTGGGGCGCAATCCCACTTCTCATTCTTACCCCTTACCTCTTTAAACGGAGCTACAAGTGGTAGGGCTGAAATGTTAGCCCTACGATTTGGGACATCCCTTCACGGCCAGCGGCGAAGTTGCAAAAAAATGTTAATAATGTTACCAGAGTAGTTAAGCATGTCTCGCTACAGAGCACCGCTAACGTTCAGTATGCTACATTACTGGAGTTAGCGACTTTTTTTCCGTGTGCATTTTATTAAGAGATTGACTACATATTAAAATGACATTAAACTATACAAATCAACGTTTGTCATAATTTTTAAAAAACTTTCCAGTGGAGAAAATACATTTGTGAACTTCTTTAGACTCGGCAGTAGCCCTCACATCGGTAAATCGCAAGATATTGTGGGAAATTTTTCATACCCCTTGGTTTGAAGTGTGCTCCTTAAAAATCTTCGTTTGAAGGGGTATATAGCCCTATCACTTACCCCTTTCCCTCTGTCCTCATAGGAATTGGGACACCCCTACCCCTACAAGTGAATGTGCAAAACTTAGGGGTAGGGCCAAGCGGTAGGGCCAAGGGGTGAAATGGGATTCACCCTTGATCTTTAGCTTCTAACCTTGGCTACTTTCACTCTTTTACCTGAAATAAAATCTCTACGCCACTGTAAGTTGCCATCAATGTACTCTCTTTGAATGACAAGCAATCCTCTTGTGTCATCAGCTAATTGTAGAATTCATGGGATTTTGCATCAGTTTGGTTAAATTTAGGTTGATACTAAACTTTTTGTGCCCAACATAGTTCAAATAAACCAGCAATAGGTTCCACTGGTCTGATACATGGATGTTAGCTTGGAAAATCTTTATTTGATCAATATTACTGAGTTATAAAAGGCCTTTCATAATTATATAATTCCAATATGGAGCTTAAATGTCTATTTAGTATTAAAACTGATGTCAGAAGTTCTTGTTTTTCTCTTCCTGACTAATGTACATTCATACAGTCCATATGAGCATAACTGCATGTGAACATTCAACATTAATTATACTGTAGTTGCTACCATTAGACATGAATACTGTGCTTCACCCCCCTCCCCCCAGCGTGCAGATTTTGTGACTTTAAAAACACATTTCTGGGAAGTAGGGGTTCCTTAAAAGCTCTGTATGCGAGTATTGGGAAACTGTCAGTGTCTATAGGCTGCATGCTGGATATGTCTCTTAGTTGGAGAGGGAGACTTGACTTAATGTTGTGAATTTTGGCAAACGCTCATCCTTGGCACTGTCCAGTCACTGGGATTGACTGCAGTATGAGCCACTTACTCTGATCCAACCACACAGACTTCAAAACTAGAAGGGAGGGGAGGGGCTCCTTCATGTATTTCCTTCTTATTAAAGTAAATGCTGGCATTGATGAAGAAACACAGAGTAAGCTATCTACTGCCCTCTTTAGGCCTTCACTGACTGGCTAAGCTGGTTGAGTACACACACAAATGTGCAGCAGCTCCAAGCAAAGCAGGTTGTGCCTTTTGAAAACATAACCTTTCCATAAAAGTAAACCATGGTAAGCAAACAGAGTGAAACATGAAAGATCCTAACAAGTTGCAAAAACTGGTATAAATGAAATCCCAGTGATGTAAAACCAAGAGTGCAAGCAAGTTCATCATTATAACTATGTCCTCATGACACACATGCCTCTACTGGTCACAAACACTCAAGGCATTCATATTGCATTAAGCATGAAATTATATAAAGCTCCAAGAAACACTTATCTTTTTGTACACAGTTCAATCTGGAAATATTGTTTTTAAAAAGAATATTTAAGTTATATGTTTGTTTTTTCACCTTTTCCAGATTAAAAAATAAATTATTTACTGGCTTCTTGAAAATAATCTAACATTTCCATCTATTTAGTGTGAATAAACACAACATGTCATATGTAGAAATCCTGCTTACTGTTCTGAGAGCAGCTACAGGGCTCTTGTCTTGCCAAGTCTTGTCCCCCTGCTGCAGTGTAAATGGATGTAAATCACATTCCGCCAAGTGTGCCTCTAGGGAATATGACATCTGTAATGATGTACTTTTGGAGGGCTCCTAAAATCGTCTCTTAGTGTGTGCGTGGCAATGAAACATGCATTAAATTTGCTTGTCTTAAAAGATGACATTAAGCTGCAACAGGCTAAGCCTAAACCCAGGACCAAGCTGCGGTGAGTGGCACGATATTGCAGGGCAGCAGCAACCAGTTAGTATGTTGCAAACCAGTCCACTCAGCCACTTTAAGAACAGACAGTATCAGGTAAAGAAAAGAGGAAGAAAAAGTTAAACATAATCAGCGCTGCATCAAGCCGGAACAAACACACACACTAAAAAGTCAAAGTGGTATACTCTACTTACTTATCAAAATGAAGATGGAGAGATGAGTGTGTTTTTTCAGTAAATCCATGCTTCCCATCTCTTTGGCGGCACAACCACTGCGAGTTGTTGGCTTTGGCACGTTTATGCCCTCATGGATGCGTCGAGCGGACGGTCTCTAAAAAGGCACACAGATCACCTACGCGCGCTACTCCGGACAGTATAGTTATTTCTCCAAGTTGCGCACTGTTACTCATACCGGTGATGCTGATGCAGCTCCCAGTGACGACAAACCCCGTCAACCCCCCCTCCCGGTTCTTCTGCTCGCTCCCTCTGCGTATGCCACCACTCTGAGGGGACCCTGTGGTCCAAGAGGCGCTTTCTTTCTTTCTTTCTTTCTTTCTTTCTTTCTTTCTTTCTTTCTTTCTTTCTTTCTTTCTTTCTTTCTTTCTTT
>JBAMHX010000022.1:11362933-11376891 GCA_037177515.1 Pseudomugil tenellus
GCTCTCAAAATAAAATTTTGGTTGCAAATCTATTCTATTTGATTGGATAATAAAGAAACAAATTTCTCTCCATACACAACGTGTCAAACCCAAAGGTATGACACTACACTAATGCAGAGCTTGCTTCATCCACCCCACCCACCCACCCACCCCCAAAGAGCACCTTCATATTCATGTGTAAATCTGTCAGTCAGTGAAGGACTCCTCTCCCCCCCCCATTCCACCAGAGCTCTTTATCATACAAATCTTCACTGATAATGTAAAGAAATGCTGCTGTAGAGTAGAAGGAAATTAGCTTTAATATAAGAAACAAAAAAAATGTTACAGCAATTATTAATAAACAACATAACTAAGAACTAAAATATAGTGTTCAAGTCTATAAAAAACTAGACACGGAAATGTGCGAAGCACACACAATGATGCTTTGTGTTCCGCCGATTAATATAGTCCCAAAGAAAGTCCACAGTATGTAAAGAGTGAAATGAATCAGCTAGAGTTGTGGTCACATGGTTTCCTTGTAACCACCAAGAGTCTAGCTTACACTAATGTTCCTCATGGGACGTTCAGCTTTTCTTATTGCCCTTGTTTCATCTTCATATATTCTCACAAGTAGCTAATGTTGATTGAAACAATAAGTTTATTAATCAATATTTTCCTGAAATGCATTGTGAAAGAGTGTGGCAACATCATAAGATATTTTCTTTTCCTTTATTCTTAATCAGACTTTCACAAACTGCAGCTGGATCTGATCTTTGTGCTCATGTTGAGGACGCTGTCATTCCAGTTCACCTACTTTTCTTTTAAAGCTTTCTTTTTCTCATGTGCCTGTGCATGAAATCTGCACAATAACTTTAAACTAATCTTGCTTTTAATTATTTTAATATATGATTATTATTTTATAGGGATTTTTGCTCTTTGTTGCTGTCTTTTATGCTTTTTTATGACAATTTCAAAATCTTCCCATATCTGTTGTGAAAAATAATCTTGCACAAATTATTCTTAGTGTACTGCAAAGTCTGGCATTCAGCTGCAAGACTGTAACAAGCCAGACACAGTCAATTTTGCATGTACCAAAAAGCCCCTAGATAGATGGGTATGATATTATGTGTCTGTGTGTGTGTTCACTGGAGACAAATGGTGCTTTACTCTGGCCAAGCATGTGGTTTTAAACTTTTGCAAATCACATCTGATTTGCCTGAGGAACAATGATGTGCGGTTTTCTTGTTATTTATTCCATTTAGTACCATTTGGAAAAAAACATGGAAACAAGACAGGTTTTTTGAGAGGCCATCTGGTAAATTTAAAGAATATGTCACCTGCCAAATAAGACACTGTAACAGTTCATATTCATATGTGTATGTTGTTTCATTTGCATTGGCTACATTGCAAGGAAATTACAGGTCATTTGCACTTTTTCTGGAGCTACTAGTGACCGATTGGATTGCTGATTCATATCTACAGAAGCCTGCATCTGTAATGCCTTAAACCTGTTCATCCATTGATTGTGGGTCAGTGGTTCAAAAACTGGTGCAAGAGTACATCTGGCTAATTTCATATGGCTTCAAGTTTATTTTTATGACCAAGCTTGCAGTGACTCTGCCTTGAATTTTAAAAAGATCTCTTTTCAGGTCATGTTTTGTATTTTGTCCTTTGTTTTACTGGTGATCGTGCATAAACATGTATCATTTATTTAGTTTCTGCTTGAAGCAACCTTTATACAGCTAATCACATAAACTGGAAAAAAAAATACTCCAAATTTTCAAACGACAATGTTACGATATGCCTTTTATGCTTTCCTTCTTCTCTCTTTCTTACCATCTTCCTTTCTGTTTTTCGTTTCGCTGAACTAAATTTACATACTGTCACTTTTCTTTGGAAAATCTAACCCGTAATTAAATAAAGAGCAAATTTCAGAAGGTAAACCAATGAGGGTGACCTTAAAATTGTTGTGAATTCAGGATTTATTGATGCATGTTTTTCCCATTTGCTTACCACATGTACTCCCATTCAAAGTTTATTGTAAATTAAGTCTCTCTCAATCCATCACTTAATAACTCTGATTGGCTTACAGACAGATGTATTGACAGATGTTGTCATGCAGCGGTTAACACATAGTTTACCATGCAGTCACCAGGAAATGACTTGCTCTTCATGTCTAATCTAATAAAAGTGAAATACGCAGCTGTCCGGGTCTTTCAGGATCTGCTTTTTTTCCATTTTCATTGTATGTTTGTATGTGTCTGTAATGTCTTTTAAAGAAGTAGCTTCATGTTTAATTTGCTCCTAGCATAATAGCGATGTCTCCCCTTGCTACATACGTGCTTTTAGATATGAATAAAAACCCATCTGCATGTTCTGTCATGACTGTTTCTAGATGTTGCCGTTAAGTAAAATTAAAAACAAACATGTAAAAAATGCAAAATACTGTTTTTATTCACCCTTTTACTTTGTTTCTCTCTTTCTCTCTATCCAAATCGGATCTGTCTAGACTCTTTGACGTGCTGACAGAATAGTTATTACCAAGCTTGTCCATGCAGGTTTGTCGAGGAACCACATGTAGGGCAATAAGGATCATATTTATTGGTTGTTTTATGAACTGTAGCTCAAGAACAGCTCATTTAAACTCATGCAAAACAGGAAATAAACTGCATTTTTAATTTAACCTTTATTTAACAAGGAAAATAATCCACTGAGATTAAGATGAGAGATGTCCAGGCATTTCAAGATAAGCCAGTAGCACAGATAAAATGTATAATACAGCAGATATAAGACATTTTGAAATATTTACAAACACTAGCAAGCATGAAATAAAATAAATTCAAGGGGCTATATTATGCAAAATTGACTTTATGAGCTTTTAATCTTCTATTAGTGTTAATTGTACTTTTAAACTATCCTGGAAGTAGTTTTATTTTTCATCCATGTTTTTTGTAGTTTTTTACTTTCAAAAGAAGAGTGCAGAGCAAACAGCTGACTCCACCATTCCGACGTGGTCAGGTAGAGACTCCCCCTCACCTACCTGAAAACTTTAGCACGCCATCTATCTCCCTCAGGAAGTTTGGATGTGGCTGCTCCTGCACTCTTGTCAACAGACATGCCCCCTGCATGCTGACTACACACAACTCCTTTCTGACTTGTCCGTGCGAGTGAGGCAGGAGAGCAGCAGAGGCAGAGAGCAATCAGGAGAAATGCAGACCAAGTTGTTCACAGTTCTGGATAGAAACCTTGCAGCAAAAAATGAAAGTATGGCAAAAGTATGACATGGTGCATGTTGCAAAATGCATAATATTATCATAGATGTGCATAGGATAGACTGTGGAACGGCAAACATAGCAAAATATGCAACCTTTAACTACAGTATTTAAACAAACAAGATCCTGCACAACATGATGCAAATGCACTTAGAGACTAAAGATGTTTTTTGCTTAAAACTTAAAAGAGGGATGAGACCTCAACTTTGTCCTGGCCTGCATATCATTTCAGGACCTGGGCCCGAAATAAGACGTGCTCCTCTTCCCTCACTTTGTCCTCACAAAAGGGACCTTAAACCTCAGTCAGCTGCTAGTTCTGAGACTACGGGTGTTCTGCAGAGCTATTGACTTGCCCTAAATATCCTTGTATGTAATATGCAAGTATCAGGAACACAGATTTTGCAAAAAAAGTAGAATCTTCATTAGTGATTAGACATATCATAGCACTGTGTTTAGATTCCTACAGACTGATCCAGTACAAGGTATGCTGGGCTAAGAGCAAGAAACCTCCAACTGGATTTCATTTCCTTTGGCAAACATTTACAGTTCTGCAGCAAAATCCTAAAATGTTGAAAATGTGAAGGACGGTGACACAGTGAAAGTAAAAGCTTGATGCCTAAAGAAATGAAAATATCCTGTGTGTGTGACTGATACACCAATACAGGAAGAGCAACTGTAGTTGCGATGAGCTGTAACTGTTAACAGGAATAGAAGGACAAATGAGAGGATGGGGAAACCCAAAGAACACAGAATTCATTTTTAACATTTTTAAAGAGGTGACATCTGGAAACAAATTAGGAGATGATATCAGAGCAAAGGAGGAACAAAGAAAGATTTTGTGTGGAGCTTGGACACATTTGCAGGGTTAAGAGCCAATATATCAGAATTAACTACTCTAGCCCTTTTTAGTATATATTAAGTTCACCCTGAAGGCAGTTGCAGATCATTTTGGAAAAATGCTTCTTCCCTCTATTAATGAAACTTTAATCTGCAATTGATACAGTGGAATTTTTTACATTTGTGTTAAATATAACTTGCTGAGCACATTGTTCATGTCACATGAGTTACTGTAGCATCTGGTTTCACTGTGCTCGCTTGCCTGTCCAAGTCACAATGATTTAACATGATCTAATATGTCCAAATACCTATGAGAGTTTGGACGACAGCAAGACTCTTTGTGAGACAAATCTAGAAAAAGATTGAATTTTCTTATCAGTGTAATCTGAATAAAAATGCAGATGAAAAACGTTTTGGGACTACATATGTCCAATTTAGATAAATATTCAGACACACTTCCTTTGGATGTTACACTGAATTTTCTAAGCTGAATGTTCAGTTTGAACCAGTTTGGATGGGAAGCATTGGTCCGCTGCCTAGTTCAGCTTTCCTCTGAGATGCTCTGGTTTCGGGTTTAAGAATAATCTGATTGGGTCATTTTGTGGCTTTCAAAGTTTTCCTGAAATCAATCCTGTGCGGTTTTTTTTCATCATTGTGTTCCGATTAGTTGTCTCATTAAAATGTAAATATTAATTCATCTTCAACCAGAGATTCCCGAGCTCAGGAAAAATTATTTTTAAGAGGGATTGTTGTACATTTTTATGCATCTATTTTTCTTTCTTGGCTTGTCTGCCAGTCCTTCTCACAGAAAATCTTCGCCAAGGAATCCACTACCGGTTTTGATTATAGGCGATTACATACAAGAGGAAGCTTTTTGCATATTTTCATTAGTAAACTTTGTTGGTAAAGCTGGAAAGCTGAATGCGCATCCCACAACATACTTATAAATAATATGCAATATCTTGGTGACAACATTAAATGATTGTAGCTTCCTTAAGAAGTAGAGTCTGCTTTTTTCCTTCATGTAGATGATCTCTATGATGCATTTACAGTTTGATCAGTTATCTATCTGAACTCCAAGGTTCTTTAATTCTTCTTCCTCAACCACATACAGGTGTAATACTTAGCTATTTTCATTATTTTTTATTATTATTATACCAGTTTGTTTATATTGTAGTACTCTAAAGAGTAGCTAAAATTCAAAAGGGTATGGTCTTCTCATCATTCTCATTAGAGCACTTGCTGCAGCATCTTGGATAAACCAGAAGCACTGGACAAAGTTTTGGGCCAGCCAAAAAATAACAGAAGCCAATAATCCTATCAGATGTTTCAGCAATTTCTTTTTACATCTCCAGGTTTCAAGTCTGACCTTTAAAAACCAAAGCTCTCCTACTCAGTGCTGTGTTTTAGTCACCTGGAGTTAAATTACTCCAAATGAGATTGTATCCAAAACCAACTGTTTAAGGCCAAACTGGTGACTACTGCTGTGGTTTTCAGTGGTTTAGTGAGCATGACAGAGACTTTACCAAAGCAAGGCGTAGGCAACTCCGGTCCAAGAAAACTGCACTCCTGCAAGTGTTGGAAGTTTCCCTGTTGAAAAGCACTCGAGACACATCAGACTTAATTAGAAGACTTGTGCAGAGCTTGACATCATACTCTGCACAAGTTTGCAAATTACTCATTGATTTGAGTCAAGTGTGACGAAGTGGGGAAACACAACACTTGCAGGAGTGCGCCTCTCTAGGACCAGAGTTGCCTGACCCCAACCTAAGCTGATCTGGTTTGTTATTGACTTTTTCTTGTTTCCAATTGGTTCAGAAGAATTGTTGCACAATTCCTTTATATAAACTTATATCTTTGTCTTTCTGAGATGAACCGGAAAGAGGAAAATTGCATTACACTGTGTTGTACTGTTTATTTGTGGTCAAGACCCTGATCCCATTCCATCCTCTGGTAATGTTACTTCTGGCTGCTAGCTTCGCTGATCATACGAACCACAGCATCTGGATGAGGAGATCTGGATTTTTCCTCCTTTCACCACAGCAAGTAATATTTTCTTAAGTCATTCCAAAAATCTGGTTGTCCAAAAAATAAGACAGAGAAAAATGTGTTTTCCCAGGGAGGCATTCGTTATGATAGATTTAACAAAAAGACACCAATGGTCTTTTTATGTGGCTCAGTTAGGAGATATATGTTGTGCTCTTGGAATTTAAGGGATACTCTTCATTCATCTCTACTGTCCTGGATAATGTTAATCTCAGCTCATATGCTCCTATGTTAGGTATTCCATGAGGAGGTCTGTACTCAGAGCATATACATACTTAGACTCACTTACCTTGTGCAAACGTAATGTATGACTTCTAGGTCCAACACAAAATGTACCACAAAGCTCCTTTAATTTTAAATATTCAGTTTTCAGTCTATTCAGTGTATTAAGCCACATATCAGTGTTTTTCTGAACTGTATAACATTCAGCAACAATGCAATTTGCTCTATATTAGGGTTTTCCAATGGGCCAAAAGCAATTTTCACTGGAGGCCCATTTATGTTTGACACAGAGGATGGTTACAAACATGGACAGACAATTTAGTTTGTCTCTTAACATTGGTTACTCATGTAATTTGCTCCATTTTAAAAGGGATTGGCTTCCACCAGAAACAGTTTGGACATTAATGCTTTTACAAGTTTGTAATGTTGTCATTTATTCTTACAATGCTTAAAAGATTTTCTGGGGGCATCAAATGATTGCTACAGATCAAGGCAGCGAGAGACCAGGAGGTAAGAGCCAAATACCAGAGGTGAATCTGAACAGAATAGACAAGAGGATAAACTCCACGCAATACAACAGGAAACTAGATAAGACTCAAATGCATCTAGGAGCATTTAGAGAGCCCAGACTTCAACGGCTATGGTTTTTTATTGAGAAGCTCTAGGGATAAAATGGCAAAGTGTAATTTAGTTTCACCATCTACCTTTCACAGAATTACACATATAAGTGTTACAGGATCAACTTGGATTAACAAAATAAGGAGCTAACCAGTCACCACTTACTGTTAAGTCCACTTTAATCATCTACAGGGTGTGAAGAATTATTAGGTAAATCAGTATTTTGACCACATCATCCTCTTTATGCATGTTGTCCTACTCCAAGCAGTACAAGCTTGAAAGCCTACAACCAGTTAAGCATATCAGATGATGTGCATCTCTCTAATGGGAAGGGGTGTGGTCTAATGACATCAATACCCTTCTGTATATCTGGTGTGCATAATTACTAGGTAACTTCCATTGCTTTGGCAAAATGACTTAGGAGATTTGATGGACTCTGAAAAGTCAAAAATAGTGAGATGTCTTTTAGAGGGATGCAGCACTCTTAAAATTGCCAAGCTTTTGAGGCGGAATATCCGAACAAGACTTTCAATCAAAATGGTCAACAGGGTCGCAAGAAGCATGTTGAAAAAGCAAGGTGCAAAATAACTGCCCATGAACTGAGGAAAATCAAGTGTGAAGCTGCCTTGTGTGTCCTTAAAAAAGAAAGGTGGTTATATTTGTCACTGATTTGTTTTTGAATGTCAGAAATGAATATTTGTAATTTTTTCTATATTGGTTTTCCTGGTGAAAATATATAAGTGACGTGTATATAATTGGTATTTGTTGGGTTGCATAATAATTATGCACAGTAATAGTCACCTGCATACACAGATCCTCCTAAGATAAAAAATATATTAAAAAAGCTCCACTCTAACTTCCACAAATATTTAGCTTTGAGTCTTTTGTGAACATTGAGAACAAATGTTGTTCAATAATAAAATTAGTCCTTAAATACAACTTGGTTAATAATTCTGCACACCCTGAAGAACATAAACTCTATAAAACAAAAAAACAAAACAAAAGAAAAACAAATGTATCCTCAATTGCAAAGAAACAAATTTAGCATATTTTGGGTTAATACTGCCTTAAATAAAATGAAACTAAGAAAATATTGATATCAAAAGCTTTTTTTTGTCATTCTTTAAATTTGCATTTTCCACACTGTGCATTCAGTTCTGTTCATTAACCAGAATTTTGTCAATAGTTACATTATTTGATAAAATCCCTTTAGATAGGCTCATGGCTTTAATTCCTGCTCTATTTACACATACAATGGTATACTGAGTGGATGTGAACCATGCCTGGGTTTAAATATGTTTTACTTTGATTCAAATCAGTTTTTATTTGAAAGATCTGATAGTTTATTAAATCCTAGTAAAACTCTGGAAGTACTGATTTAGGCTTTCCCCTGCTAGACATATCCCTGCTGATTTCATATGATGGTTGCTGGACAAACTGATCATGATGATGATGATGATGATGATGCTTTTTATTTGGAACACATGCAAATAACACAAAAGAATAAACTGAAAATATAAAAGAAATAAATCACAAAAACACATAAAATGAAAGCAGTAATATAAACGCAGTACTGAATCAGAGTAGGCTGAAACATAAACTCATTCACAACTGCCCCAATCTCCCACAACCCATATAATTACATAGATATTTTTTTGTTTTGTTTTTTTTTTTCTTGATATTTTTAAACAAAATATATCAATTGCTAAGGTTTACAGGTAGTCAGGCAGGAACCAGGAGGGAGCATGTTTTTAAAAGAAAAACACTAACAGCCTTATTTCATATCTACAGAGTTCTTGGAGGAATCACAACAAAGGCAGAGGGGGTGGCACTGCCACCGTGGCAGTGCAGCAGCCAAAAAAACAGCAAGTGGAGGTTTTACCAACTGGACATTAAGTTTTTCACTGTAGGATATTGCAGAGTGCAGACTGGCCCTTAAGTAGGCTGGCTGAGCCAAACAGCAGGTGAGTGGCATCTCCCATTATCACCAGGTGAGCGGCATCTCCAATTAGCACCCCCACCACAACGCCCACTAGGATCTGTGAATTACAAGAAAGAAAAGAAACATAACATGACAAAATAGCAGTAAAAACCACAAGCCTAACACATATTTTCTTTTTATTCATTTCTTCTTTTTAAATTTTAAATAATGTCTTATTTTCTGTTTTATTATCTCTGTAGCCACTTTGAGTCACTTTGTTGTTGAATTGTGCAAAAGAAAAAAAACTTGCCTAATAAAAAATTGAATTCAATTCAGAAACAGACCAATATTTCTAGCGTAATCTGTTGCCTTTAACATTGTTGACCAATGCCAGATACTAGTTTTTGAATCCTCATTCTTGCTTCAAAACACAATCTTTTTTCGGTTTTATTTTCAGGCATATCTAAGACTTGATTTGACTGACACACATACACTCAAGCTTAAATTGATACAGAATACAGAATTGACTGTCATTGACATAATTATGGTAAAATATCTTATTCCACGAAGGCCCAAAACAGAACCTTAGGGAACTTCCATTGTCACCTGTTTTTTTTTAATAGATTTGTAGTTAGCAAAATATATTGTAATGCTCAGCATATCTCCCAAGAAGAGGTTGGTGAGCTTGTTTGCCCTTTCAGAAATAAATTCCACCTCAAATATAAGTTGAATTAAAATAAATGACAGAACCGTGACAGAAAATATTCCAAAAACAAATCTTAAACCGTGATTTTACTGTCCTTTCTCATATGAATCAATAATCATTTGTTCAGGAATATAACAAAAATGACTTTGTTTAACCCTTACAGCTGTAAGATCCATGTCAGAGCAGCAGTTTCAGAGTTGATAGATTGAAGATTTCTATTTAGTTTTCTCATTGTTTAAAGTTGGCACTTTAAATGCCAATATCACACTGAGCCAGCATGAATAATACTGTATCAGACAGCAGGTATTAATTTCACTGCTTATGTCTGTGCTTTACTGTGACATGTTAAATGTTCTGTGAAAATGTCTTGTTCTAAAAAGCACTTTCTGTCCCTTAAAGATCAACCGTTGATGAAAATAACTGTTCTGACACTTATATTTATAGAGGTAATATTTATTCAATTCTTCTATATGATGCACATATCCCGTATTGTCTTCTACTTGTAGCTTCTGTTGTATTTAACCTTAAGAAATGTGACACAAAGGCACAAAGAATTTTAATATGATTGAATATTTTGTTTAGTGATGACAAAGTTTCCTTTATTTTTCTTTGTAGTATGTCAGCCACATGTGTTATCTATCACAATCAGTATAACTTCACTAAAGAGCATCACAGATATTTCATTTCACAATAGCAACCATTCATAGTGTGACACGATGCGAAGAGAAGATCATACACAATCTCTTACTGGAGAGTTTTTCACCATCATCAGAGAACGTGGGTATGGAAGAAACATGGGCTTTAAAGTTGATATCCAACTGCTCATACAGTTTCTAACTGATCTGAGAGGCCTTGGCAGGGGCATGCTGAATTAAGCCTCAGCAGCTTTTGTGGTCTGAGACCAAGCTCCTCTTCAAGCTGTGGTTACTTTAAGACAGTGTGGCTTACGCAAAACAGGCCGCAGGCTGGCAGACGACACAGGATTATGAACTAGCCAGGAATTCAAAACTGACAGAGGTGACGCAGACACAAGGATGAGAGCTCAGTAACATTTGTGTTGTGTTAGTTCTCATTGAAGAACCAATCTGCCTTTGAAATAGAAATAGTAAAAATTCCATCACATTCTTATAATTAAAGCGTGTTTTGCACCATAATCACAAGAGATTTAGGCCGTTGTCATTTCAATCTCAGATGGGTTTTTCTCTTATTATCCATCTTGAAATAGTTACATCAACACAGGATAAAATAGGTGCCATCCCATGTGACAAAGAAAATACAGCTGTAGTCACTGCCTACCGCATTCGCCCTCTGTCCATGTAAAGCATCCCCTTTTCTATGTACACTAAGTTCTTATCATTTCCAGGACAACATATCCAGACACAATTTCTGAGAAGAGTCAAATGTATTTCTATTGCATTTTATATTTGTATATATATTAGTATGCGTTACTTAACGCTAGAAATCCCCAGAAACAAACTTGCCACAGAAAGTTTAATTTAATTTATTTGTCTTGTCCTTTTTTAGCTGTTTTTTTTTCCAACAAGGTAACTGCAGCTTTAAAAAATCATTTATATTCTCTACCCATTATTTTAGTAGTCTTAGCCAATCACAAAAAATTACAGCAAAAAGATGCCTCCCGTCCTCTAAATTAGACGGATCAATGCTTGTTGAGGCGTGTGATTTAGTAAATATATAATGGGAATAATGGACGCATCAATTCTTCAAAGATTAGGTTCTATGTTAGGTCGCACAACTTTTAGCACCGCCAAGATGAAGCGTCATTGTTGTTCTTAAGTTTTCTCCATGTGTATTGCTTTTTCTTCAGTGTTTTTCATGACTGGCTGTCGACCTCTTGTTTATCAGACTCACAAAGTGATAATGCACCTCTTGGTCAATAGCAACCACATTGCTGTTCAGAGCCAACTGCTGACATAATTGGCATAATTGAAAGCAGGTCAAATCAGCCCTCTGAGCTGTTGAAGAACCCAGCATTTTACAACAAACAGCTCCATTAAAACATCAATTGGATGCCATTCAGCTACGTCACGACTCTACTTCTTTGAACAACATCAGTGTAGTTCTGTCTGTGACATAGCTTACAATACCGCAAAAATAGGAACTAAAATGCTTAAAATACAGATTTATTAAAGAGATCAGTCCTCTAGGAACTGTGGTTTAAGAATATGGACAAAAAGCTTAAGAGTCTACATATGACGCTCCACGTGTTGAACCATGCAAACAGCACCTCTGAGGTGAATAAGTCCATTGGGCTTCCTTGTCCTTGACATATGAAACACATACCATCATATTAGCAAAAGTTAAGCAACTGATTTGATTGTGGAAATATTCGAGAATGAAGAGAAGCCAAAAAAGTTGAAAAATCCTGGCCAGTAGAAAAAAATGGAATGTTGATATGTTTACAGACAAGCTGTCATGCGCCAGTGACACATATTAAGTACACTTTTACAATAAAATATGTGTAAAGTTATTATTCCATATAAAAACATTGGAGAATGCTTTGAGGGGTTTGGGACATGAGCCTAATGCTTCCTCACAAGAGACACTGACGATTTATTGGCAGTCCTAAAACTGTAGTCACCCAGAGCATTTTAATGACTGAAAGCAAACAGCTGAGGGGCGAAATGTGCTTGCAATTAGGCCACTGTGGTTAAGACTAACATGCACATGGATGATGCTGGCAGCAGAGTCTGATAAACATTACTCACTAGAATAATTTTTAAACTTAATATTAACATTTTATTGAATCTAGAAGGATTTTTTTGCTCTCCATTTTTCTCTTTTCTCTTCTCTATTTTTCTCTTAAAAGTAGAACAATTAAGTTGTTTATATAGGTTAAACAAGTTGATCCATAACGGCAAAGTAACATGTGTCAGTAAGATTTGTCCAAAATATCGGTCTTGTGTTTATTTGTTCAGGAAGTGCAGTACAACTGCTTGTCTGTTCCCACATCCCTGGAATGATGAAGTTATGGGAATAATGAGGGAATGCAGGCCGAGAAAGCGAACCTTCCTGTCCTTCACCTTTAAAGACCTCGCTCTTCTCTGGGATTTGGCTTTTAAACAGAGAATCAGCAAAAATTTCCCTTAAGTGATCAAAGGAGACGCTGGTGCTTCTGCTGCTGCAGCTGATTCGCCTGAGTCAACAGACTTTCCATTGCTTGTGTGCGTTTGTGTGTCTTTGCAGTTTCTGCATACTGCAGTAAAAACTGGAGCAGTTACTAATTTATGCCTCAGGCTTGTATTGGCCAAACATGTGGTCAGATCCTGCTGCAGGTATTTCTTACAAACCCTGTCATATGGAATGAGTTACCTGCTTTTCATGTGGGCTCTGTTACCCCCCCCCCCCCAGTCATTTTATACAGGACAGGATCTTCGCATGAGATGTGGTCTGCTTATCTCTATAGCAAAGAGCCAATTCTGTGAAGCTTAAACTAATACTGTTTTTCACATTTTGTTCATATTTGTGATCTGTCATCGCATGCTCATTGGTAACATACACTCTACATGTGTTTAAACTTACTGGGATGTTTTGAGGAAGTGCACAGTTTTAACCTTGTGTCTTAAATCATGTGTTGCTTTTCCTCAAACTGACCAGATTCCCTTCTTTTCCTTCAGCTTTAGATGTAGCCCTGATTTTCTGCGGTTATTTTCCATCACTTTAACCAGACAACAGAAAGACTTAAAGTTAGATGTTTTACTTTAAGTTTGAGCAGTTTTCAAATCCAATCGATCTTCTGTAAAAAAAACAGATTCAGGCATCACATGATAGTAAAAACAGAACATTAGAAAAGTTATAGCTTATGAAAAATGAACCAATGATACCTCCGAAGCATTTGTACTCAGTTACTGAGAGGGCAAATTTACAGTATTTGCTGACATTATAGACTAATGTTTATCTTTCTTTTTGCTTATGGGGACAGATGTACTGGAAATATGTAGCAACTTGATCTTAGTTTTGTTTTTTGTTCTCTTTAATCAGATACAATCAACTAAATATGAGAAGACAAAGAAAGAAAAAACACTGTGGGTTATAAAGTTACGGTCACTTAAGCAAGCTTCAATCAACCATTAAAGCTATTCAAGCTAATATTTGCCTTCCTGCACTAAAACAAACCTTCAGAGGAATCGGTGAAGTCTCAAGGCCACAGGTGGTTTGATCTGGCAAACTAAACTGTAAACACAGTTTCAGAATCAAACTGTACATTCCAGTTTTCAATCTTAAGCACATACAGCTCTAAGAGAGCACATAAACACCAGAGAGAAAGTATGAATTGGATATTTTTCATACCATTTAAAAAGTGATGAAAAGATTTAGAGAGAAGTTTCTCAGTCTAGCT
>JBAMHX010000022.1:11384353-11394816 GCA_037177515.1 Pseudomugil tenellus
AGCAAGTTTAACATAATCGTTTATACAAAGATATAATAAATGTCTATTTGTAGGGAATCTGGAATAATAATAATAATAATAATAATAATAATAATAATAATATTTATTATTTTTTAATAGCTGATACAGAACAATGTTTCTGTAATATGAATAAATTTTAATCATAACAATATTTGTTGACTAAGTAAAATTCTGAGAGATGAAAGTCAATTAATAAACATGATACACTTTTGTTACAATTATTCACTTTCAGCAGTTACGTTACTCATATGTGTCCGAGTTTTATCAATCAGTAATTCGTGGGGGGGGGGGGGGTGCCTTTAATCGAAGAAAAGAGGTGTGAACATACTTACTTTTGATCCCACTTTAGTGATTTACATTTTTAGAGATAACAATCAGCAGCTTCAGAAAGCTGGATGTTCACACGTGCATCGATGTATGTCTGATCATCTGTGGCACTTTTGAGCAAACAGCCATGAAGCATTGAAGACACACTGAGACCTAGTTGCTAAGACCACATTCTGAGTCAGTCTGGACTGCATATGCTCGCATTCCTTTATCTATGAGAACAAGAATGAGTCCTTGGCTGACTGACGGGCAGTTAAAATGACGCCCCTCTTGGCTGTGAAAAACAATAGTATATTTTGTGTCAGGCTGTTGACCAGTTGTGCAGAAGAAAGCAGAGCTCTTTCAACTGAATTTCTGAGCTTCTGTTTCTAATCTTGGTTTGTGTCGCATATTAGAGATGATTGTCTGTAATAACTTGGTTTGTTCCCCTCTGAGTCACGCTGCTTTAGGGAGATGTAGCATTGCACAAATTAACCTGCGTCATACTTAAACCTGTTGACAACAAAATGTGAGTCAACTAGTCCATTTAATGCCCTCTTTGGTGAGATCTTTGATGAATCAAATGATCAAATCAAATGCTAGATTAATTTTAGGTTAATCTGTCAGCACTTTACAAAATTTTTCATATATTTTTTAGATATTGGTTGGTTGAGGTAGATAGTATGAGGTCTTTCATTTCTTCTTTTTTTGTTTTGTTTTTGTAGCTTCCTCAACATCCTCCATATTAAATATTGCTTATTATACTGCTAATACAGTACTAAAAGGCCAAATTTTTGGCATTGTTGTTCTTCCATATGGCTTTTGAGTGCATTGAAATTATCTCCTTGTGAATTAGCACAATACAAATACAGCTGAACTGAACTGAACTGCGAACTGCTGTTTTGTTGCACATTAGCAATACAAACGACACAGTATTACGTGATTAACAAAGACAAAGCTGCAGTGTTGCAGTCTGTCTGCACTGCTTTAACTGTTGATCACATTTTATTGAAATACTTGTAAATGTAAAATTTCACTAGCAGCAGAGCTCTTTGTTGGATATTGATCTAGAACTGTTGGAGGTGATGGAGATCTACCATCCTGCAACTTTTAGATGTAACCCATCCAATGATCCTGAATCAAATGGCTCTATTCCTTCATTCACATGTTATTCAGGTCTACAGAGGCCTAGTAGCATGCAATTAATTTGATTCAGATGTGTTGGAGAAGGGTTGCATCTAAAAGTTGCAGGGTAGTAGATCTTGAGGACTGAATTTGGGCACCACTGAAGTAGCACCAAGAGAAAAAGATACAGGAAGTCATTCCTGCCAACCGCCATCACCCTCTAACTGCTGGTAACAAAGTTACCCTTAAAATATGGTTTCTGCCTGTAGTGTTTTGACAGAAAAATTATTTATTTTTGAGTTAGGTGACTTTTTTAATGCCTAAATGAAATGAAATGAAAAATACTTTATTAATTCAAGAAGGAAATTCAAATTATGCAGTCATTTGATTCAGCTGGTTGTAGTTTTTTAGCTGGAACAAGGCAGGATGCTTTCCACATAACCAGAATTTTTTTCTAACTCAGACTGGTGTTGAACAGGTGCTGGAGATTCGGACATAGTTGTCTTGAGCAGGTCTTAAGAACCTTGGACTGACACCACCTGGACCTGCAGGCTCGTTTTAGTTCAGTTTTACCAGTTGTTTCATGACTTGATTATAGGAGACAGAGTGGAGGTGGAGGCAGAGGGTGAGAATGTGGAGGGAGATGAGTTTGTGTTCATGCAATACAGTCTGGGATATTTTCAATTGGCACCTGGAGCTTGTCAGTTTTGTTAGCTAACGATCTAAAATTATCCATAACAACATTTGGCTTAAATCTCCATAGTTTTCTCTCTGTCTCACTCCTGCCCTACATCCTCTTCTCTTTCTTTTGAGCTTAATTGGGATTTGAAGTGTTATTTCACTGATAATCTTGAATTTGGAGAGCATTATCAGGCGATCTCGGTTATAGATAAGCCTCGTTGCCATGGAGACTCACCAAAACAAGTCTTAAAAGAGAAGAAAGAATATTCAGAAAAAGCACAGCTTCTTACCAGCATGAAAATTCTTCTTGGACAAACCAAACTGACAGCTCATGTCCTAAAAAGACACCTATAAAAAAAACTTTAAAAAACACCACCTTAAATTAAAAGATATGTTTTTGATAAGTTATACAACAAAAAAATGACCAAAAATCTTGTGCTGATAATCAGATGAGAAAATGAGAATGTGACCAAAAATGATCCAACAAAGACTCACAAAGATCTTGTGAAAGTCAAAAACTGCCGAGAACTGCTGGCATAAAACAGTAGCCCGTATAAAAGCAAGTTAACTTTATATCTTTTTTTCATGCAGCAGGCAAATGTATATATATGAATAAATATATTGTTTTTTAAGTGATTACTGTATTCCACTTGGGGAGCAGTCTTGTTCAGTATCTAGTTTTAGGGGCTTGAAGACGCTCTGTGGCATTCCTACTCCAGGGGCTTTCA
This sequence comes from Pseudomugil tenellus, assembly GCA_037177515.1. Taxonomy (NCBI): domain Eukaryota; kingdom Metazoa; phylum Chordata; class Actinopteri; order Atheriniformes; family Pseudomugilidae; genus Pseudomugil; species Pseudomugil tenellus. The sequence goes on from JBAMHX010000022.1 coordinate 11,387,215, forward strand.
TTGTGTAAAAAAGGAGTATCCCAGCCAAGTTATTCTGATGTTCTTTATTGCATCGTAGGTGCAGTGGTTCTCTATATCACTGGATCCCCTATTCCTCTTGTTTCCTGTCTTACATCTTACATCGTCCACTGAGTGTTTCTCATGTCTGTTGTCTTTGTTAATAATATTATTGTCCTAAATTCTTCTCAATAACATCAGAACTTTCTTTTTTCCCACTCCTAAAGTTGTGTTTGTTGACAGTTTTTCACAGCAGACATGGACTTTTAGCAGAAAAGGTCCAGATGGAAGTCATTTCACATTCTGGCCTTGTTCCAGAAAGCGTAGCAGCTCGATGCAGTTAAATATGTCTGGCAAGTCATGGTGTCTGCTGTTAAAAAACAGGATCAACAAAATGACCTCCACATGGTTCCGTTGATAATTCACCATCCCATGTGGAATTTCTTTCTTTTGATATAAATTTAAGTTACAGTGTAAACACCTAAAATAGCAATGATTCCAGCAACACATCCAGTGCAACATGAGGGTCACATTAATGTCTGTTCATGGTTTAGAAATGCCTAAACCATGAACAGACACATAACAAGGAGCATGAAAAGTTCTTGACTTTGTCAACTGTGTCTTTTGGATGCTACCATTTTTTTTACCACACATATACTAGGGCATGGTTACATTTTTGCCAGGGTCAGCTTCCAAAGTACAAAAATGCCACACAGGCTGCACACACTCATATAACCAATCATCAATATTGTCTAGTTAAGAGTGTATTGATCTGCTTGTGTATGTGTGTCTGCATCACATCAGAGCATTGGTGTGAGAGATAATGATTAACATAAAGCTGTAGTTCCAAGTGATCACTTCAGTATTGATGTTTTAATGGGTTTATAAGCTCATTCATCCACCCACTGGTTCTCTCTCTCTCTTTCTCTCTCACAAACACAGACGCACAGAGAGTGCTCATGGGTCTAATTAATTAATGTGTACTGCTCATTCACTCTAACCTCCTGTTGCATCTCAGAAATGCTATCCTCATTTAAGGTTAATGGCTATAATGGAAAAGCTTAATTTACATTTCAGCCTTTTTCCATTTAGCGTGAAAGTTAATGTGTTGTTAACACTCTAATGAGCGGCGTAAACATGGGTTGGTTGTCTGTGATGGCAGGCCAGGATGTTTGACAATGCACTGCCACATGACCCGAACACTGCCTTGTTATTGTAATTTGTTGGGCAGGAAAATGGCTCATACTGTTACACCAAAATTAATCCATCACTTCTTTATGTTACGTGATATCATGGATGAACTATGCAGGTTATTTATGTCTTAAACCTGGAAACTATCCCACCCATATTAAAGAGAAACAAACAACCACTTATGCACAACACATGGCCTAATAGCATCACTGCAGTCTCAGTAAACATGCAGAGAAACTTAATATTCTCAATATTCAGAAATAGAGATTCTAGTTTTATCCTCATATGTTATTGTTGTTTTGTAACAGAATAAATTGTAAAAGCCTATCTCGATGAAAGTTGTACACTGGGTTTTGAAAGCACACAGAGAGCTCTGTGAGGTGTCACAGTGCACAGTCAATCATCAGACACAATTTCCTGCTGTGCCTTTACAATACTGCATGAAATTTTATGTATGTGGGCACATTTAAACGACAGACAGTGCTGTTGGTCACCCTCATGTGTCCCAGTGTGGTTATGTCATTCGCACAGCAGGAATCCAAACACAACTTTGGTCCAACATGCTCAGCATCAAATAAAGCATAGAACAAAAGACAACTTTGAGCAAAATGAGACATGCTGTGTCATGTTATTGTACATGTCAGAACTGATACGATTAGCCAACATTAGCTTCGTTCAACATTAATGTGGTTTCTGTTTAGTTATATTCTTGAAGAGTCTGTTTTCTATCATTGAACTCTTTTTTTCTCTGTTCCTGTGTTACTTTTATAGTTGAATTTGTCCTTGCTTTTTACTATCACTTTTACTTTGTTTTGTCATCACCTGTTTCTTGTTTAGTTGATTAAATCTGTTCTTTTCCTGCAACCCACATCTGTTTGACATAAATCCATACAGTTTGAACAGTTATTGCCATTGTTTCATTTTTTTATTATGAAACTGTCTACATTAGCTTCAACTAGCTCTCCAGAAACCCTTGTCTTGTTTTTGTTTTGTTTGTTTGCTTTGCGTGTGTGTTTTGTTTTATCCATGTTATTACAAATGGTTATTATTCATCACTCCTGGAAGTTTGACCTTAGTTCTACTTCCACATTTGCCTCTGTCACATCGAAGCTGCCATGCAGATTGATTACCTGGTTTTGACCCCTTTACAGCTAAGCACAGAAAAACAAAAAACAAAAAGACCAGTGAAAAATTTGATAAGCTGACATCTGCATAGGCTGCAATGCAATGCAAAAATGGCTCCACAGCGCCACCTATATTAAAAAATTAATGGTTTCCCGAACATGTACTGATGTAAGACAATAAAATTTGGCACACATGTGTAACACACCAAGACAAGCACAAAAAAAATAATCTGTTGCCATGGCAATTGAGTGCCTGCCACCTTGGAGTTCATGTCTGTTTTTTACCCCATTTTTCGCACTTTACACACATTGTATTTGAAGGAGCTAGTCTTCCTGACAAGTTGAGAACCAAACTCTATTCAAATCTTTCTAATAGGACAGAGCATGTTACTATGGCAACCTACAGAAAACGCCTTCCCGTCACAAAACACAGTTTGCTCATATCTGCATAGCTTCACATGGAATCTGCACCAAAACTGAGAGAATTCATTCTTGTTATGTCCTCAACACATTACACAATACAAAGCTGAACTAAAGAGACAGGTGGTGGAGGGCCATGATCCTTGGACCCAATGGATGCCGCTTGCAGCTGTAACAGTTTTAATTTTCTTGCCTTAATTTCTTTCCACCTCTGTATTCAGTAGACCTCACCATAGACTAATTGTTACATCCAAAATGGAACAAGAAGCCGGTCTCTCATTAGGGAGAGCAGCATCCTACCCCTGATAACCCGACTACCTGATTATTGCTGCAAATTACTGATGATTGCATTTAACTCAAAAGTTCGGTATGTATGTTGCTTCCTTGCTCCCCAAAAAACTCCAGTGTAAATGTTAATAGTGTACTCTACTGGAATTTTCTTAAATATGCTATAATATGGCACAATTTGTCAGGGGGCTTGTCAACTGGTGCTGTTGACTACACAGAGGGTGTGTTGAATTTGGCAAAACAGAATGAAGATCCAAGCACAATTTTAGCCGTGATCATGATGGTGGGGTCAGCTAAACAGTTATTCAATGAAAAGCTTTGGACCCATCATGGAGAAAATTTCTCATTGTAAAGTCAAATGATATTGTCATTAAAAAAAAAGCTGATCTAATGCTGCGCTCATTAATGTTTTTGTATTTGGATCAAATGACTTTGTAATGTGAAAGGCATCCTTCTAATAGAAAACCACAACTCTTTTAAGCTTTGTATTATGTTCATGATTTGCTTTGGTCCACTTTTGCTATTTTCATCAAGGAATCTGGCAACAGCACACACTGACAAATCTTAAAAATCCTCTAAATACTACCGTCTCAGTGCCAAACAACAGACAAATACAGTTAGAGGCTTGTTGATGAACACAGGGCAACATTTAACCATAATAAAGCCAGATATTTCCCTGAGGAATTGCAGCGCTCTAATCAAAGGTAAAATGAAAGCACATGTTGGAAACGCAATGTGCAGGTGGCCAGAAGCAAAGCTTTAAATTAATGCTAAATCTGCTTCATGTCTGCAAATAAGATTGTTATCACCTCAATTTAATTTTGAGCACAGCAGCTATGTCAGGAATAATGGTGTAACAGAGAAGGATATACATCAGTGGTGTCCAAAGTTTGCCCTCGAGGGCCGCTTCCCTTGCAGGTTTTCAATGTATCCCTGCTCCAACACATCTGACTTAAATTAAATGGATCCTACAGCCATTCAAAGTCTGAACAAATGTATTTAATGATTTAATTTGACTCAGGTGCATTGGAACAGAGATACATGGAAAAACTGCTGGATTGTGACTCTCGAGGCACAGACCTGGAAACCCCCTGGCTTAGATGCGTAAACAAAAAGGATGCAGTCATTTCTCATACTACTATGTAACTACTAGGAGTAACATTTCTTTCATTTGGCCACTTATTTTGGAGTGCTATCAAGTCTAAACACATACAAAAGCAAAGACCGATGTAGTTAGTGAGCACGATTGCAGACAATTATTTATATTCAGTAAACGCAATATAATTATAAGAATATTCATGGGAATCATCTTTGTTGCCAAACCTGGCCACATCCAAGTACAATGTGCATCTTTCTTCAATGTTATAGTTTTATAGATCATACAGAAAGTGACAATCACATTGTCCTCACTAGTTCTTGAAATTACATTCAACCTCCGATAAACAACAAATTACACAGTGTTTTTCATTTTCAACAAAACTAAGATAAAATGAAAAAGAAATTAGCAAAAAATCAAATGCATCACACAAGTCGTAACTTGGTGAAGCACATATAGCAGAAGTGGGAATTTTGGCTTACTCTTTACAACCTTATTCAGCTCATTGGGGGACACAGATGGTTATTTTTCAGGTCTGAGGTCAAGATTTAGACCACACTACTGCATCATCTTACTTTATTCAATTATTCTGATTTTTTTATACTGCCCTGGTTTGATGTCTTACTTCTGCACAATAATTTTTGATTTATTTCCTTTTTTCCTAAACTTTTTTTTTCTTAAAACAACAAAAAAGCTGATTAAAAAGATCTATTTTCATATATTGATCTGCTAAAATTGGCAGAACATCGTGGGAAGGAGAAAAAAAATCCAGATTTTGAAGGTTAACATGCAGCACAAAAAGTTACTGTGAAATTTTCCATCACTACAGTGCTGTATCTGGAAATTATCGTTCACGTTCACACCTGGCTAGGCCTGTCATAATAAGCAATAAGTCAATTAATCACATGATAAGAAAAATTGAGCGGAATAAGTTTTCTGGAAGCAACAAATGTAGTATTTGTTTTTTTCTTCCTTTACCTGGATTTACTGGATTGCAATAGGTTTCACTACGGTGCATCATAGTGCATTTGGCCAATTCAGAGGCAGCAATGCCTTAGTCTACAACGTTGCCTGCAAGAAGACATACTGAAGGAGATGAGACATTCATTCAGTTTTACTCTGCCACCTTAAATATGTGGTCAAGTAAAACATGACTCCTTAAATGAGCAGACACTATGTAACTGCTGACTGGACCCTGAACTGCAAGTGTTTAAAGACCAGATATGGTCCAAATAACCACACTGCTGAAACCCTTGAAGACCATAAACTAGTCTGCACATCAAGCTAAATGTTCTTTAGAAATTAATGTTTATTCTTAAAATAGTGTAGTTTGCATTATTACAGCTTTATTATCATGTTAGTTGAAAATTATCTAAAAATCATTTTGGAGACAATTAATTGCACAGCAAAATTTGTTATCATGACAGGCCTACACCTGACAGCTCTTTTTCCCCCTCTTCATTTTGCTCCTTTTATTTGCTGCATGCACACATACAAATCAGGAGAAAAAAAGGACTCCCAGCTGGGTTTGATCTTTGTAAAAATAAATAAATAAAAGCAAAAACTTTTCATCTCAGGCTCTTATGAAAGACCAAATGGGTGAATCCTCCTCTGTTTCACGCTGGGATCTACATCTCAGACTGGCTCAAGAGGCAAAACCCAAGTTAGATCTGCATTAAATATTAAAACCCTTTAAAGAAGAGGAGGCATGAGCAGCAAACGTAATTCACAGTGAAATGAAGCCTGTTAGGCTTTGAACATGTTTCTAACAAATAATGCAATCTGATGTTGTTGGAATGGCTGGTAAAATAAACTATTATTGAACTTTTTTATCTTTTTTGTCAAGTCTGTTTTATACTATTTATAAATTTCTCACTGAGAGCAATATCGCAGTATTGTAGGAGTCTATAAGAGACTCCTAACAATGTATTCAGAACTTGTTTGGCAAACTCTGGAACAACAGGTATTAAATGCAGCAAAGCTGTACCCTAAACACTCACAAATAATGATAGCAGCTTCATATGCATTTGACTTTTGTGCTTTGCGAAGCTCTCTGAGGTCCTGCTGTGAGTCAGATTTGCATTTCTAGTATCCTCTCTGCTCTTGTTGTTTTTCCTTCTTGTTTTTCTATCTGCCTTAACAGTAGATAGGGTCTGAAGGCAGGCTTTGTCAGAGGCATCGTGAGAGCATCATGTCTTCTCTCTAATATAATTCATTTCAGTGAATTACTACAGCGCCTAATGGCATTAGGAACTGGTGACACTCATTAAGTCCACTTAAGTCCCTGCATGTCTCATTCTTTAGTGGCAGCAGAGAGAATGGCAGCTGTCTAAACAGCATCTCTTCTTGGTGAGAAGGGAGAATTGCAACTTTCTTTTCTGAAGGGATAAAGAGACAAGTGTGTGGGGTGCCGGGATAGGGGGCGACTGAGCTTGTCACATAATTCAAAGATTTCTTTTAAGGATTAATGATGTCTCATTAAAATTTTTAATTTCAACAGCCTGTCAGGATGTGACTGTAAGGGAGTTCAAGTTGTCTTGTCTTATTTAAATTTCAACATATCTCTCCAAAATGTGCATCTGAATGATTTACTTTAAGTATACATCATGGATCCTTTGTTTCTGTCAGTCTAGCAATTTTAAGCATAAGTTTATAATAATTTTTGATTAGTTATTTTATTAATTGTCTTTATGGTACACAAACACAATGCCTATCATTTTTTCCCAAAGAGACATATTCAGATGGCACAAGATGAAAAAAATACATGTCATGGATGTGCTGGGAGGCTTAATTTAATAAATGGTTTGAGCAACAGTCATTGAGAATAGAAGCCTTTGTCCCAGTGACCAGTTTGTTTCCCAGCAGTTTAGTAGTGAATCTAATTCCCCTCTTTGCTGAGTCTTTCCTCCGATTCCCAGCAGTGTATTGGCTTTACAGGAGTGTTTTCTCTGCAAATTCCCAGCTGCCCTTCTCAACGTGCTCACAGCGTATGTCTCACCTTTTCCATCCTGCCAGGAAGTCTTGCTGTTTGCTGCATCTCCTCTAATAGGCCTCACCTGTTTGTTCTTCTAATATGATTAGTGGTGATTGAGTCCTATCTGGTTGCTGCTCTCCCAAATCTACTTTATGTTCACAGCTGAAAAGAGAGTTTTAATCCTTTAAGTCCAACTGCATCACCAGAGACACAGGTTGCATCCAGGTTGCAGATTGGACTTCATAAGTTTTCAACGGAATTTTTGACTATGTAAAGAAAAATGTGACTATAAACTTTCAGTGACGGCTTTAAAAACATACTACAGAACGTTTAGTGATTCGATAGTGACATTTTCTCTATTGTTGGCTAATTTGGCATGTATCTTGAATGCGATGTGTACACTTGTCCTCTGTCCACATTAAACGTATGTTTAGTCATGTCTTTCTTTCTTTCTTTCTTTCTTTCTTTCTTTCTTTCTTTCTTTCTTTCTTTCTTTCTTTCTTTCTTTCTTT
>JBAMHX010000022.1:11401820-11416749 GCA_037177515.1 Pseudomugil tenellus
TATATATAGATCTTTAAGTCAACACACATTTAAATGGAGTTTTGAGCTTTTTAAATCCATCTGCTTGCTAATGAAACTGTCTGTAGCTGCTTTGATGTCACATTTCCACAGGATTTCTTTTTCTTTTTGCTAACCTAGATATTAAGTTACACCAAAAGCAACATATTTAAATCTCAATTAATTATTTTCCACTGTTTGTTCCACCTCAGACCTCAGACAACTACAGCATTCCCAGCTTGAGGGAATGACATTGTCTTAGATCACATTTTCTAATTAGAGCTTTTTGGCAGAATTAGGCTTGTTAATAATTTCTGACAGATTTTCAGTTTGCACAGCAAAACTGTCTCACAGACAACAAAACCAATCAATCTCATTTGGCTTGTCTAAAACATACTGGTCTCAGTTTCAGAGCCTCTATGCGAAATGTTTGTCCTCAAGCACATTTCTGTACAGAAAACTCAAGTACAATAAGCTGGTTTTGTGTTCCCATCAAATCTAATAGGTGCTATGAATAAAATACCTTTTAGCTCTCACAAATAAAATCTATTTTTATAGAATTGTTATGTCATGCATTTGTTATTAAGCATATTAAGTGAGGTTGTGTAAAGTAACTATAAGCACGATTCAAAACATGAAATTCAAAGGTGAAAAATATTAAAACTGATAATAAAAGTACTATTTGGTATTAAAAAACCACTACATTAGCATGCATTTTTTGTTTGGCCTTTGTGTTAACTTTTCAACAGTTTGAAAACAAAGATTTTCTTCCATTCAGATCAAACAAGCTGTGTAAGTTAGCTTTGAATCTTGATACATGATGCTGAGTTTCTTGGAGCCTTCTTTGTCCCCTGTGTTAGACTTAGGGATGCTCTAAAATTTAACAATCTTTTTTAAATCTTGCAAGTGTTCTTTAATTAGATATAAATAAGTAGTTTATCTTTGAATTAGTCCATTTTAAATATGTGCAAACAGTGGTTGAGAGTCTCTCCCAGGCTAAGTAAATAGGTTTTGTAAATTCTGGATGGTAAAAGGATTTCTATCTAGACAGTATGTGCTACTTTTGCCACTCCTCATTAATTTTCACAGTGAGACGGTCACTAGTTCGAACCTCGGCTCTGACAGTAGCCTTTCTGTGTGGAATTTGCATGTTCTCCCTGTGTTAGCGTGGGTTATCTCCGGGTACGGCTTCCACCAACTTCCAAAAACATGCATGTTAGGTTGATTGGTCATTTTAAATTGTGCGCCTGGTTGTTTGTCTCTCTGCGTTGCCCTGTGATGGACTTGTGACCAGTTCAGGGTGTACCCTCTCTCCCTCTCACCCGATGAATTGGCTCCAGCTACCTGCGACCCTGAACTGGATGAAGCGGTGAAGAGAATGGATTGATGTATGTTTATTTTTTCTGTGTTTTTAAGCATTACACAGCTTTGTATGATTCTTTGGAGCTGACTGAAGTCGCAGTCGGAACATGGTGATCGGGGGCTTACTGTGCTTGTGGCCCTGCAGTGTGATTTGTATCGATTTTGACCAGACACGGGCAGGTCATATATGGATAAGTGGAACAAATGGGACTCTGGCTGCTTGCTTTTTAGTTCTGATCTTTCAAGTTGTCTGCCAGATTCAGACATCCCCACCCAGCCTTTTGGCCGAAGGCTTCATGCCAGGTCAAGATTAAAAGGAAATGCAGTAACAGGCTTTGAATGTCAAGAGGTTAAAAAGAAGAGACAGTCTATATGTCACTACGGAGGAGTTTGGAAAAACCTGGTTATAACAGATTTATTTATTTGGTAATTTATTTAGTGTATTTTATTGTTAAGTAGTCTATTAATTCATTTATATTATCATTTATAATTTATTACTGCGTAAGTGTGTGTGTGTTTGTGTCAAAATGTGATGTGTGTTTTATATGAAAATAAAGAAACTGTAATGTAAACCAATTAAAATGGCATGTTAAATGTTATTTTTATATTAACACATATAATGCAGCTTTTCATATATAACATTTAATGTGTTTTGTTAAGTTTTTTGTTGCATTTCATAATCAGTTATTCTTATGCTAGTGCTGTAAATGTCATTCATTTTCCATACCGCTTAATCCAATTCAAGGTAGAGTATCCCAGCATTTATTGGGCGAGAGGCAGGGTACATCTTGGATAGGTCGCCAGTTTATCACACCCTGTAAATCAGGGCTGTTTAATTTGGTCTTATGAGGGCCGCAACTCAGCAGGTTTCCCATTATCTTTGCTCCGACGCAGCTGACTCACATTAATGAGTCTTTGTGCAAAACCTGTTAGCCTGTAAGATCAACTTCATTTTATTCAGGTGTGTTAAAGCAGGAAATCATGGAAAACTTGCTGGTTTGTGCCAGTCCTCGTAGGACCGGACTGAGTACCCCAGATTTAGCAAAGTTCACAAGTCAAATCTTATTTTATAAAAATGTAATTTAAAATATGAGTTTACTTTGTCCCCTGTGTTAGACTTAGGGATGCTTTATATCAGTATCAGTATATGGTAATAGACTATTTTATATGAGTTAATTCAATCTAATATGGCCAAAATGAAATACATGAGAGAATTAGAAGACTTTATAGTTCTAGTAAATGTTGACTACTGAGGTGTTTAATCCCTGCAGATAGGATAATAACTGTCATGCCCGCTTGCCAGCTTTCTGTCTAATAGAGGATAGATGCTTTTTGAGCCTTTTAATTTCTTCTCTGCTGTCCTGTGTGGTTACTCTGTACTCATGTGTAAAAACTAGGAAACTGTTTCTTTCCCATTACATCATTAGCTTGAGATGAGAACTGGGGCACAAATATGCTGCACAGCACTAAATTTGCATTGTACAGCATTTGTAGAGTAGAATCAATACCTGTCAGAGCTCAGCAGGGTTGCCCAAGATAAGTGTAGAGCAGTGTGTACACACTCCAGGACTGACATCACACTGTTGGCTGTAGCCTCAAGAAAAACTCCACAAAAGCTGCCGTGTGCCAAAAACAATAAATAAGTAAATAAAAATCACCTCCAGCAGGGGACTAACATGTTTCATTTGTTTAATTTAGACATCCACCAAAAAGAAAATTAAGGGTTTTCTTTTTATTTAGGGTTATTTTATAAATATTTCCTTTTTTAAAAAAAAAAAAAAAAGTTTCTGTAACTTAAACATGGGCTAATTTGCTGTCCTGCCCCCCACACAAACCCCCGTGTTTCCATCATCAGATCAGCATTTGCAGATGAGGGGTCATTATTATATACTGTAGCACCTTTCACAGAGAAAACTCACACCAGGCAAAAACATGAAAATACAAAACATACAATTCATATACAAGATAAATGACAAACAAAAGCAGCAAAATATTTCATCAAAATGGAGCAAAATAAAATAAATCAAAATAAAAAGCAACACTAAAACTAAGAGGTTAGTTAACATACTGTTCTGAACAGATGTCTTTCACTGCTTTTTTAAAAAATCAGCAGGGGAGGCTGCTCTTAACTCATTAGAAAGTGAGTTCCACAATTTAGGAGCAACAGACCGAAACGCACTATCACCTCTGGGTTTTACCTGCCATATGGGACAAAATTAGTAGATTCGGCAGATTGCAGTGATCTCTCGTGGTTGTAGGAAGAGAGACAACAAGCTAAATAAGGAGAAGTCTGACCACTCAGGGATCTGTTTGTAAAGGTGAGGATTTTGTAATGGATCCTGAAATTTACAAGTAGCCAGTGCAGAGGTGGAGTCGTGTCTTAAGATCTGCCATATCAACTCGCAATGGGTTATTTTCCTCTAAACTTCAGAAAGTCGCTACAAGTTTACGTAATATTAAAAAGCTCTAAGTAAATGTGTAGAACGTATTTCATGCGTTTCGGATTTCTATAAATCTTATTTGGCAGGATAAATCCTTTGAGACTAGTCTGAATCCTGCAGGAAAACCTAATTAACCTTTAATAGCAGGGGAAACCCTGTTCAGTAAAATATAAGCTCTTTACAGCTAATCTAAGCAAAGCAGCTGCCAGATGCAGTATTTACAACAGGCTGATAGTTGCATCTCTGCAGGAATTTTACAAAATGTCAAACTGTTCTAGTAATATTTTGGTTTTATTGGTAGTAAATTTTATTTTGGCAGCAGTTTGCAGAGTCACTGCATCAAGCCTGTCAATAATAAACCAAACTCCAACACACATTTATACATATTAGCATTTATACACATTTGTCATACAGTAGTATAATTACAGATGAGAATGCAAGGTACTAAAGAACATGCAGGACTGGCTTGTTGTGGCAACAACCCTGAACCCAAAACTCATAAAAGGGCCTCTATGTGTCTATTTATTTTTTACTGCAAAGCAACGTTCAGCAAAGGATTACAAGTGTCAGGAAGGTCAATTCATCATCAATCTAATTTTGAAACGTTTCTTTGGTTACTTTTTTTTTTTTTTTTGCAAGGAAATTTTGAGGATTAAGTCAAGACGGGCCTCTTACAAATTCCTGGTTTCTGTTGTGAAACACTTTTGCATGTTTCCTTCAATGTATGAGAAAAGATTCAGACCAGATGTGGACTGAATCTTGTGACCAACGTTAGTACCAACAGGAGGTCCCATTGTCTTTCAGCAGCATAACACATACCATCAAATTCCCCTGGCAATGAGAATCTAAAAACAGCTGAAAAAATACTTTTTATTAATCAATAATCAGGTCAGAACAATCAATTGGGAAAATAATGAATGAACCTGGATATCGTGCTCAATCTACATGTGAAGTTAAAATCTTACACAGTAGCAAAACCAAACAAGAGCATAATGAGAAACAGAAATTCACTGCTCCAGGAGATGTATTTACTGCTAATAGTGTAAAAAATAGTTACTGTTGCTGTAAAATCCTGAGACATGTTGGATGTTTTTTCAATGTTCTTTAAATACACAGGTAACAAATCTGGTGTGCTGGAACTTTTTATTACATGAAAACTCCACAAAGATGCAAACTGAACACTAATGAGCATTCCACTTCCAGGAATATGTGCTCACATTCACTTTCATAGGAATTTTATTTACTTAAACCTTAATGCCATTTCATCATGTTTATTGCACTGAGGATTTGCTCCAAACGATCTTATTACAAGGCCTGTATTCCCAAAACCAGAAGAGTTTCCATGTCCATCATCTGAATGAGCTCTCCAGAGATTAAATATGCAGGTCTGTCTCCTACATGCAGATTCAGATGTATATTTTAATTCAGAAATCGAACTTTTAGTGGATTTAGGAAGTTATGACATTTAACTTAATTGGTATGTGACAAAATGTTAATGTTGTGTAATGGGATTGGATCAAGCTTATTTAACCAGAAATAGAGAAAATAAGCTTGTGCCTCTTGGGCATTTTCCACATCTGATCTGACAGTTTAAGTAGGAAAGTAATGGACCGTTAAATGGCATTGGTGAGTGAGTCAATACAGAGGTAGAACAGAATATTCTTCTCATCTAAAGTCTACCAATAGACTTGGGTTGAGCATTTTTTTAATTTAAGGTTTTTAACCTTTGTTCGATTTGTTAAAGCCCTCTGTGTCCGACAGACAGTTCATTTTCATTTGCAGGATAGAGTTTCTGTGCTGTTTCTTAGTGGAATTAAAGATGAGGTCACACATCATCATCATGCAAGTCTGGCTTTATTCACAAATAAAAAAAAGAGAATTTCAGGCACTTGCACTGTTGGACATTTGTCTTTCTTGCTCAGATGCCAAGAACTGTCCTGGGCTGTTTTTCCCACTACAAGGAAAAGAATTCTGGTCAAAATTCTGGAGTCACAAGTAGAAAAAGAAGACAAGAACTGTAGGACCTGTGGCATGTCCCATCTGTACTTAATTTCTGTATTTAACCTTTGGCTGAACAAGGATTCAGTTAATTTCCACTGACAGCTGTTTTGCACAGCTGGCTGAATCCAGCTCGGATTTGGTTTCCTTTAAGAGAACTGGCCACGGAAACATTTGTGACCATGCTGGTTTTTGGAACAAGGTACATCTTTAGGTTTATGTGGCCCTCCACTGCTAACTTTGGTTCCCACCATCTTGAACCTGTTTAACCTTGTATTGTTTCACACGCCAACCCGCTGCCCCACCTCCTTTTTGCTTCACTTCCACGTCATCTGTCCCACTTTGCTTCACTTAGTCTCCTTTGCCATTTTTGCTGTCGTGCAAACCCAGAACATTCTCCAAGCGCTTTTCTCTAATGGGAGGCAACTTTTCATATGTATCAAATCCGAGTTGTAAATGCTGTTGAGGAAGGCGGAAAAGAAGCAAGTGGTTCCTCAACACCTGGAAACGAGAGAACGACAGTGAAATGATGCGAGAAGACCAGGAGTTTTGTTTATTCCTTCAATGGGAAATGTATAAAAGCTAACTAGTGTGGGGCCTTTTTATTCCTAGTGGAGTCTCAACCTTTTGGTTTTCTGGACCAACTCAAACAAACTTACAAGCATTTAGTTGTGAAAAAGTATGATTGGACTGACCCCAAGGGGAGCCAGGTGCATTCTGCCAGAGCAAATTAAACAAGACTGCTCAAAGGTTATTTTTAAATAGCAGGAAAATCAGATTCGTTTTCTTAAATCCTTGCTGATACACTGCAAGCGATCAGATGAGATTTATGTCACCAATCAACTAGTCTCCAAAATAATGCAAACAGGAATCTGGACTGAGAGATCTGATTGGACAAGTATTTCACAGCATCTCCAAATGAGGAATGTAATCTTCTAAAATCAGATGATCTTTTCTCATTTTTTCATTTGTACACATTTTCTACAAATCAATCCAGATATATTGCAGACATGTAAATAAAAAAAATCATAGTTTAGAAACTAAATTATTGGTAAAAAAAAATAAAGCCAAAATAATGCTTATAGCATGTTATGTTAATGAAAACACACACATTTACACCAGTAAAACCTTTTCTTAGAATACCCACAACTAGCAAGATAGACAGATGAAGAGGCCCAAAACTGCCTGAAGGGTGTAGAAAGAAGCTAGACCTGCTTGTCAGTAAATGGAAGCAGTATAAAGAGCAAGCTTGGGAAGGTAATGAGCATCAATACTATCTAGTACACAGAATACGGAAGAGTGAAAGAAAACAAGCTGTGCATGCAAAAAGCAGAGTGGTACCTCATCAGTCAGGTAGTAGATTTTCCTCAGCATACTGTGTCGAGCAGCTTCAACCTCCTGGAAAACAGCACATGCTTTACACACAGCTGATGTTCGCTACTGATGCACTTGCATTACACTTTAAAAACTGTGTTAATTAATATTCTCAGCTCTGCAATCAGGGAATCGAGTAAATAACAAGTTGAAAAATATGTTTTTCATTCTAGGTTTTTTTTTGTTTGTTTTAAGTTCAAAAGAATTGAAAGTTAAATCACAAGTCACATACCTCAAATTTCCATCATTAAGAACATCATGGAGCCAAGTAAAATTCTAAAGCTGCCCCACTGAGTTGTAATCAATAGCATGAAGACAGTTATGCAGAAAATCTTCAAAACCCACTGAGCACAGATTTGATGGAAAAAATGTTCATATATCCCTGTAAAATCCCTGAGCTCTCCCCACAAATCCAGCCTCCGACTCAATGCAGCTGCAGCACCCTCCGGATTTGTTAAATCATTACACATGTTGGAGTTTGCTTCTCATTTCACACTGGCTGATCAAAAAACACGAACAAAACACAGACAGTACACCTGAGCCAAGAAGTACCTGTGCTGCAGCGTCCTGAGAGAAAATGAAGGAGTTCACGTGACACAAGGCGACCACGTATAAGACGGGACACCAGGGGAACTTCAGAGTCCCTGTTACCAAAGAGCGGAAGTAGAGACGAAGGAGAGGCAGGGAGTCTTCAGGTGGTGAAGTGAATCGCTCGATGGGAATAGACAGCTTCATGTGAAGAGTCACACAATAAAATAACACGTAAGAATTTTAAAAAAAAAATCACATCATGTTTTGCTTTTTTAAAAAAAAGGTAATTTATGTTGTTACCTGTTCTAATGTGACCCCCAAAGATCTGAGCATTCCAACATGTTCTCCAAACACAGCCAGCCTCATAGAGGTGCTGTACCTCCTCTGCAAAGGGAGGAGAACCCAGCAGCCAAACAGTCGGTCTCCAAAAGACACAGCTTCATATTGGACTAAGAGGGCTGTATACAGATCCTGGAAGGAAGCAAGACCAGGAGGAGGTACATTCAGGTCCAAAGAGTCCAGCCTGGATCCCCTTTAGAAAAGCAACATTCCTTTATTAGAAACTCTGGAGGTTCACTGCATATATCTGATGCAAAAGTGTGATGTGTTAGATGTGTTATCAGACCTGGTGAGGAGTCTGAACAGACCCCAGGTCAGTTTCTGAACAGGTCTCTCCAAGAACAAGTCACTTGAACACAGAAACACACAGGACAGGCGGGCGAGCTTGGCAACAGGGAGGATCACCTACGAACACAGAAACAAATCTCAATCGACAGAAGGGCGGTGCAACATAATTTACTGAAGAACTACATCAATGTTACTGACCAGAATTTTGGATCATGAATACAGCAGCATCAAAATCAATTTTTATCTTCATTGTTTAATTATTGTTTAAAAATGCAGACTAAGCAGGACCAAAAATACATAAAATAAAGAAAAAAACACTTTTGAGGCATTTTGGCACTGGGCATGTACACCAAATAACATTTATATTGATAACTACTCAGCCTTAAACATTTAGCGTTCTTCCTGTCCAGTTCATGAGGATTTCCACTTTACAGATATGACAAACCCAGGAGCTGCAAATCCTGATATTAGACTCTGAAAACAAAAGGATTCTTTAAAAAATAGAAATCCTAAATCAACACCTATTTTAGAAAACAAATACTTGAGTTTTTCTTTTAGATTTTTTATTAAATCTTTCAGATATTAATGTGTTTGCATTTAAGCTGATTTACATATTTCCTTTGCTTTATTATACCTTACCTCACAGCCCCTAACCCCCTAACCCTTCACAAGCCTCATAAAATCTGCTGTAAGTTGAGCATGAGGAATGTCTGCTCAACTACCAGAAGTATACAATAGAAACTCACAAACCCTTTGAGACAACTTTGTCATGAGGGAGGAAGAAATGTAGCTACCAAGACTTATTTTTTACCTTTAGACTTTCTTCTCTCCAGACCTCGAGCAGCAGCAGCCACTGCAGACAGTGGTTCACGGCCTGCAGCGCCCCCTGAGGCAGCTCCTTCACTGACAGCCCTCCACCATCAGACACCCCTGTTCGCTCGTACAGACTGATAAGTGGGAGAAAAGGCCAGTCAGTCGGTAATGTGGGGCCAGTGAGTTCTGGAAGAAGACGGGAGTTGATCCATGGGTTGCGCCCCAAGAAAGCATCTCTGGATACAAGCACAGATGGCTCCAGGTGGGCCAAATGAGTCAGGAAGCATCCTCGTATGGACGGTAGCTGGATGCAGGCTTCTCTCAGGAGTGCGCCGACAGTCTGGAGAGAAGGAGAGGTGTGTTGTTGTTTGTCCTCGTGTAGCTTCAACTCCCCGAGTTCTACAGCCTCAGGTCCTCCGCTGTGGCCCTCCCTGCAAACCAAAGCGACAGGCAAAAAATACATCCACTGGCAATGTGTCAACCGTTAAATATATATCAAACTAGGATAAATCATAATCTTTCATGTGAGGAGCTGTATTCAGTATCATTTAGGCAGAAAATGTCAGATGGAGAACAAAACCAAAAGCTCAGAACTGCAGGCAGAGTTAGTGCTTTGTGGAAATACACCTGCAAATGAACTGAGAGGATTTACAGAGAACGCTTACGATATGAAGTCCTTGCTGAAAACGATGGAGGAGAGAAGTTCATGTGCCAAGTATTCACTGCCTGGCAACAGCCAGGAAAGAAGCAGCAGCGTCATCTGGTGGTAAAGCGAAGCATGTCTCGCTACTTCTGGCTCAGTTGGAACCTGAGAAATATTTTTTTAAAAAACCAGAGTAAAATAAAAAACACAACACTTTTCTTTTGGACATAATGGTAAAATGTGTGCATAACATTTGTTAAAGTCCAAAAGCATACTGAAATTAGGATGAGATTTACCATTCTGTGTGCCAGTTTGAGCAGCAGGTAAAGGAGATGGTGTTCATGACGCAGGAGCCAAGCCCTGCTGTGAGACAAGGTGGGTTTAGCCTGACAGCAACTGTGCAGGTAACCAATCATGGGATCTGACAGGAGGAGGCCAGTGAACTGAAGAGAGGGAAAGAAGGTCAGACAAAAAAAAGAGGAAAAGTGCAAAAATAAGGCATAATATTCAAATCTCACAAGATACCAGCTAGTTTTACCTTGGAAACAATCATCTGCTGCTCGCTTTGCAACTTGTGGTATCATATAAAACATATCTTTAAATTATTAAAAGAAAAGGTACCTTGCTGCTGAGACCTTTATGTATTCCTGTGATTGTTTCCAAGAGGAGCACCAGTCCTGTCAGAAGAGGGAAGGGTGAGGTGGAGACAACCATCCCAGGACTGCCCCTCCGTCCTGAGCAGGCCAAACCGGGCAGGTTAGGAGCCGTCTCTGGGATCAGGTGACCAGACTGAACAGTGCACACTACTGATGAAGCCCTAGTTAAAAAAAAAAAAAAAAAGACAAAACATGCTGCTAAAAAGGCAACTGGTAGAAGTTTTAACTAGATTTATTGAATTATTCTTAACACCGATAACAAAACTACACTGAAAATACAGATTTAGAATAAGTCACACCTGAGATTCTCCATCAGGCTTTGCACCTCACTGTGACACATAAGAGGGAGAAGAACCTCAGATGTCAGAAGCTCCAGTTCTTGAAGAGCCTCTACTGGCTTGAAGCAGTTCTGTTGATCGTAAGGATTGAAATATTTAATATGCAACAGCTTTTCCCCCAACAATGAGGCATATTGGCGTACCTGTCGGGAGAACTGATGGTAGTACGCTTCTAGATAGACCAGGTACGCTGGAATAAGAGCCAAGCTGCTGTCTTTGTGAACTGGATCATCAAGACTCTTGACGAAACCCTTTAAATGTCCCATTAGTGACGCCTGTAACCCGGTGACATGACCCCAAGACACGGGAGGAGGAGGGGGGGACTCCTCGCCTTGAGCGCTGGTGTGAAAACACAGAAAGCATCAAGCTGACCTCCATAATACAAGCAAATAGCGTTTGAGTGATCATCATGTTGCCCTTCTATACCTGACCATGCCAGCTTGTAGCTCCTGATGGCAGCCAGCAGTGTGTGTAACTTGTGTGACCAGACAAAGCAGAGCTGAGAGTCGCTGGAGCTGTAGCGGCAGCAGAGTATCTGAGGGGGGCCCAACTCGGTGGACAGCCTGCAGGGTCTTCACTAAGGCTGGATAAAGGTCTCTGGACAAATACATCACACACGTTTAAAGCACATCAAGCAAAAGTCAGCCGCTTGCCGATATGACAGATATGATACACATTATTCCCATCTTTAACAAGAATGAGCTTACATGTAGAGTTTGCAAGCTTGTCCATAACCAGCAGCTACAGCCCACAGCCTGTAAGCCTCAGTGGTGATCCCGAGAGCCACTGTCGGCTCCAACAGCAGCTCACTGGGCTCAGCACTTAGCAGGCATGATAAACGCTCTCGCACTCCCAAAGAGTTTAACTGGCGGCAAGACAAGAAGACGCAAGACTAATTATTCATGTAGAGATAATAAAAACACTTAAAACATACTTAGTGCTAATCATATACAGCCATAGCTAATATAAATATAACACATATTACTTAAGTATTTAAAGACATGATTTTTTTTTTTTTTTATTGTTTAAAAATGATAGATCTCGAGGGCCGGATCTGGGCACCCCTGCGCTATGCTATACACACACACTAGCTTTCAGGATTGATCACAACTGCTTCAAACAGTTACCAGTCTGGCACAGGCGTGTCTGCCAGATGTAACCAAAACCCTTAACAGCTTCATGGCGCTGGCCAGCGGGTGTCCGTAAATGGACTGTGGTTTAAGTGAAGCCGATGTGACCCAGGATGTGGGAAGGAACTCGGACATCACCGTCCCCATCAGACGAGGACAATCCAACACCTGAGAGCGAGACACAGTAAATAAAAAGCAGTGATGCGCTCAATCAGCCTGGAGAGGTGTCAGTGGAACGCTCGCTACCTGCGTGGCAGAGGATGAGGAGTGCCGCGCAACACGGGTCAGGATCTGCAGGATGTCCTGGACAACCGGAGGTGATGGTCGCACTACTTCAAGAATGTAGCGCAATCTGGGGAGCAACTTCATCTTCATTAGACCCTGAAACACACAAGTCATCCAAAAGTGTTTATACAGCAAACTTGAGACGACGTTGTGAAATGGCGCTATACAAATAAAGTTAATTTGAATTGAACTAAACTTAAAATATGAGCAACAGAAAGAAAATTACTTACCTTGACAACATCCTGCCTGGCAACATCAAAATCGCTCTTCCTCTCTTCTTTTTCCTTGGCTGTCTCCTTTAGGATTTCATCCAGCCCTTCATCCTCTTCGTCTTCTTCTTCTTCTTGAGTAAATGGCAGCAGTGGGAAGGAGCCCATTCCACGGAACCAAGAAAAGGTGAAATCCAAACATTCCTGAAACAAAGGAGGAACTTTGCCATCACACACTCGCAGAGAGACACTGTATTCTTTTACAGCAATGAGTTCTCTTGACTGGTTTGTTCTTTTAACTTTGAAAAAAGACGAAACAGCAACGGGTTCAAAGTGGAAAATCCACAATTTTTCAATCTCATTATTTGGGTGATCTTACTTCATCTTCTGCACAAACAAGGAGAGCTTTAAGTGCATGAACTGCTGCAGACATCACACCCTCCACACCATCGTCCAGAGCAAAGCGAAGCAGGAAGAGCAGGCCGGCGTCGAGCAGAGTGGAAATCACGCTGCCTTTTAGAACCGACAGGTACTCCCCAGCTCGCGCCTAAGACACAAAACTCAGTCGCACAGCTGAATCTCGTAAAAACTCTGTATAGTTATATGTTGCACTATGCGTAGAAGTTTGGTACCTTTGAGAGGATGTTGGCCAGAGTGGTGAGAGCCAGACTCCTCTGCTGGATGACCTGACTCCGAGACAGCAGGAAGAGTTCCTGCAGTGAGTAACCCGCTCGCTGGGGAGACATCATACAAGCAAAACCATAAACAGGTTTGATGAAACAAAGATGTTCTATCAAAGCTAACTGGAGTATTTTTCATAAAGACAAAGAAAAAACTAACAAATGGGAGATTTTAATGCATTTTATTCTAGTTTTATGCTACTTACCTCAGGTTCCTCTCCATGATGGTGCAGGCCTAAGTATGTTGGCAGATCCTCTGTAGGTGGAATTAAGGTTCCAGCAAAGTCAAAACGAGCCTGCATGGCCTTTTTAGGGAACATCAAACCACACGTACGATTTTAATTCAAGAAAAAAAAATCCTTTAAATCCAGTAAAGTGGATAAATAAAATAATAGAGCCACCACTTACCTTCTTGGTTCCTTTTCTTTTGGGTGCAGGCAAATCTCTCATCCACTCCAGCTTATCCGGCTCCAGCTTATCCATGTGGACCCATTCCTTCTGAGGCTTCACCGGCAGCTCCTCTTCTGAATATGCAAACATTAGTGGGCAAAAGGGGCTTAAAGTTACAGAGTGTGATCATGAAAGTAAATATGCAACTAAACATTTTTAATATCTTTTTAAATGATCTTTGTAATTATCACTTAACTAAACGGTTATGTTTGTGAGACTAATCAAAATACTGCAATGGACAGTTTACGTCCCAACTTTGTTAGCAATGCTGAAAACTTAGTGGTGTAAATGCAGATGAAATACAGCTAAGAGTGGGTTAAAACACTGGGTTTTGCATAAAGTTAATACATTATAAAGGCTATAAACATGGAGGTGGTTGACATCTAATTTGAATGTGGAACATGGTATAAATATTTTTCATTAAACCCAGTTCAACCAATTTGTATTTTTTTTTTTTTTTTGCTTTATAGCTACATTTCATATTTATAAATGTAATCTAATTACTGTTGATTGGCTCTATCATGACCATCACCAGCTAAAAACAAGAACTGAAGAGGGAGAAGAAAACAAACTTTATTCTGAATAAACCCTACCAGTCATTACAGGTTTTGGCACCAGTTCCTCTTCTCCTTCTTCCATTTTGACTTCTTGGGGTTGTTCAAACACAGCGGTGCTGGAAGACTCTCTGCTGACACTTTCAAGTGGAGGATCATTCTTTCTGCTTTTGTCCTCCAGATGTTTGGGTGAGGATAGGACATTCTGAGCTTTGCGAGATCTAACAAACTCCACCAGTCTGGGGTCTGGGAAGCAAAAATAATAATGAAGCACAAGCTAAAAACTTATTGGAGTTTTTTTCTGTGCTCTCGCAAAGATTATATCACCCCTTACCAAGCTGGGACAAGAGTTTCCTCTGTTCCTCAACTATCTCAGACTGAGACATGGCTTGGAGCTTGGCCAGGTTCTCTCTGTGGATTCTCATGCTTTCACCTATCCTATCAGGATCCCCAAGCCCCTGGCCTGACACCAATCTGGGGCCTGAGTGCATAGATGGTTCAATAATTCACAAAAACAGGAGTGTGAACCAAAAAAAGAGACATTTGGGAATTTAAAATCATTCTAATATAAAGTTCAGTAATACTTACAATCACCAGACGCATCAGGATGATCTGTATCCATATGAGTATCAGGTGGGAAGTCCTGTGGCTGAGGAGTTTGAGAAGCATCAGGAGAACCATGTAAAGGTTTCCTGGCTTCCTTAAGTCTCTGAGCAGCAATCTGACGAGCAAAGATGCTCTTTTTTCCTCCAACTGATGGAGGTGGTACCTGCAAGGAAGGACCACTTTAAGTCTAGTCTTGATGAATACAATAATGCTTACAAGTAGAAAGGTTTTTTAT
>JBAMHX010000022.1:11458210-11477502 GCA_037177515.1 Pseudomugil tenellus
TATATATATATATATGCCAGTGTTTGAGTGTAAAAGCCTCACAGAGTTAGATTGAGCTCAGTGTTTGTTATTGATGTCATGATGGTTGCCTTTTCCTCGTACTTTGGAAAGTTTTCCGTGCTTGTCCTCTTACGGCACAAACTCAGCTCATCTTCTCACCTGTGCAGGATCCATGCAGAATTCCAGCTCAATGATGTTCCAGACTTTCCCTTCTGGTTCACCCCCGGTCAGTTCACTGGCAATATTATCATCTCGAAAGACGCTTCTCATGTCCGCCACTTCCACCTGTATGTCCCCAGTGACAGGTAAGGCCCTCAAGCACACGGACGGGTTTACTGCATACTGTTAGTGAGCGCTGGTTGCATCTAATTCATTCTGCTGTCGTCACAGATCTCTGAACGTGGACATGGAGTGGCTTTACGGAGCGAGCGAGAGCAGCAACATGGAGGTGGACATCGGATACCTGCCTCAGGTACTGCTGGCTGCAGGGATGCTTTTTCTTTAAGGAAATGACTAATTTCATGTTTGCTTCAGCTGCTATTCTCTTTGCCGTGTAGCTTCATATTGGTGTTATTTTTTACTCTTTATTTCTTTTAAGGCAATTTAAGTATATCAGACCTCATTCTTCCTAGCTTAATAGATGTCTAAGTCTTTGTAAATTCAAAGATGTTCCAGCTGATTTATGTGCAGGTAAATGAAAACGTGTTATGTGCAGGAAAACGTAAATTTTTTCTTTTTAATTTGGCAAAATGATCACGTTGAATGTTTGTTTTATTTTCTATTTTAATGAACTGAACTAGAGAAAAAGCCAACACAGAGTTTGTTTAAATGACTCAGCAGTTAGATGTATGTGATACTCCTGTGTCCGTAAGGTTTGTTACCTTTAAAAATAAATGTTTGAAAGTCAAGGAAAACTTGCAAGAACTGCTGGTGACTAAGTCCCATGGAGCCAAATTATTGTTTCCTTTTATTTCTGTCTAATTCTCTCCATGCTGCTCATGCAAAAGTCCTTTTCAGTTTGTCCAAAACAGGCTGAAAGTGTTAGTCAGCTGTTTTCTTCCCTGAGTAAATCATATTTGTAATGAAAACTTATTTGCAGTTAGAGCTGAAGTCCACTGGCCCCTCTACGCCCTCCATCATCTTGGATGAGAAGGGAAACGTCATCGACAGGCGGGACAGCGGTGGCGAGCCAATCCAGTTTGTCTTTGAAGAAATTAACTGGAGCTCAGAGATCAGTCAGAAAGAGGCCACTCGCTTCCTGGAGGTGACTCTCTACCCGTTTAAGAAGGTAAAGAATCATAAGTGAATGAATGAATCATCAGTGTGCTGCCAGAGTTGTGTCACAGCTCTTTAATTGTTGTCACACAGGTACCATACCTGCCTTTTTCAGAGGCTTTCGAGCGAGCCACAGCCGAGAAGAAACTGGTGCACTCAATTCTGCTATGGGGAGCTTTAGATGACCAATCCTGCTGAGGTAAGATCACCGATAAAGAGCTGATTTCTTCCCAGCAGAGCCGTGTTCAGGATGCTCAGATGATGTAGAAGTGTACTTATTTAGTGCTTCCTCTGGCAAATGACACAATCTGGATCTTGTGGGTTCTTCCTCAGCACATGTTCCATCAGGATATTCAGCCTGATCATTTTTCTGTTGTTTTTGCTAAACAATGGGAATAATAAGGTTCTGAGAGGCAGGAGTGAAAGTCTTCCTAAAACAAATCTAATCATGTTTCTTCTCTCCATTCCTCTGTAGGTTCTGGGCGAACTCTCCGGGAGACAGTCCTGGAAAGTTCGCCCGTCCTGGCTCTGCTCAACCAGAGCTTCATCAGCAGCTGGTCTCTAGTCAAAGAGCTGGAGGACATGCAGGTCAGTGTGATGCTGGGAGGGGGAGTCGCATTTAGACACAACAGTGCTATTTTATAATCCTGCCTTGATGTTTTATCAGGCTGATAAGCAGAACTCTGCACTGAGTGAAAAGGCCCGTTTACACCTGGAAAAGTACAACTTCCCAGTGGAGATGATGGTGGCGCTGCCCAATGGAACTATTGTAACTATTTCTCTGCTCAACTATGCAAAAATCCAAAACTAACATCAGAGATCAAAGACACTTAAGGTGAAAGTGGAGCAAGATGATTTTTAGGAATCTGTAAGTGGTCAGTTAAAGTTGATGCAAGTATGATAACATGGAAGCATCGTTTCCTGCATTAGCAGCATGAAACGGCTCACGCTGCTGCCACACACAAAAAACAAGTATTAAAAGCAACATTGTGCTTATTTGTTTTTCATGAAAACTAAAGTGTAAATTCTGAATTCTTTTCTAAATTTCTTTTCTGCTGTAGCATATCCGTTTTTTTTTGTTGTTGTTATTACTTCAACATAAACTTATGTAGCATGTATATTTTTTATTGTATTTCTAAAGAATAAATAGTCTAAACCACTTAATTGGGAAATTCATTCATTTTAAATGCTATCATCTGTCTCTTGTAGGTCCACCACATCAACGCTAACTACTTCCTGGACCAAACCGCTATGAAACCAGAGGAGGAGGGAGCAAATTTCAGCTTTTCCAGTGGGTTCGAGGACCCGTCCACATCCACATACATCAGCTTCCTTAAAAAGGGGCTAGAGAAAGCAAAGGAGTACATAGTACAGTAATGTGTGTGTGTGTCGGGGGGATTATGCCCGAGACATTGGGTTGAGGAAGTAAAGTTGGCTCCTCTGGCTAATGATAAGAAAAAAACCACCAACAATTACATAGAGAAGCTTTCTGGTCTGTACTGGCAGCTGGAAAACGTTTTGCCTTCTGCCCTCTTTGTTACTATTTATTTAAACTTTTCTTTGTGAAAATGAAGTTTTATAAACAGTTTTTTTGGAATGTGATTGGTACATGTTACAAATGCCTTGCACACAGAGCAGTAACACACATTTAAACCTGCTCTCTATGCTTGTAGCTGCTGACTTATAAGGTAGGAAATGTAGACGGAGGGCTGCCAGGTCACTCTGGAGTAAAGGAGGAATTCTAAGTGCATCATAACACGACTATTGTGATGTATGTGCAATATTTAATGGCTAAGCAAGTATTCCTGCTGCTAGGAGAGCCCAGAGTCAGGGCGGTTGCAGATGTTGCTTCTAGTTTTGTTTCTGCAGTTGGTGAAGAATTCGTCTGAAAGCTCTCTGAGCCGGGCGACGTCTGATGTTGTTGCGGAAGCTGCTGGAGGGGAACGCATTATCTGACTCTGGGGACTCAAATTAGCAGGAAGAAGTCAAACTGGACAAAAAAGAAGTTGTATTCAGTTTTCTGTTTTGTTTTCTTTTACAGTATTATAAATGTTTTCTGCCTTTTGTCTTGTAATATAACCGAACAGCACTGTGCAGATGAATTCATTACTGATGCAAATTTACTTTACATTTATGAAAAACATGCAGTTTCATTCTTTAAAACATTACTGCGTGCTGAGGAAACTGTCAATTTGCCTGCATCTTTAGCTCGACAAGAGGAAGGACAATGGAAAATTAAGATCTTTTGGATGTGCAATGGACTCCCTTATGTTTTTTTTGTCTTCAATGTATGACTCGAGAAAAGATCAACATAAGTCAAATTGCTTGTTCTGGAGTTCTTACATTGTCTGAGTTGTCGACCTGCTTAAAAGCTTTTAGAGAAAAGGCTGTGTATTGATCTATCAGTGCCATTTTTCCTCGCCAAATAAAATGTTTTTTTTATACAGAGAACATTGTGGGTTTTTTTAAAAAAAAAATACTGAGACAATACTTTAATTTTGCATTGTGCTGACTTTAATTAGTCCACAGTACTGTACAATGTAAGCAATGTAAATGGATCATCAGATGTGAGAATTATTAGTTACTATATGAGAAAATTGCATGAATGTGAAGAAATCCACTTTTTTCCAGTGTTCAGAAACCACAGTAGAGTATAACTGTGTAGGAAAAGAGTTCTAAAGAAGCTCTTCGAAGTGTTAAACAAGAGTGTGTGTAATACTGGTGGATGAGAAGCCATGGAAATGTTAACTATTTTTTCTGAGACTTGGCTGTTCACATGCACATCAGAGATCTTTTATAGTAAGACTGAGTTTTGAATCTCTAGCATGAACATGAAAGTGCTATTGCATCAATAAAATAAGAGCATCCTCGTGCTTTTATGATTAGTAATGAACAATATTAAGGTTGCAGATTCACATTTAGCAAAGTGTGTCGTCTGAGACTCGCAACACACTTCCAAAAACAAGGATACACAGAATCCAGTTTCATACCAGTTCAGCTCCACAAGCTTCGGCAGTCAAACCCACAGGAATGAGTCGAGCATTAGAAAAACAGTCCGCTCCGGCACAGTGAGCCGTTAAATATCAGCCTTTTTCAGCTGGCTAAAAATCCACAGTATGATATTCTACATGAATGTTATCAGGAAATGACTGGGGGGCGGGGGGCAGCATCACGTTTTTGCTGAGTGATAAATGCTGTCTTGATTAAAGCCGATCGACGGCAATAAATTCAGTTCTCAGTCAGTTCCTCAGCTGAATGTCCACACCTCCAGCTCCATCACACGGAAGTCATCCGTTTCTGCGAGGCAGCAGTTGTTGAAAGTGTAGCAGGGGCTGCTACGGCCCAGGTACAGGTTCTCATCCACCCACAGCCCAAAGTGACCGCTGGGGGAAAGAAGTAATTAGGAGGAGGAAACAGCCTTTTTCGGATCACTTTGAAAGCAGCATAACTCATCAGAAAAGATGGCAGAGAGAGTTAAAAAATGTTTTACCTGCCTCCACCAACAGCAAAGCAGTCTAGGTCTCCTTTAATGAAAAAGGAGTTCTCTCCAGTCCATCTGAAACACTTAACAGTTGATAAAACTGGGTTACAACTAGTACTCAAACATTCAGCTGATTTTAGTTTTATTTTCCAAAAAGCACAAAGGGTTCTGGGAAAATGCACATCACACCCAGTGTAGTCCTGAAATGATGCGACACTTTGCCACCTTGTATAATAATACAGAATTCGTCATTATGACGGGACGGTTCACCTTGAAGCGCGGGTGCAACATGAAGAGAAACGTTTCTCCTGTACCATAAAAAGTCTCACTGGGTCTCAGAGGGTGAGAGAGGAAGGCCCCAAAAATCTGAGGAAGGAAAGCTATAATTAAAAAACACAGTGAAGTAAAGTGAGATTGCATGTGCAGTTCAGTTAGGAGCCTTTACTTCATCAAGTGCATCCTTTATGACCAACAGCGCCGGAGAGTCCGTGGCACCGAGTTTCCTGTAGAGAGTTTTGAGGCTAGCGCCGTGTCGAGATGTGCTGTAAGCCAGCTGCCAAGTGTGGCCCACCGTCCGGGGGGGCAGCTCTTTGCACAGCTGCAGGGAAGAGAGAACAAATAAAGCTGATGTACAACAAAACATACCAGAATTTTGCCTTTTTCGGTCTTATGTTAAATGTAGTGAAATATTTACAAACAGGCCTTTTAAAATCCTGTGTAAAAAACCAACCAGTTGACCAAACCAGCATGTTAATGTTTAATGCAATGTTAACTTATAAGGCAAAGGTCATGCATATAACAGATCTCAGACACTGGAGTTTAAGCTAAACTACTAATATACATACATATATACATATATAAATAAAATATTACATGTGTTGATCATTATGTTGATTCACAACTGCAGGCCTTTTGGCACTAAGGTTAAAAAAAAAACCTGCATACAAATACTTTGTGTTTACAGTCAGTGTGTTGCTCACCTCTTTGACATGTGAGGTTTCCAAAATGCGGCTGATCTCTACGATGTTCCTGAGCCCCTCAGGGTCCCTGTCAATGACTAGGGTCGCTTTGTCTCTGCTCTCCTCCATCAACACCATCTTTAAAAAAAAAACAAAACAAAAAAAAAAAAAAAACCACATGAAAAATTCCAAATACACTAAAACTTATCATTTATTCCATCAAGAATCAAACATTTCCATCTGCAGTGATGATGATCTTCTGGTGTGCACTCACTGCAGTTTGTATAAAGTAACATCCATGTGTTGCTGTCTAAATGAGCCCGCTCACCTCCCAGTCATCCACTGAGCTGCAGTGCCTCTCTCCATCTTCTTCCTCCTTGTCCCCAATTAGAACAAACCCCTCTTCATCACAGTCCACTTCACCTTCCTTGTCTCCCTCAAATATACACAAGTCCGGCCGGCAGCGCTTCAGGTAGGCATGCAGCTCGTCGGAGCTGCAGCAGGAGAAGAATGGTTCACTCAGGATTGTTGAAATGACAAACAACAGCGACAGCTGCATCAACACGCTGAGAAATGAGACACTACCATGAGCACACTGAGTGGCTTTTGTTATCGTGCATTAGTTTCTCAGGCCTTTTTTTTCACAGGCATGTTGATGGGATGTTGTTTTCGGCTGCACTTAGACAACCGTTATCTCAAATATTGCTGGTAAGATTGTTGAGCTTTTTTAACCTCAAATTAAAAAAAATATATATATATATAAATGACCCCAAGTTTAGGAAAGGTCACCAAGTTAAAGGGTTACCTAGTTAAAGAGTCACTCAGTTACACGGATGAGTGTTTAAATTCTGCTGAAAGAGGGTACTGTGATCATTTACTCAACCGGGAGCAGCAATGCTACGTTATTACATTTCAATGTAACACAACAACACAACAGAGTCGCATAAATGTCAAATAGCAAACCTTAAATGGCACAAACAGTCTGATTGTGCTAATTTTGTCCACAACATTATTCATATTATTCCGGTGGTCATTAACACCAGCACCCCTCAAGGGTGTGTTCTGAGCCCTTTGCTCTACTCTTTTCACCATGACTGCGTTTCCTCCTCAGCGTCTAATCTCATTGTTAAATTCGCTGACGACACCACAGTGCTCGGTCTTATATCCAACATTGATGAGACTAATTACAGCAGTGAGGTGCAATATCTACTGTCATGGTGCCCCAAAAATAACTTGGTTTTGAACACTAAAAAGACCAAGAAGATTGTGGATTTCCACAGAAAACAACAGAACAATCATCTACCTCTCTTCATTGGTAACGAGGAGGTGGAGACGGTGAGCAGTTTAAAGTTCCTAGGGGTAACTGTGACAGAGGACCTATCCTGGGGCAAACACATCACCACTGCAGTACGGAAGGCCCAACAGTGCCTTTATTACCTGAGGAAACTAAAGAGCGCCCATATTTCCAGACGTCTGATGGTGAACTTTTACAACTGTGCCATCAGCAGTGTTCTGACTTATGGATTTTGAGTGTGGTTTTCCAGCTGCACTAAGGCTGACCAACAAGCACTCCAGCGAGTGGTGAAAACAGCCGGGAGAAATTTTGGAACGACTCTCCCAGAGATCAGCAGCATCTTCTCTATCGGCTATCTAAGGAGAGTGCACAACATCCTGCGGGACCGACACCACCCTGCGCATCACCTTTTTCACCTGCTGCCCTCAGAGAGAAGGTACAGGTCCATACAGGCCAGAACATCTAGACTGGCTGTATCCACAGGCTGTGAGGCTACTGAACTCTGCCCCTCTCCCCTCTCTGCCACCCTCTCATGGACAATAACCACATCCAACCTTTAATAGCACTGAACTGGTCTGCATCGTTGCATCATTTCTCTCTCCCAATAGACAACAACACATCCTAGTAAATCTAAATAACTCTGAACTGGTTATATCATTCCTCATGGGTCGCCTCTTGAATGTCCCTGCCTATGCACTTTTGGGTACATGTTCTCATGCTGCTAATAACTGTCTGTACAGAGGTCACACTGGGTCATTATTATATATTATTTAGGATTTGCACTACGGATGCTCCAAACGAAATTTCGTTGTTCTTTTGACAATGACATCAACAAAATGAAATATCATTTTTAAACCATTCACTGACTCCTCCTAATCATTGGATGGGGGACAGTCCTAACCACGCCATCAAGATATCCCCACAGCAGCACAGAGGCGTCAAATCAATATAATACTCAAGTATTATTGAATTTCCTTCCAGGGATTAATAAAGTATCTATAAGTATTATTATCATTAACGTTATTATTATTATTACCTCAAAGTTGCAAATAAGCATGGTACTTTAATTCTTATTTGTCATTCAACACTGTTTAGATCCAGATGCTTAAATATGATAAACTACTGACTGAGTGGAAAGCTATGGCTGAGTTCTTTGCACTGCTGAATATGAGCAATATATTTACATAGTCACTTCATATTTACTGCCTGACAACTACTTATACAGCTGTCTCTCTTTTTTGCATCTGGAGGATTTTATTCAAGGTTTGAATCTTTATATCCCTGAACCGGCCACCGCCACCGCTGGATATCCTTCATGTGAGCGCGATAACTCAAACAATTTTGATACTCAGTGTACCTGTTTAGGTCCCCAAGGGGACGGCCTGAGTTGGATTTCATGATTTTGGGATTTATTTTTCTCCCCACCAGGTGGCGCTTTATGCAACGAAAAAACACATTTTTGGCTATATCTCTGGAACTTTTTGTGTTATTGACCAAAAATCAAGTGCAAATGAAACGTCATGACCTCAGGATGCATCCTGTCCTGATGTCATACCGGGCTGGTTCAAAGTTTCCACACCAGGTGGAGCTTTGTGACTGAACATGTGCGTCTTTATATAATTGTATTGTGTCTATTTGAGGACTGGGAAATAGGAGGATTGGGGGTGTTTGTGGATATACCCCTAGCTGTCGCTTCTGACAGCATCGGCCTTTTTCTGGGACTGTAGTAGTTACTGAAAGTGGATTTTTTTTTTTTTTTAACTTGAAGAAAGCACTACTAAGCCTTTTAATTACCTTTCCCGTGACAGGGCCAGCCAGGCATCCCTTCTATGTAGGGTTTTGGCTAAGCCCAGCTGGAGACCTCCAGTACCCTTCCTCTTTCCTGCAGATGGCTGAACCCGCAGCCGCACAAACATTAGACCCCCAACACTACCTTCTGATGGCCTCCGAGGCACTAAAATAAGAAACAGACTTGCAGTAAATGGAACGTCAATAAGAAAATAACACACAGATCATGAAGGTTGTAATCCTTACCTGCAGTCTGACTCTTCACAGAGGATTTCCCCGTGTCTGCAAACTCCGTCTTTAATTTATCTGTCGCATCTTGACCACCACAACAGAAAGTAGCAGCGCTGCTCAGGACAGCTAGACTGCCGACAGACTCCTCTGACTGCATGTCCAGAGGGCTGCTATCCAGTTCCTGCTCAGCCTCCGCCATGTCCCTGCTCTCCGACTCCTCATCCTCAGAAACTTCTTTGGTCAGACTTGGAGCCAGGTTAGGCAAATCCAATGGACCATCAGACACGAGACCTGGAGAAGACTTTCCCTCTTTCTCGTTTAGGAGGCCGCTTGCACTGTTTTTCGCCTTTTTCAGCTTCTGAAAAATATTCTTTCCTTTTCTCCTAAAAAAAAAAAAAAGTATTTGCGTTAGCTTTTCATGAAAACTGAATACGATTGTTTTGTTTGTTAAGCATCACTAAATCACTGCTGACCTCTGCTGGGAGGTGCTGAAGTGAAAATGTGAGATGTCAGAGAAGAAGGAGATAGATGCCAGATTGTCAACAGAGCATGACAGAAGGTACTCCTCACAGCCATGCTCCATCACCAGAGGATGTGTCTTACACGGGTCAAAGAAGATTTTATTAGAAGTCACCAGTAGGATACCTGAAACCACACCCTGACAGACAGAAAGACTGTTGAGATGAACGCATTAATGTACAAGTCGAGATCAGAGCAGCGTTTCTTATCCCCACCTTGCGGTCAGTGATGTAGCGGCAGAAAAGTTTGAGGTAGGGCTCTGCCTCTGGTCCCTCCCCCTCACAGCACTCTGGTGGCAGAGCCAATAAGCACAGCTGTCCGTCAGGCAGTGGCACCGCCTCCACATCCTGTTACCATCAAAGTCGCATTTCAAACATACCATTGATTAGAAAAGAGCTTATGATGTATATGAAACACAATGCATTTTTTTTAAAATGCAATGAATGTAAAATTAACTAGATAAAGACTAAATGAAAACAAAAGAAAAAAATCTGATTAAGATAAAAACTGAACCTAAAACTAGTTATTTGTCTTTTTGTTGACTTAATTCTCTCTTTAGCCAACATGAGCACACAAAGCATGCTGTTGCATGTGTTGGTCACTTACAATGAGACACTGAGCCTCCGTAAAATCCCTTCAATAATGTGCTTTTCACTTATGTATGCGATTTACATTTACGGAGAACTTGTGATTTCCCATTTATAAAGTGCCAAATTCATATACACTTAACATGCAATTTGAAGAAATTTAAAACAAGTTTATCTTCATCCTCTAATTTCAAAGTATCCAATGATCTGAGCAGGAGTTTGTGCAACCTGAATTGTTAGCAGTTAGTAACACTTTCTATGGTAAGACACACAGCGTGAACACTTCCTGCTTTCTGTGAACGTTTTATTCACCCTTCTGAATAAAACCAGAAGGCTTAGACTTCTGCATGAAGCCTGGTTCATATTGGATGTGTTGTGTTTTGAGCCAATGATGTATAGGTCCTGGCAAAACTCGAAATCAGACTACATGAAGTTTTAAGCGCTGAACCTTCGGTAGAAGCCTTCCTCCTCTGATTTTCCACAGTTTTCCCCTCCCTGTGTGATGTATGCGTCCAGTTTGTTCGCTAGTTTATCATTAAATTTAAACTTTCATCTATAAATAAAGAAATCCTCCAAGTGGTTACTCTGAGGTTTTTCTGGCCTTTCACACCTCTATCTGACCTCCGCTCATCCTGATGACTAATAATTCTCAGTTACATGAAAGGAGGAAACCAAACCTCAAAACAGAATTATTCGTTGATTTCTCATGTTTTGTGTAAATCTGTCATTTTACTCGGAGGGGGAAATCCATGATACTTCAGCGCCTGTTCTTTTCACAACACACAATTTGAAATGATTCAGAAAACACTGTTTTATAAGCAGTGCAGTTAATCAGCTTTGATTTATAATCTTCCCCATCCTTCATCTTAGTGTGGACTAGAGCTGGTAAAATAGAGCTGTCAAATAAATCGGGTGTTGTTAAAAAGTGAAATTCCTCCCTTTGTGGGTTTGGAGTAGAAATTAGTGTAACATTGACATATAAGCCTTACTTGACACAAAGTGAGTGATATCTTCTAGCAGAACACGCAGAAAACATATTTCTTTTTTTCACCTACCAGTAGTTTGTCATACTCGGCCTCTGGTGAAGGGGACTGAGGCTGAACAACATGTGCATCAAAACAGTCTTGATCTGCTTCCCGCTTCTCTTTGACAGCAGGGTCCAGTTCTAGTGGGGTTGATCCTTCACTGGCGGAGTTGTTTTCCCCCTTTAAGAGCAGCTGCTTCAGCATAGAAGCCATGATAAGATTAGCTCTGACATTGACACGGACACACTGTGTAACCCAGTGACTAGAGTGACCACTTCCTCTTTTTCCAGCACATTGCTCCTCCTCTCTGTGTTTATAGTCATATTAAGCTGCTGAAAATATATGGGGGGTTATTTATGTGGGGTGGTACATGTGAGGTTTGACATAGAGTTTTATAAATGCACTTCTTGAATGTATCACAATAAAAAAAATCATTTTCAGTTGGATTTTCATCGCTAGTTACACGTTTATGAGGGATACTGATGCATGAATTGAAATGGAGCAACCTACTTCCTGCTCAGTCTTGTGGTAAGGCTTGTTTTGCATTTCAAATCAACATCACCTTATTACCATATGTTTCAACAAAAAACAAGCACACATCACATGTGTGTCATCATAGGCCAGTATTTGACTCTTACCTCTCTGGATACAGCGGCAGCAGATAAGTTGAGTTGTGTGGAGGTATGGGAGCGTAGGTGTCCCATTTTACTTTCTTCCAATGAGGGTGCACTATTACTGCTAAACGTAGAAGAAACACTGAACACTGTGTCCCCTGGGAGACCCTGTTATGACAAAGCATAAGAAAAAAAACAATCTTGATTGTTTTTTCCACCCAAAAAGTTCAAATCTGACCCCGCACCAGCCCCTAAAACACCTATTCAGTTCTGCAGAATAAAGGTTAAACTTAAATGCATGACTTTAATCCAGTGACTGTATACATTATATATTTAATCCAGAAAAGGACTTTAAGCGTTTTAAAAAGAGCCATAGTAAATCAATCATTTAATTTAATTCTGGCACCAATAATCAACATGAGACAAAGCCACATGCTGATTTAACACATCATTGTTATTATCATTGTATTATCAATGTTATGAAATGACGAAAAGGAACAGATATATCAATTAATAACTTTGTCTAAACGTCACTCCACATTTAAATAAAAAGCAACCTGCTTTTTAATCTAAACTGAATCTAATTATGTCCATTAAGCTTTAAAATCTTTACAGATTTTAAAGAAACTGAAACATAACTAATATAATTGTATACTTTAAAGATTTAGTTTATGCCTTTCACCAGTTTATAGACTCACACAGAATATTCACAGAATGTTTATCATAATTAAACTATTGTTACATCCCTATTTGATCCATCCATTATCTACCGCTTATTTCCTAAACGGGGTCGCAGGCAGACAGCTGACATTGGGAGAGAGGCGGGTACATGCACACATACTCACTCCCTCCCTCCTATGGGCAATTTAGAGTCTCCAATCAACCTATCCCCAAGGTGCATGTCTTTTTGGACTGTGAGAACGCAGGAGTTTGTTTGTTTGTGATTAGATCCCCAATAGCTGCTATCAGTTTAGAGCAGCTACTCTTCCTGGGGTCTCACAAAATAATCAACTAATTACATCACTTACATAGAATACATCCGGGAGTACTCGGAGAGAACCCACACTAACACGCAGAGAACATGCACCTCCACACAGAATGGCCAAGCTGAAGCTCGAACCAGCAACCTCGCTGTGAGGCCCAGTGCTAACCGTGCATATCCCCACCACCTACATCAATTATTCTAATTTTCATCTATCAACATATATATTTTTTAATTTCTTATTTAGTCTTGTTCACACTCATTTTTTAAACAAAAAACAACTGGATTCAAAACAACCCTGGATTCTTTGGTGACCTTGCAAACTCCTGCATATCTGGCTTCAGAGGGTTCCTTTTAGGACTTCACTGTTTCATTAACCTTTTGACACTTTAAATTCAAACATTGTTGAATGAGTTATAATGTGCACCTGCAAACAAAACACAACTGATCAGAAGTAGGATAAAGTTAAAACTACTCAAGTCAAACCTCATCCAATGAGAAATGGACATACTGGCCTTGATAAGAGTACTGGTGCCTGACTGATAATGTGATAACAGAAGGTTACTGTGCTTTTCCGGGGGTGTCAGCACATAGACATCTTTTAATGTGTAAACTGGCATTTTACTTGAATTAAATAGTTTCTTTTGCTGATTAACTTGATAAATGTTTGAAACATCATTTTAGATATATTTTCACTAATTACTCATCAGTCAGAAGACTTGAAATAGAATATAATGGTAAAAGTAGAAAACATGCAGCCATTGGAAGGAAGTAAAAGAAAGAAAGATGGTGGTGATAAACATGACTTTTAGATTACGTTAAGCTATACTAAATTAGCATAAATGCTATATCTTAACATGCCATAATATAGAGCTTATTACAGCAGAAAAATAAACATTTTCTTTTTTCAGTTCAAGTCTAATTAAACACAGAAAGTGGCTGACAAATACCTTTAAAAAAATGTCTGAAAAGGCATTCCTGTGGCTGTAGTGCTTGTAGATAATCTTAAAGATACTCTGTTTCCCCATGGTGTCCATAGAGAAGCTGAACCTTCTCTGTCACTCATCTCTGAACCTTTGACACTCCCTGTCAAACTCCAACTCCATAAACGTCGAGACCAATCACCACATACCAAACTAAAAGTGCTTTCTTAGATACGCTAATCAGATGTTACATAATCCTTGTCCAGACTTTCCTGCTCCCACAGCAGCACTCCTACAATTTTACAATTTTATATGTAAGAAGTAACAAACATGAGACTTACATCTGAAGATCCACCCAAATGCTCTTTTTTCACTACAGTATTGCTTAGATCCCATGAAATTCCTGTACAGAGGGGAAGGAAATATGACATTACTGTAATTCCTCCTGTCAAATTACCCAGAACACAAGTAGCAGGAAAAAGGAAGGAAGACATGCAGCCGACATATTTTGCTTTCCTGCCTGTATAAAAAAGAACTTTCAGACATGAAGCTCTTATCAGGCTTCAAATTATATGCAAATTCAAGCTGCAATTCCTCCCACATGACACAAACAGCTTGTGTACTGCCTGAGGATATGAAACAGTCCTGGAGCACCTTGCAGGTAGTACTGCCGCAGCTTGGGGTTTCTGATGCGGGGGATATGGTTGAGAGGCCGGTTCATGATGGGCTTGTCCTGAAGCTGACTGTTGCCTGCAGCCTGCTGCATGACTCGGGCTGGAGCTTGTGTCTCCCAGGGAGGCTTTGCAAACTGCGGAGGCTGGGAGACTCCAGCCGGCAGCTTGGATCCCAACCTAAGAGACAGAGCAGCATAAACAAACTCATCAGCTTTATATCACTAAGGAGTGCCACACAGTTATTATCCTCAGATTCATGCAACAACATTTAATTTACACTAACTCCATTTTAGGAACACATCCAACATCGGTGTTTACTTAAATTTTGAGTCATCTGAAAATATTTAAAATAATTGAAAATAAAACTCTTGACTCACTGTTACTAAAGAAATATTCAATATAGCAACTTTAAAAGTAGCAATATTTTATAAATCTCAAAGCTTTAGAAGTATTTGAGAGTTATGAGCATATTTTTTATTCCTATTGCATGGATAAAAAAAAAGCTTAGAAACCTCAAGAGGTTTAAGCTCTTAGATAACATCAACTGACTTAATTAGACAGTTGGAGGCTTGCTCACAGTCTAGAAGAAAGGCTGGCAAATACTAATTTCAGAGCTTTATACTCTTTAAACTTCATCTGAGCTATCAGTAGCTGTGAGCTAGTAGGCACAGCTGGCTGGCACTGTAAAATAAAACTATTGATGTTTAATACGGGAAAAAAAAAATCAGTCGGTATGGGTTGATATCGGTATCGGAAATTAAGAGGTGGACAAAATCGGAATATTAGATATCAGTAAAAAATGCCAATATCAATTATCCCGTATCTGAAGTCCTGCCTTAACCTATAGTTAATACAGTTATCTTAAGACTTTGACAAAAATACAAAAAAACTCTTAAAAATCAAGATCCTAATTTCTGTTGAACTTCTGTACTTACAATGCCTTGATGCCGAGTTAGAAACTAAGATTTTTTTGGGACATCGGATCCAGTTAACTTAAGAGTACTAAACATGAATAACAAAATGTTAAACTCTAATCATATCCACATGCAAGTTGACCTAAATGTCAACGTAAAAGTATCGTAGGACTTCTTACTTCATCCCACAAGATTAGTTCATGTAGTCTCTTGTTTAAAAAATAAAACAAGCATTTCAATTAACAATGAAAAAAACTGAGAGTATACACTTTAATATGAATGTTGTTTTGAGGAGGATTTTCCTGCAAAGCTTTGAGCATCTTATGTGAATATTTGTAGTGTGAATAATCGAATGAGCAGCATTCAGTCTGCTTCGAGTTATTTATAGTGGAGTAGGAGTCGTCTGTGCAATCGAGTGCCAGAGTTCCTGGCAAGATGGTGCCGTTTTCATCCATATAATGTGCTGTTATGGAGTTCTTCAGTGACAGGATGGATGAAATAACCCCATGGTAATCTGCCTTTTCAATGATAATTTCTACATGTGTCGCAATTGGATGTAACCCTCTCCTGATGCAAAAACATTTCAGGTTCTAATGAAAGACTGAATTGTAGTGTGTTTTAATCTGAGAGGCAAATGCCAGCCAAACTTGTCACATGCCTACTTCCTCGCTACTTTTTCATCTCGTAATCCCACATATTTAGAGTTCTGACCTGGTCTTTACATTGCAGAAGTAGCTAGTCCTGGTCTTGTCTCTCTGGGCCTCAAGGTCCATGGCTCTCAAGGTCTCTGGCCTCCTCACATATTGAGCCATTTTCTTTTCTTTTTTTTTTTTTTTACTCTGATGTTGGCAGCAATAGTAGATGCAAATGGATGAAGGACTCAGCTGGCATCCTTTCTCTTCTTATTCTCCATGCCTGCCTTCTTTTTGCCCCAGTTATAGTACCTACAGAAAAAAAAAGAGTGTGCTGGTTTTGCAAACATTCACTGCACGTAGGAAGAGAAAAGCTTATTCTCTCTGCAACAACATGACCCTGCATGTAAGGAAATAAGCCAGACACTCATTAGAATAATGGAGCCAGGTTTCCAATTCAATAAACCTATCAATCAGCCTGTGTAATTAGTGTGTAAGAGTGCTCCTGCAATCAATATAAGCTTATGGTCCAGAGTTGCATGGCACTTTTTGAAATTTCAACATATTGGTATTTACCTGAGACAGGATAGTATTTTGCCTCCAGTATTGATCAATTGGTGTATCTTGCTTTTGACAGTGCTAAGCATAGTTGGATTTTAATAAATACAATATCACTGACATGACACAGCAGTGTATCCGACTACAAGCCCAGCTGTGGAACTTATTCGGGCTAATGCCCCATTGAGTGTTGATGTGTAATGTCTGAACTAGCAGGAACAACGGGTTAGCAATCTTCTGCATGCCTGACCAACACCTGGCATTCCTCTGTAATACGCTACAAGAAATGGTAAGAGCTTGTTTCCTGTGAATGTTGCGTTATGATATTATCTTTGCAGAGGAAGTAAAGCATTTTAAACGACATTACAGAATGGTCGAGACAGCAGCTATGGCTTAAAAGAATGACATCAGCGGAATATGTCACAAAGATGAAGGATTCAAAGATGTTTAAGGTGAGTTGTATGTTTACTTACCTGTATCTTGCCTAGGGATGAAGATGGGTGTCGGTCACATGAGTCTGTATTCATATTGCAGCGTTATGATATCACTGCAGACAACACTAACAAGTTCAATATTCAAGCTCCGCCCTGTGCTTTTAAAGCGCCATCTCGACGATTCACGGCGACATGTCAAGATAGTTCCTGTCCTCTTCCGTTTTATCAGCGGAAGGCAAAGGCGGAAGTAGAAAGAGGGTTTCCATCTTTTTATTACGAAACCTTTGTAAGGTGCAATTGAAAATATTCATTGATGGTGTATTATACATTTAAATAAAATATAACATTCTAAGTTGCATGAGTTGTCGCAGAAAGTCAGTTTTATACAAAGAGAGCAGCGCCATGTCGCAAGAAGGCACGGCAAGTTTATTCGTATAGAAGTTTAAAGCACTTTACATAAAAGCATTAAAAGCATTACAGATGTTAAAATAGAAATACAACGAAAATAAAAATATAGCTAGAATCATAATAAAATAATCAATTAACTTAAGAAAAAGGATTTAAGAAATTAGAACCACACAGGCTTTTTCTAAGGTTGTAGAAATTGAGCACTCAGTCCTATTGGTGCACTTCACAAGAAAAGTATTGGGCAAAATTATTGATATATACCCTATTTCCTCCTAAATTATTAAAAAGGAGTACGACTTTTCTTGTAATCCTAGAAAATGTTCCTAAGCAATAGTTCTCCAAGGTTTTGAAACATCCTTGAAAAATTTTGTTTGGACTTCTTTTATTTGTTATCCAATCTTTGTGCCTGAATTTTTTATTGTTTGTGCAGTAAATAATTCATCACTGATACGTAGAAGAAAAACACAGTTGGTTACTCAAAGATTAAACCAGTGATATGTCTACACATTACACTTTACTTAGCAAAGATTTTGGTTGAAACCTATGTATGTTATTTTTCTTTCAATCACTTACATTTATTTAATTGCATCAGAGAAATGATACTGGAAAATGGAGCAGCCAGCGCCCAAAGAAGAACTTCGATATTGTCCAATAAGTGTTGAGAATTATTGTTGAAATTTGTTTAAAGAAATAATAAGAAAGCTTGTTTAAGGTGGTTTAGACTATGTTGAAAAGTGCTGGAGATTTGACCAAAAAATGATTTTCAATCTCATTAGAATTTTGTTTTTCTATGATTTTCTGCATTCCCATTTATGTTTGCACATGGGTCAGTTAATACTTACACCCATTTCAAATGTTCCCAGGTAAAATATAAAGAAATGAAATATGGCTCAATGTAATTCTGTCTTACTGTAAATTTAGCCCACTTAAGCTTTGATGGATATAAGCATGGTTACACCTCCTTAGTGGTATTGCAGGAGACTAAGTCTGGAGAATCAATAAATAATAAGTATTTTTAAGCATTTGTGGCTATTCTTCCCCGTGCAAAATTGTGATAAAGATACACACAGCACAAAAGTCTTAAACTGAGAAAGAGCATGTGTTTGCAGGTTATTTACCTGTAGTATATTATTCAAAACAGAAAAAGAAATCACAGAGCATGATGAGTTTCCTGTTTTTAAACGTGTTTTAGAGATGAAAAATTAGGAAATCTTTAAAGCATTTTCAACTTGAAACATTCATTTTCAGAATAAACCCAGTTAAATATTTGTTTTGATTGTTCATTTAAATAATTTAACTGAAACTTAACTCAGCACTACTCAGATAAACCTTTAGGGGGCGCGCCTGCATTGACTTAAATCAGAAAGGAAGGAAAGAACAAAAAAAGTACGAGGTTCCAGCCAATCAGATTGCAGGACAGGGATGCGCAGATTTCCGGCCTGACAGTGTGAAAGACGAAGAGGAGAAGTATCTGTTCTCCGAGCCTGTTATGTGTTAACTTTCCACAATTCGTTCTTTTCTCACGTAAGTTTTTATGTTGTAGCTTTTACTGAAACTAGCGAAGACTAGTAAAACATACATATGAGTGTCGATGAAATACATAGTTGTA
This sequence comes from Pseudomugil tenellus, assembly GCA_037177515.1. Classification (NCBI taxonomy): domain Eukaryota; kingdom Metazoa; phylum Chordata; class Actinopteri; order Atheriniformes; family Pseudomugilidae; genus Pseudomugil; species Pseudomugil tenellus. Next base: position 11,477,118 of record JBAMHX010000022.1, read on the forward strand.
GGTCAACCTGGGGCCGTTGTTAAGCTTTGCGACGGTCCCTGTTGTTGTTAGATACTCGTTGCTAAGTTAGCTGCCGGCTGCAGATAAACCTGGCGAAGCTGTTTGCAAACACAGCGTATTATTGATTGTCTCTTTTAAATGCACCATTTTCTGTTATCAGTATAAAATGCTAGCTAATACAGAATGCGCTGATAGTTTGAATGTAATCAAGGGATTCGATCCAGCTAGCTTAGCCATCATAGTAGATACTCCTCTTAATGTTTGTCCCAGAAGAAGAGCAAAGTAACAGCGCGAGCTATTTTTATTCAACAGCTTGTATAGTTTTGAGCATTTGTAATGATGGACGTAAAACTGATGGCAATACAGTTTGAACAGCTGCAACCCA
>JBAMHX010000022.1:11488090-11517450 GCA_037177515.1 Pseudomugil tenellus
AAGTGAAAAAGTGCTCACAGGAAAGTGAACATGCTCAGGTGTCCCCCTCTACTCAGAAGGTCCGAGGCAGGCCAGGTCCACAAGACCAGGACAAATGGCAGGCAGTCCCAGACAAGGACCCCAGCCACTCCACCCCAGAACCAGCACACCGTCCACCCGGGAGGCGGTACAGGGTGGTCCCGGCCAGAGCCCCCGCAGTCCGGGGGAACGAACCCCAGCGGGCCGGGGCCGGTAATTGCGGACCCCGCAGGGCACCCAGGGTGCCCAGAGCAGGCAGGGCAAAGGCCCCAAGAACCCAGAGGCACTCCCCCACCCGTCCCCAAAGGCGGAGGACCCAACCAACGCCAGTGGACATCCCGGGCCACAAGCCCGCAACCAGACAGGAGCCAGCCTGCCCCCCGGCACCCCAGATGCTCCCCCGGGAACCAGCCCTCCATTCACACACATACACCAATCCACACAGATCCAGCCCCCGCCTCTTCTAACCCACAGGTACAAGAAGGGGACAAGAAGGCCAAAAGACAACCTCTGCACACACTCACACGCACAGCAAGCCCAGTACCCTGCAGGGTCCACATCGGCCCCCAGCGGCCAAGCCAGCCTGAGCTCCAGGTGGGCGGGCAACAGCCGGCTCTGATCAAGACCAAAGCAGGACCAGATCAGGCAAATGGTGGCGAAAAATGACCTTCTCACTCCCCACCCATTAATGATTGTGAGGTGTGCTGTATGTAGCTAAAATTAGGGGACACGGACCACATCATGCTGGGTGCACGGCAACCTAAGTAGCCCCACCCACCATACATTCCATGGCCCACCCCTCAAGAGGTGTATGTTTGCTATCTGTAGTAGGCCTAGTTGTGTTTATGTATAAGTGCGATTAAAACTGAGAGGCGATTAGGTACCGAGTGCAGCAACAAGGGCCACCTTAATGGTCCCCATTACCACACCCAGAAAACGTAACCGCCCCCCATGTCCCTACTTGTGTGTGCTGCTGCTAAGAAACAGACAGACAAACCAACATGACCTCGGCCTTCATGGAGGTAAATATTCTCATAGAAGCGCTGAATGAAAGCACTGTACACCACAGGACAATGTAGCTTGCTTTTTCTCTAGTAGAGATATAACTCTCTCAGCGTGTCTTCCCAGTCCTTACTGGGACATCAATACTTAGAAATGACCAAGTGGGGAACAAAACAGACGCACCATTGAATTAAATGAAGCACTCTAGAAGATGGATATTCAAATCATAAAGCAACACTTACATCAATGAGTGTCCAGTAAGGAAAACTGACAGAATGTCCAACATCTCAGCGAGCAGAAATTTACACCTCTGAGGTGTGAAATCCTGTGAGGTGCTGAAAATTCATGAATCAGCGCAGATGAAGAACCCTTTAAAACCTTATGTTCATATTAACTTTGTATCTTTTACACAGCATGAAATTATGCATGCTTGCAAGTACATGTGCATACAGACCACAGACCATTTGCTTGTGGTCCTTCTGAGGGTTTATAGACCATCTATTGGTATTGAACTTATATATATATATATATATATATATAAGTTCAATACCACTATTTATGATGTGGTGCTAGTGTCACACTGTGGTCGCCATGCAACCAGCCAAGTCTCTGCAAGCTATTGACCTTCAACCAAGTTCGTTACACTTGAAAAGGCCTCAAGCCAATTACCAAACTTTTTTTCTGAAAACTGAACAGAAACAATTAATTAAGGTGATTATAGTCCATAGCTAGTTCAGATTTGCTGTCTTTAAACAAGGCTAAGCTAAGCTAAGCTAATTTGCCCCGTTGGAGCTGCTTACTACAACAGAGTCACGTTGCTGCTGTAGAAAATCATTTTTATTATCTAATTTAGGAGCTAATCTCTGAGTCATTGGGTTTGTTGCTGTAAAACATCATGAATGCTATAATTTGTCTTTGTAACAGTAATTCATCACTGTTATTATGCATGTGTTAATTCACAAGATTCATTTCAGGAAAGTGAAATCTTTCTCCTACACACACGCACAAATGTGCACACATTTTCATGCACTTTATTCCCCCCTCTCATTACTTGGTTGTATCCTGCAGAGACTGTTCTGAGGGGGGCTCATAATAAGATAGCTAATTAGCCTAGGTTCTTAGGGACTATGTTAACCCATTACTGAAAGACATACTGTGTGTATCTTAATGTGTGTGCAAGTGTGTTACATAATGTCAGGTCAGGTCAATGGTAATTGCTAACATTTTGAGCTGTACTTTGGGTTACAGAGACAGTAGAAATTGATAAGGGTGTAATTTTAGGTGGAAAGCATAAAATGATCATTTCCGATGTTTTAACCTGATCAAATATTTTGGTTTTCTTAATGTTGATTAAATACATCAGCTACAATTTCTACTACTGCAGTTGACCCTGAGGGCATTTTCTACACAGATCTCTCCAGAAATAATTAGGTGATATTACTCCTGAAATGTTTGAAAGTTTATAGAAGAAGCTCACATGAAGTTACGAAGTCAAGCTTTTTCAAAATCCAAAAGAAAACAACAACAAAAAAAAAAACGAAACTCTAATTATAACAATAGACAAAAGTTATGTTAGGCTACTATTTAAGCCATGGATGAGATTATGCTGATGACAGGATTCGATGCTCATCAGATCTTCTTAGCAGCTGAAACTGATGAGAACAGCATGTGCGTGAGCCGGAGACTGCCATCCCAGAATAGCTTGCTGACATGTTGAGTCTCTCAAAGGAGCTGAGTTCCCACCAGAAAGAGGCAAAATGTGGAGTTTGGCACATGCAAGTGTGACAAAGTCTGAAAGGCTTTTTTCTTTCATAACCTCCTTTAAGACACAGTGACGGAAAATGTTAACAGAGGATCAGACACAGAGACTTGCTGCTTTGGGAAAACGTGCTAAAACCTTTGAGTGTTGGTGATGCTTGATATTTTTAATAATATCTAAACTGAGGTAGGCTAAATGGAAAACAACAAAGGTTTCACATCTTAAAACCCAAAGCTTCTGACTTGTTTTGATAGCACACTGACAGTTTTTATGCACATTCTTTGAGCCATCACTGTCTGCAGCTCCCAGGGGCTAAGAAACAATGTTTCACTATATTTTATGCTCCAGCCAGGGGTGTCACATGACATAAACACGCTAGCAACTGGATTTGAACACATTGGCTGTTTTGGACAAGAACCATGGGTAATTCAGCTAAGAAACCTCAGAGGAAATTATTGGCAAAGACAAAGAAAAGAAGGGGAAGACTTCTTTAGGACGGCACCAAAGTGCAACAAATCTGCCATATCAGTAGTGTCCCTTTAAGATGTAAGCAGCTTTACACAACAGTAAATTTTTTAATGAATTGCCATAAAATGTTCCTGAAATTCAGAATCTTCAAGGTAGGATCCCTCTTCACACAAACACGTCTTATACAAAACCTTCTGGCAATTTTTTTTTAGCAACTGTTAGCATTAAGAAATCCATCCATTTTCTATCTCACTTATTGCAAAGTAAGGTTGCTGGAGCCTGTCCTAGCACTTATTAACTTATTTGAAAGGAGCCAGAGAACCTGGAGATAACTCACGCATAAACGCTGAACTAAACCAGTGCAGAGTCAAAGCTTAAACCAGTGAGCTACTCTGTGAAGCTGTGGTGTTAACCACCATCACACTGTGCAGGATGCACATACATGTATGTTAAAGCTTTAGACATAAGCCTGCCAAACATCAGGATGCAGATTGCAGTTTGTGCTGAAATGATGACTACAGAGCTGAAAGCATCACCGTTTACAGCCTCCACTAACATGACTACTAACTTTTAAACAATATGTTACTTTAACTCAAATCTTTAGATATTTAAATATTTGAGTTTTTCTTTAGGATGAATAAAATATTTTTCATTTAATTAAATATCAAGTAGCTAAAACGATGTGAATAAAAAATGACCAAAGCAATTGTTGGGTGTTTTACTACAAACCTCAACACAGAAATATTTGGTATGATAAACTGTTTTCTCTTATGGTAAATACCAGATAATTCATTTAATACCATTTACTTCTGTTTCCAGTTTAGTTCTGGTTTTATGCCCTGTTTTATTTCCTGTTTCTCCCGTTTGTGTTCACTTCCTGCTCCAGTCACAACTGCTTCCCAGTCATCGTTTATCCCACCAGTGTGCTCCTTGTTTTCCTCAGTTCATTGTCAGATTTCTGTCTTTCCTTTGAAATTACTGTTTTTTTCCTGTCAAGGACGAGGAGACTGGTTTCTTAGATTGAGAAGAATATAAATTTAATAATGAAAAATTAAGGAAGTTGAATATACATTAAACATTAAAACTTGGAGTGAGACAATACATGAAAGACAGACAGACAACGTACAAGGTTATAACCAAGGGAGAATCATTTCAGAGATCTGTTGTCACACAGAAGTCCGAAGGTAATTCTGCCCAGTCACTTAGAGACGCCTTCGTTTGAAAACTTTGTGTGTCATACTCTAGAGTCAGTTTTTCTGTGACAGATAAAGACTTATGTCCCGCCTAAATATTTTCCTGATGGAAGGAGCGTTATGGTCAGACCTTTCAGCCAGATATTAATTAAGGGTTAGGTAATTAAGCTAAGATATGAAATGGCTGCTACACCTTTGCATTTTCACCTTTTCTGTTTGCTGTGCACAGTTCATTAGTGCATGTGTGTAAGCTGTTTTCGTGTAGTTCATATACTTGTTTATCCTGCTGTTGCAGCTGTTTTCTGCATTTCAATTACAGTATATCAGTTTTTGTTTTTTCTGCGTCCTCGTCTCCTCATCATTCACTGAGACTACTTCATGCTTACAGCAAACTGAAGAGGCACACACTTATTCCATTGAAGATAAAATAATGTGTTTTGTATAAGCTAAAATAATACAGAAATGCTGTTAAAAAAACTTTTGGGGTAAAAGAAATGCTCAAATTTTGAGCTGGAAACTGTTAGCCATGAAATTGCCTTAACGAAACCTTCCATTTGGTCTAATTAACTTGTATCACTATAGCCTTCTGTCCTATCCTCCCTCACCACTCCATCTTCCTCATCCTCTCACGCCCTCCTTCCACTGTGATTGCTTAGCAGCTGAAGGAGGAAATTATAATGTTCTTTCCCTGCCTTGCTTTCACACTCCTCTCCTTCCTCTCACTTCCTGGAACAACTGGTCATGTGTTTAGCTTTCTTTGCTGACATGATTCACAATAACCACACACCACATGGGTATACGTGCACAAATTGACTCATGCCCTGGTTGACTAACTCCAGGGATTGTCTTGTGCTCTCTCCAGGTGGTGGGCATTTGTGTGAGGGCATGATACCAGGTTTTAACAAAAAGCCATTTATACTTGGCTGAAAAAAATAAAAAAATAAAAACAACAATTATTTTCTTTCACAAATTAGAGAGCCAGGTTAATGAGCATGCGCAAACACTGCAATCACTGCTAATGAAGAGTTATTGCTTTTTCTTACAATACATCAGTGGTGATGAGTTTGTTTATTTGACATGTCTTCTCACCATTATTTACTCAAAATAAAGCAGCTTATTATTATAGGTATAGATCCAGACAAAAATATGCTTGTTTACAACATATATATGCCAAAAAACTATATATATAGTTTTTTCAGGTCAAGTTAAAATGTTGTGCTGTTTTATTTACTGAAGTTGGATGATTCATAGCAGGTATTTAAATGTACCAAAGTCTAGATTTGGCCACTTCAACAAGTAGATGTGTCAATTCTCACATATTTTTTTTAGTCATACACTTCAGTGCTGCTTTCTCTGGCTGCTGGCTCTTCAACCGTGAATGTCTGTTTCGATGATGCAGAAAAATAAATTGCTAGACAAGTCCAAATAACATTTCTAACATTTACGAGAAGTCAAATGAATAATATTAGCAATCAAACAAGTTCATCTGCCTTCACATAGAGAGTAAAACTGTATATGGAGTCTCGGTCCCTGGCACTGTGATAGTGTTTGCATTCCTGTCAGAGCGAGGAGGCTGGAATCTGGCGCCTGCCTCCTTCATCCTGCAGTATAACTTCAAGGACATCTCATCACAAGGGAGCCTGGAGGGAGGCAGTGTGATGTATCACCACAATGACCATCTTACCTATCCCACCCAAGGTGTATGAGCTGCTTCATTTCTCACAGTGAATGCTAAAGAACCAAAATGATGTTAATTTGCTAAGTGATAGTTTATGAAGCTACAATAATGAAGTAGCATATAGTGTGTTTACATATATATGTGGGAATTCTGACTGTGAAGTTCAAGTCAACAGATGGCTCACATAATAGCTTGTATGTAGTTTGTCTCAGTGCAACTCCGTCCACCACGCTTATGTATATAAGAGCTTAAGTGTAAAGTATTACACCTTGTGAACTTCTTGTCATTTGTAAAGTTGCTAATTGTGTTGTGATTTAAAGGACAATAACTTGAAAATCTTTAGTATTTCACTTTCAGTATTTATTTGGCTTTTTTTCTTTCACCAGACATTTGTTTTCAATTTTACCTGCGTAAAACTAATTTAAGGATGGCACGGCCTTCCATCCATTTTCATTAGTAAGGTATAAACAAGCCAAGTATTTTCTGTTTTCTGGATATTTCTTCATACATTTCATATTTATTAATGCAAACAGTCATGTTTAGTGAAAAGGAAGTGACTCAGTTAATCAGATTAGAACATATCTTTTAATTGTGGGTGTTTTTACCCTCTGAGGTGTCTTCACACTAAATTTTGGCAAGATAGAGTAAATGTGTCGTATTTTCCTCCTTTGTCTCCCCTCCCTTAAATCTCTCCGCCCCTCAGAGTATTGGCACTACGAGGCGCACAGCGTGGACTTGGAGACTTCTTGGAACCTTTACGCACGACGTCGCAATAAACGCGAGAACCTCATTCACACGAAGGGGACACTTACAAGCCGAATTGGAATGCCATTAAACTTATGATTTTGGACATCAACTTTTCCCCAGTAACTACACGACTTTTAGCTCATCCTTTTCGCTGGGATCTCGTTCTATCATCAGAGGGACTGAGAATCCTCTGATCACAGTGACCGCTAGAGGAGTGGAAACGATGTAAGCAGAGTTGGCAGGAAACAAACTCTAAAGAGCAACAGTGATTTTTTTTTTAAATAGATCGCAGATAGAGAGGATGATCCCGCCAGCCAACGCGATTCAGGAGGACAGTGGGGGCAAAGAGGACGAACGGGACCAGGATGAGACACCCAAATCCCCGACCACAAGCGCCAGCAACCAGGAAACCAAGGTAAGTCTGCACGGATATTTTTCACCTGACAGACTCTAAGAATAATCAGATTAACTTTCATAAACATAGTGAAGAAACTTTTGAGAAAATTATTAAAAATAGTTTTGAACTGTGATTAGATTTAAAAAACGAAAAAACACAAGAAACTCAGACAATACATTTAAACGTGTTAAGATAAACTTTTTAAGTAGACCCCAAAAGCTATATTTACTAAGATCACAGAAATCCCCCCCCCCCCCCCCAACGTGTATAATAAGCAGGTCATATTTTCTTAACAGCCTTGTTTATAGATGTATAAGTGATTTAATGTAAAGCAGACAACATAATCATCTAAATTCAGTACTATTTTTAGTCACAGGTATTGTTTTTTAAAGCAACAGATCAGCCAAAAAAAAAAAAAAAAAACTAAAAATCGTTATTTATATAGTCAAATAAACATATGGTCCAAATAATATATTTCTATGAAACAGTTCGTGGCTCCTACTTGTGTCTGCCTTTGGCATTTTAGCGTGTTTATGGGTCACTTGTTGCCCAGTCTCCTAGCAGGACATTTTTGGAGCCAATTATCAGGGTGGCTGTTGCAGCTCATGTCCTCAAAACACAGGATTGATGCCTGTAATTTTAATAAACTAATCTGAATTAATGCTGAGGCTTTAACCAGTTCCCTCAGTTTCAATTGATGACTAAGAAATGAGCGTCCTGTGCTGTCTTAACTTTGACTTCTGTCTGATTTGACCAAATATTAAAACTATTGCCAAACAAATGCATCACTTTAATTGTTTAAGTGTTTAACTAAAGTATTATACTTTACCATGAGCGGAACAACTCTTTAACAACCATTAAGTAAAGCTGTATTTGTATTTTCATTCCTCTTTCAAGAATATTGTGAGGCCTGAACATCACAAGCGCAAGGTGAGCCTCAATTCATATGTAAACTCTAGCAAGCTGCTGATTTTAGACCATCATCATAAAGATATGCCTGCATGTACATACAGATAAAAGTTGTTTTGCCTTATTGACACTACAACTTTTACTGCCTTTGTAATTAGATCACTCTGAGATGTCAAGTTTCATTCATCATCACCCATATTTATGCTGGGCACGTCTTCTTTCAGGTTGCATTGTACATTTATTTACAAACCTCAAATACATAGTAGGCTTGATGAAATGTAACATGAACTTAAACCACTTAAAAAACTAAAAAAGTCAGGTCATAGGCATGTTTATTGTGTTACATCAGCTTATTTTTAAATGATACGTTACAGTCATTTGGGAACTGATTACTTTAATAATTTGAGTTTTGCTAAAGGACCCATTTTCTAATCTTGCTGTACAGCATTTTTGCTGCTCAACAATCTTTAGTCGTTGCTCCTGCTACTTATAATGCATCAGACAATGTGTTCTGAACTGTCACCCACACTGATGACTTCTTTTACTGATAACACCCTGGACAATCTTCTTTTCAACGAAACTATTCTCACTTTTTACAAAAGTCATCTGAAAAATAGACTCATCTGACCACAAAGCAGTTGTCTTTCTGTCCATGTGGGATGAGCATGTGCTCATAGGATGCTGTAGTGTTGCTGGACAGAGTCTATGTCTTGATTTGTCTGTAGAAATATTCCGTAAATTCTGCTTTCATACTGAACGCCTCATCAGTCACTTTTTTGACAACTGACTGGAGAATCTTCCAGAACACTAGCTTGTATATTCTGCAAAAGGAAATAAATGAAAATCTGCCTTTTTATTAGTGTTTTGCTGGCATCAATTTCTAGATTTATTTCTGTTAGAGTTCCCAAATGCAATCAATTTGGCCAATGTCACTGATAATTATTTCCTTTGTACAAACGTGCTTATTAAAGATTCAAAAGCACAAGTCAAGAATTAAAGTTTTCATCAAATTTTAGAAATCTTCCCAAATTTTCTGAAGATTTGAATCACTGAACTTTAATCTCATACATTAACTAGTTGCTGCAGTTTGTGTAGCTGCTTTATCATAGTTGTTGGTTTGGTGCCATCAAACAGAGCATGAACTGCCTGCACACAGTCGCTTTGCTTCATTTATTACCAAACCCCAGCAAACTATTTGTTTACTTTAATACAATAGCCTGTTTAAATAAGTTCTGCACATACACACAACACAAAATAAATATTAAATCTATATACAACCAAGATCCATTTGTCTTCACCCGTATGTAAAAGCCATGCACAGAGCAGGAGAGAAGACAGTATTTGTGATGTTGGTTCATATTTGTTAGTCTGTGAAAGCTTGGGTGCTTGTGCATCCATGTGTGTGGGTGGTGATGGTAGAAAAAGGGTCAAAATTGATTGTTTCCAGAGTGATCTGCAGAATTGATTCACTATTGTGCAGCTGCAGTGACTCTAAACAATTTGCTCAGGCATGTTCAGAAAAATGGCAAGCGCAAAGCATTTATGAGCAGTGTGTTAATTCACCTAACAGTGCCGTAGTTTAAGGTTAGGATCTCTGTGTCTTTGTAACAAACACTGATTTTGTTTACAATTGCAAAGGCAAGCCTGAGCTTTGGGATCTAATGAATAATTAAGTCTTTCCTTACCTATTATATTTAATTTACATCTTTATTCAGTTGCAATCCACTGGTCAAAGCAAAAATAAATACATTAAAATGCTTTGCAGTTGCTTTTAATGATGTGTTTGTCAGGTTTAAGTGGATCTCGCAGGAGGGGAGGCTCACGCTGAGAGATTAAATGAGGACTTGTCAGTGTGGATTGTTATGAGTAATTTTACTGTAGAGAATAAACCTGATGAGATGGAAAGTGGCTGCAGCCAGAAACAGGTTGAGAGAAGTCATTTTAAGGTAATGCACTGGCTGAGGCTGGAAATGACATTACATCCCAGATTGTTCCAACTGCGCTAAGTTAGCCCCAGTAGGCTACTAATCTTTTTACTGGCCGGTGGACACTGCTGTATTAGCCTTATTGTTGGTTCAGGTTGTTGCACCATTTTATTTGATTCACACCTGCCTCAATTGCAATACATGCTAGATTTCTCTCTCCTGTGCTCCATTTTTCTTTAACTCATCTTCTCTGTTTTCAGCTGCAAAGACTCAAGCGCTCCTTGTCCTTCAAGACAAAAAGCATCCGCAGCAAGAGCGCCGATAACTTCTTCCGAACCAGCAGTGAGAACAAGACTGAGCTGCTGTCTGATGTGAGCAGCAGCACAGGCCATCTCTGCAACATTGGGATGGCTCCGCCACACACCACCAACCTCCCCATTCCTCCGGTACCACCGGCCATTCCTTGCGCTCCTCCTCCCACATCACGCTCCCAGTCACGTAACCCAATGCAAGTAGACTCAGCAGGACACTGTTTCATGGAGCACATCTTCAAGAAGCCCACATTCTGTGACGTCTGCAACCACATGATTGTAGGTACGCCTGAAAAACCAGAACATCAAAGCAAAGTAACAGCTGCTGCTGCAACTTTCACCTGATTCTGTCACCAGAATTGAGGTGTGGGAGTAGTAAATGTGCATTTTCATAAGGAAATAGCGTGACATTTTGCACAATATTGTTTGAAATGCTATATAAGTATCCAGTTAGAACAGTTTTCAAACTAAAACTCACAGAGAAACACACTGACGCAGCGTACCTTATGTATCCAACTTGACCCTCTGACATGTGACTAAGGTATCTCCATCCTAATTCCCACACTGAGCGCAATCGCCCCATCTGTCTGCTGAGGTGTCAGATAGCCAACAGTAGCTGTGCCAGCTCTTCTACTTGTCTTGCCCTTGCCAGATGTTCTTTTGCTACAGATTTCCTTGTGAACCATCAGAGCTGAGGAACACAAAGTCTTGATGGCATGATGATGACAAGGGCTTCTGGCACCATCTGCTTAATAATTAAACCTCACATTGTGTCCTAATACATAAAAAGATCAAAGAACTGAGAAGGTGAAAATGTACATTTCATTACCAGTATGAACAGCTTTTCAAAAGTCTTAAAATGAGAAAGTTAAGAAGTCAGAGTAGAAAGACTGCAGAAGTTAACGAAGTTAGGTGATATTTTTGTCGGGGATATAATGGTTTTCATCAAGACCAGGTATCCTTTGTGTGAGTGCGATAACTCCAACAGTTTTCACAATTCTCACTGTACCTGTTTACGTTACCAAGAGGACGACTTGTATCAAAATTCACGATTATAAGAATTGTAGTTTCCCCACCAGGTGGTGCTTTATGCATGAAAAATGAGATTTTTGTCTATATTTCTGGAACTATTCGTTTCATTGACCTCAAAAGGTCATGACCCCAGGATGCATCCTGTCCTGATGTCATCCTGGGCTGGTTCAAAGTTTCCACACCAGGCAGAGCTTTGTGACTGAACATGTGCGGCTTTATATTATTGTATTGTGTCTATTGGAGGATTGGGGAATTGAAGTATTTTGGGGGGGTATACCCCTGCCTGTCGCTTCCAACGTCATAGGCCGTCAGTAGCGCTTGCAGGATGAGGAACCATGTTCAAGACATGGCTATAAAGAAGAAAGGAGGAAAATAGTCGTGAAAGGTTTAAAGTTGTTTTGTTAGACATATTTATCTGTGAAGGATATTAAGTTTGTCGCTTTTGACCAGACTTTTGACTGACTGTCACAAATGCAGGATTGATACCATAATTAATACTATTTAGATATTTTTCTAACATACTTCAAACTCCCAACTAAACAAATAACTCCGAAAATACAAACAAATTCATAGAAGATTACATAAATGAAAAGTCAACTGTTCCTCAAAATATACTAATATGTAGTTAAAAACAGGGTTATTTACGCTGATCTGGATGGTCAAAAAAGTATGTCTAGCTGTAGCTCTGAATAAGCCTTGGGTGGTCAGTCTGAGACAACAGGACAATGTCAACCCCACCTGGCCCTCTTATTGGTTCTATTCCCTCTGGTCCACTCATGAAATAAGATACTTCTTTGTTCTTCATTTGTCCTGCTTTAATGAGACCATATTGTGTGTACATGTGTGTCTTTTTGTGTGTAATGAGATGTAATGGTGCTGTCAAAATCAGATTCAGAGCAGAACACTCGAGACACATGGAGAAATATCTGTGGTACAAAAAAAGGGAGGGAACCTATTAATAAATGAGCGCAACAATAATATTTTTTGTTTCCTTGAAAAGGAAAGAACAACATTTAGATATATTAAAAGTGATCTGTCTTATTTATCCAAAGTTTGTAAGCACAGACCCTCTGCTCTGTTTGCATATTCCTTGTTTGGTCAAATGTTGTGTGTGGGATGTTATTTGTATTCTTAGGGCAGAGTGTGCAGCTACCAGTGAATAGCAGCTGACTGTAAATCACATAAAATCTGATAATGTGGCACCTTTTTGTGCAGTGGAATGGGAGCTTTCAGAGCTCTTTGTGCTGCAGAAAATAGCCACATAACAATCGGCACATTACTTGAGTGATGCATTTGCAAACAGTAAACTAAAGTAATGGTCAATCTGTCTTTAAGCTTGACATCAGGGCTTCGCAATATTGGAAAAACTGACACTGTGATTTTTTCTAACACTGCTGTGTATTGCAGTATGAAAAAAAATGCAGAAATTTTCAACAGATGACTTGAATAGTACAGTATATGCGGCACTCCTGTCCCCCTGTTGAGAGTTACCCTCCACTCAACATACTTTATAAGTATATTTTTTCTATATTTGAGACTTTTTATTGATCTTTTATTGTTTCCTTTATTGGCTAGGTCCTGAGTACACGTCCTCTTTAAAATGTGCAAATGGGAGTTGTGTTTTTACCAATAAGGTTTGTGTACTTTCATTGGCAATAAACAAACCAGTGTGCCAGGTACCCTTAAAATTTATGAGAGCATCAAGTTCATTTGCCTACAGTTGTCCTACATTGTAGGATCAGCAAAGTGACTTTTGCACACATGTTCAAAGTCACTTTGTACATGGTAATGACGATGCTCAATCAATTTTTCCTATAAGCATGTGTGATAGAACTGCACCATGCAACATGATATGAAATGTTGGATTAACGTTAATGAGCAAAAGGCGTTTTATTCTCCACATGTAGAAATACTTACATGTGTATGCCAATACAGGGTAGACAGGAAATGTTAAACACTTGAACTAAAACGCTTGTTATGCAAGTAGGTCATCTGTAATATTGAAAAAATACTTTCATCATGATGTTTTGTTGAATTTCTTTTGCATAAGCAGAGTAAAATAATAGAGTCAATATTACATATAACAAAGTGTACATTTCTGGTTTAAAGCTGTGTTGAATAAGAGAAAGTATGCTAACCTTGCTATTTTATTATAACTATTTTTATATTTACACGTAGATAGATCAAACATAGTTTCATCATAACAGTGATTGCATGTATGATGTATATTAGCGGACCAAGCAGGAATATCTTTTGCATTAATCAACTGAAATTAAATTTCTGTAGTGCACTACTTATATTTGTAACAAAAGAAAAATGTCTGATTCATTAGGCCCTCTTGCTAACATGTAGAATCTAGCTCAAATCACTGGTTTGCTTGTGCAGCTATCACAGTCTAGTAACATAGTACATACATACAGAAACTAGCTTATCTAATAGCATCAGAGGAGCTCTTATTAGTGGTAAATCTGCATATCTGTGTAGATTACAGGAGGCAAAGTGTCAGTCCAAGGGATCAAAATTCAACTGAGTGTGAGTGACAGAGGCATTGTGGGTAGGAGATTAGATGATTCTGAGGGAGGAAGATTAAATATGAGGTGATAAAGAAGGAGACAGTTGGTGTCCTAGTTGTCTTTTTCTGAATAGAATACATGTTTGCAGAAATTGGAGAAGAGTGTTCCTAAATACACACGTTATTATCCAGCTAATAAAGAAAAAGTAAATGCTAGTCTTCATGGTTTCAGATTTTTTTCCCCTGTCTAGTCAGCGTTTAGGTATCTCATTATCACCCCGTAAGAATCAGCCATCTAAAACAAGCCAGTTCACAGCTTGGCAAGAGTATCATTTGCTTCCTGCCCACATGCACATATCCAGAGACTAACCAGGACTCACAACTTAAAGATATCTCCTGGGAAAACGTAGCTGACCTGACAGGGAATGAAACACAAGCAGCTCATTAAGGAACATAATCTGCCGACCTGATTTAGAGTGACCAAAAAAAGGAGAAAAAAACCGAAGTAGGCTCAGGTTTTGTGTGTTGTCTCTGCTGCTTCTGTTGTTATTGTGGTGATCCATGGCGACTTGCTGGTTCAGCTTTCTCTAAGCTGCAGTGTCAGTATTACTAACTCTGCCAGCTCGGTGTCAGATGAGCTCAACAAACCGTCACATAAGCTTTAGATGGGAGATTTAGTTTCCAGTTCCTGATACTCCTGCTCAGATCCAAAAAAAAAAAAAACCCAACATGATATTAGTTCATATTACATCACGTGGATATCAAACAGTTTGGTTTCCCCTTTTTACGTCACATGAAGGGGTTAGCACCTTGGCTACAGTTTCTTATATCTGTTGTCTTGTTCAGGCATCTGTTTGGCTTCCCATTGAAAGGTCAAAGGTAATTTTATTTGTCCCCCTCACCATTCGGCATTCATAGTACCATGCAGAAAACATGCTTGTCATCTAATAGGATGTTATTTAATATGTTCTCAGAAAGGTCTGGGATATTGAGGGGAGCAGGTGAGCCCATGATCTTGCATGATATAATTAGAAGATTAAAAATGTGTGTTTCTGATTTTGTAGAATTTTGCTTCTAAATAACCAAATTCTGCACAAAATAAAAAGCAAAATAGATAAAACTGGTTAAACAAATTGTCTTCTGTCCTCACTGATTTCTTGGTGTCCAGAGAGACAAATAGTTTATTTTACATTATGCATATTTTGCACGTATTCCAGTGTGAACCAGCGCAGGGCACGTGCTTATGGATTAATCCATAAAGAGCCACCGTTGCCAGACTAACTAAAAGAAGCACTCTGAGTGTCCTCTACTGTTGTCTAAAAAAAAGTAATACACAACTGCTTCTTCTGACCTGATGCTTGAGAACCTTTTGCCGCCTTCTGTAACATATGCTTGCATTTATCTCTCAACATATTCTTTATTTATAAACAAAATGTTTTATACCCCACAATTTTTAGTAGTTTTTCAGTAATTTCTGGCTTTAAATTTGCCTCAGATTTTTTTACTTCATCACTTCAGATCTTTTCATAGCATGTTTTATTCAATGAATGGCAGAAACTGGATTTGGTCATTTCAAAACATTAACTTTGATCCAAACTTATTCTTTGATTAAAATGATTTGCTGAGGTGTTGAGACCCAAAGTTCAGCTTACAAGTTGGTGTCCTGAACACTTTCCTTTTGAGTTGGCTTGAATAAACTAGAATTAATAGTTCAATCTGAAACAGCAGGTCGTCCTGGCCTAGATGCAGTAAAACAAGCAAAAACCTTCATTTTCACTTCCGTATTTCACAGGTTATAGTTCTGATAGTTCTCATTGTTAATGCTGTATATTCTTCTTTCCACGAGCGCTTCTCATTTAAAGGAAATTATGTGACACACTTTCCAGCATCTTTGTCTGTCTCATTTGCCAAACTGCATAAAGGGCTGCTGTCTTTTTTCCAAGAGCAACAGTTTCCTGTTTGCAATCCATGTCCATCTATACCTTGAGAAATGTAAGTTTGCTGTGTAAAAGATGTAAAAGAGCTTATACTGGCTTCTCTGTGACCATTTGAAGTAGACATAGCATTGTTTTGCCAAAGTCTTTGGAGTCTGGTACTCATGAGGATCATTTTAGTCTTTTTTAGACGGTGTGACGTCATGACGTCCATTGATGGAAAACTTATGACTCTGATCTAACATTTGAATGAACGGCTAATCTTGGTAATATCTACACATACTTATTTCCCAAGTCATGTACCTTTAGTTAACCAATGACTGTAATATTTTTTGCCTAATATTTTAGATTTGGTTCTCTTTACCTACTTAAACTCTTTAGTTCATGATATGGATGACTGTTTGGTTTGTCATTTGGTTCGATAAAGCCTTGTCCTTGTTAATACATTCATATAAATTCTTATTGAAACCTGTTGGTAACCATAAGAATTCTCATTATCAGTATTTATGTTTGGTCAATTTTGCCCAATCACAGGACCTTTATCTTCCTTTTAGTCTCTTACTTCCCTTTGACTACTTAGAGCTCTTAATTCAATACCAAGCTGCAGGACCGACGTTTGTTCTTGTTGCCATGTGAGTTTCATTCTCTGACGCAGGGCTCTACTTTGAACAAGACTGTTATTCTCGTTTCTGTTTCAACTGCTTTGCTTTTATTGCTCCTCAGTGGATATTTATTATAGTAATTCACTTATTTCCACACACACAGTCATGCAAAATGACTGCACACTTTGTTGCATGACTTTGGCTCACGAATTAGTACGATTAAGCTTAATTTACTCCTGCAACTGTGACTCATGTATTAATATGGAAGAATAAGCTGCACTCAGGCAGCGATAGGAGATACTTCAGAGGGTAGAGATAAATCTGACTCAGTTATAGTGTGTTTGAGGTTATTCGGTCTTTCAGAAGTTCACGTGATGAATTTGTTTTGGTGGATTTTATTAGAATATTCAACCTTTATAGTCTAGAAAGTTTTATTAAGAACTGTTACACAAGCCGAGAGTAAAATAAGTAGGACAATAAAATTAATGATCATGAGTGTTTTAAAAGCAGTTTTTTTTCTGGGATTTTTTGCGGGGCATTTCCAGTTCACTAACAAGCATAATTTGATTTCAACACTTGAAATGACAGATTGGAACCTGTTATCTCTTTTCTGTTTGCATATCAGGCACAACAGCCAAACACGTGGTTTTCCTGGCGGGAAACACAGCCAAGCACGGCCTCCGCTGCAAAGCCTGCAAGATGAGCCTTCACCACAAATGTGAAAATGGAGTTGGGCAACAGCGCTGCATGGGGAAACTGGTGAGTACATCATGTACAATATTTAATTCAAACAATTTGACAAACTGATGCTAATAGTTACTAATATCAGTGCGACAATTGGAAATATCAGAATTGGCTGTGGGACTTTTTCCCACCACAATGAGCTTATTCAGAAATCACAGTCTATGTGTCAGTGTGCAGGCACACTGTGACCATCCTCATCATAGTTACATCATCACCCTTCTTGTGATAGATACTAGTGATAAAGATTACTGTTCAACCTATTCTATTCTATTGTACAGTCATTTAGCATATGCTTTTATCCAACACGACTTACATTTGGGAGGTGGGGTTCAGTGTCTTTTCCAAAGACATTTCAGCATATAGTCAGGATATAACTGGAATCGAACCCCCAACCTCCTGTTTAATACCAGCAAATTCTGTTTCTGTCACCATAAAACATAAAAGCAAGACAAATTAGCTTGTCTGAAGCATCTTTTTGACAATGATGGCACAGTTTTATGTGTTTGACTTTTTACTCTCTTAGCTATGATGAGTCTGTTTTAACACTGAAGTCAAACCTGGTCTTTTATGGAGCTTCATGCTGTGGATGAGATGATGATTTGCATGTGCAAAGTGTCCGTTCACTTCATAAGTAATTCTGTTTTTGATGCTGACACCATCTTTTTCTTATAAGAGCACTGAGAGATTTGAATCTCTTTATTGAACAGCATCTCAAATTGAATAAAAATAATTCATTTCTCTAATGAGAGGATGTCTGAAAAGTCTGTATGACACCAAGTATTTCAGCCATGCCATCAGTAGTTTTACTTTTGCCTTTATGTGTTTCCTTTGCTTGTGTAAGCACATTCAGTAACATAAAACACCTTTAAAAGTTTGACATAATTCAACATTTGGTCTTTGTTTACCTCCTCAAATTCTCACTGTAGCCTCATGATGAGTAGCTCGAAGGTTGTAACAACACTTTAAAGGCAAAGTGTATGACTTTCCTAAATGCGACTTGTGTGTAACATGTGTATAAAATGTGTGTAACCTGCTCATTCACATCACCGGTAGGTCCAAGCAACGTTTCAAATGGCGAATGGTGATGTATGGGACAGTTGGTTTGCCTGGAAGCAATTTGTTCTAAACAGAAACATAGATGCTGGTAAGCATGATTGGCTGTTAGTAGGGATTATTTATAGAAAAAATAATGTACCTGAAGTGAAACACGGATGCTGGTCAGACTTTGTTGGTTCCAACAAGGCAGCCCAAATGTAGCACACTCTAGCATGGGGGATATTAGCTGCCTTACATTTCCAGTAGTGTACACAGGAAAAGTACAACTAACCCTCACATCAAACGTGTCAGTAATAGTTAGATCATTTGCCATACATTGATTTCCACAGAATAGGCATCCAGACATGTTATGACACAATATAGCACAGAGTACTTCACCAAGCAACCAACATGTCTGTCTCATTACTGGTAAAGTTCTGCCACGGCTAGTGGTATTTACCTACCAGTTCTGAGAGTGAGAGAAAACTGCCTCTGGAATTAGTAGGATTTTATGCTGAGGGTGCCAAGAGCAATAATAGTCATGCAGTTACTTCTTAGAGCTGGGAATATGTAGACATTTTAAAGAAAAACACCAGATTTGTTCAGAGTTAAATCTTAGTAATGCTGAGAAATCACTGATTAAAAAAAGTGATTTCCCAAAAGCAAGTTTTTTTCAAGAAAACAAAGGCTGATTTCAGATTTTCCTTATTACAGTTGCTTAGTTGGTATTTCATTGCAGTAAACTGATAGATGGATCTTAAACTCAGGTACGACACCAGAGTGATTGATTTCTTCATAAGTTGTTGTGCATTTCTCCCTGAAACTCACTTTCTTAATGGATTTTCCCTCATTGTTGGATGGTAACAGTGTGACTGGGATGAAATACGTTGCAAGACTTCCTCTCTGGTTATTTTCAATGCAATGGATTAAATGAGATATTTGGTCCTTGATTAGATCTGTGAGGGTGGTCTGGTTGTTTTTACACTTTTAGGTCCAGTCACAAGTCACTAAGAAGGATTTTTACTTCCAGAGCCGTCCAGAAAATCAGCAGATGGGACTGAATTCAAGGCTAAACACCAAGAATGAGCAGAATACATTTTCTATTAAAATGCATATCTAATACCAACAATACCAACAAAACAAACTCATTTTCCCTGTTACGTCTTTCCACAAGTTGCCTGTGGGATGAGGCTTGAAGATATGACTGGCTCTCAGGAGTGGAAAATGAGGTTGAGAGGTCAAGCATAAAAAGGGAAGTTTCCCCAGAGGACTACAGCTCTAAATTCAACTCACTCTAAACTTGGACGCTTCTACAATCATGCTTGTTTCTTTTGGCTTTCGGACCCCTCAGAAAGAAAGAAAGTGACTTTGTGCTCTGGATCTTTATTAAACATGAAACCAGTAGGTCTTCATATTTCCAGTAAGCTTCTGAACATTGCAGCACAACAGCTCCTTTACAAATGTAGATGCAGATCAGTGAAATTTGACCTGTAGGCCTTGTGGAGGAATTTTGGCCAGGTCTGGACTCTTTTTTTTTCGGCCATTTTGTTGTAGATTTGACACTTTTTAAATATTTTTTGGCCAGTCAGTTTTGGACAGATGACCTCATTTGACTCCAGATTATGTTGGTATACAGGTCAACTCAATGACTGCAAGGTCTACATAAATGCCTTCAACGTTAAATAAAGGTGTTCTGGTCAACAGTTGATTTCCAAAGGAAATCCAAATGATCGTAACTTCACCATCATATGTTACATGTTCTTACTGATTAGCTGTGTTTGGTTTACATCAAACATTGGGTGATGCATTATATTCTTAACTTTGGTCTCCAAGTCTTTTATTCATATTATTTAAAAATCATACTATAATTTTTTTAAGAGAGGAAAAGCTTTTTCTTTTTCACATGACAGTATAATAAAACTGGTGTTAGTAGGATGCCAGTTTGGATCAAACATAGTAATTGTCAGTATTTGTCAGTGAATCTGTTGATTTTCTCCTTTATAAACCAACAATATATGTTGAATATAATCTGCAAAGACATCATATGAAAGGTAGATCAGCTGATTTAGAACATTGCCCATGGCAAATATTGATGTCTTCATCAGTTTTTGATGAGTATTTATCACAAAGATAAAGACAGACTGCAATGTCTTCATTTTATCAGCCTCATTAATGTTCCTTAATGCACATTCTGCTTTTGTCCCAAGTGTCCCACAAACCACTTCCTGTACAGTGATGTATCAGATACACCAGATTGACTTCAACAAGTGTCATTTTAACCTTTTTCTAAATGAGTTTGCCATTGTTGGTTTGACATTTTAGCTCTTGAGTTGGGCCTGAAAAGCTCAAGAGTTGCTTATTTTAGCTGCCTCATCACAAGAAGTGTCAAAAGCCGTCTTAATCAGGGAGTGATTAGCAAAGTGAAGTTTACCACCCGCGACTTCCCTGCACAAATTAATCAAACTATGAAAGGATGTCCTGTAATGGATAAATCCAGTAAATCTCCAAACAGAAGAGCAACGTTTGCAAGTTTAGAGAAAATAAAGCAGATCTAAATGCTTACATAAATCTGTTAGAAGGCTAAAGATGAAATAATTTCTCTGAGGATTCAATCTTCTGCATAACTAATGGAAAAGTATTGATCTGATGTGATACTGTTTTAGATCTAGAGAAGATAGATGTGTAAGGGAGGAGGAATGACAGGCAGTCAAGTTGAGACAAAGAAGTATAAGACTTGAATTTTCTTTCACGTGAGATAAAGCAATAAACCATTTCAGCAAATCAGACATGTCAGTGTTTCATCTCTGTGATTATTTATTTTTATCGATGTTGCACAGTATAAAAAAGTGATCATATATTTCCATTGATGTACTAATGTGCTGAAAGTAAAATTTAGTGGAACTAATGGTCCGTCTCAGCCTCAGGACTGTGCAGTATTGAATGTGATGTCGGAATGAGTCTTACGTCATTTTGTAAACAGACACAGACCCTTTGGCATCTGCTGTCCACTTTGCCCTTGAATTATCTTCTTAGCAGAGATCTCACTATTTTTTTCTTGTGCACTTTTAGGGTGCTTGAGTTTGCATTAGTTTACTCGACTTAACATTAATCATTTAGTTTCTTTATCCATAAAATGTTCTGTAGTTTTTGTCTGTTACTCTCAATTATGCTGCATGAACCAGTTTAAATAGTAATACTTATATATGAAACTATCTTTTTTATAATAGAGCTTTCTTTTTTAATGCAAATAAAACAGTAAATATGATCAATAGATCAATACAAACCAATAACATCATAGTCATCAACCATCAATCAAATTCAAACTTTGTGGGCATATTGCTTTTTTTTTTATATATGTATCCCTTAGACCAGGGGTGTCCAAAGTTGGTCCTCTGGGACCTCTGTCCTGCAGGTTTTGGATGTTTCCTGCAGCAGCGCACCTGACTCAGATTAATGTGCCATATTACTTGACAACAAGCTGTTAAGGGGAGCCATTCAATTTGAATCAGGTGTGTTGGAGCAGGGAAACATCTCATATCTGGATGACTGTGACACTCGAGGATTGACAGTTGGGCACCCCTGGCCTAAACTGAGAAAGGGGGCTAATAAACTGTATGCATTGTATTAAGATCAGTTATGGGTCATTTAGAAATAGATAATTTATTGATTTTTCATTTATTGTTTGATAAACAGCTTCTTATTTATAAAATGTTTCTCAATGTAATGGTTGTATAATATGCTTCAGTCACAGATAGTCATCATCTAGTGTGCTAAAACTTTGCCACTTTGTTCAGAAGTGTGTCCAGAAAAGTTCAGCTATGCACTGTTATGTGCATTTTTAGTGTGAGGGTGCTGTGCTGCCTGCGGTGTTGTGTATTGAATTGTTCCCAATGTCTGTCGCATCACTCTTTTCCCAACCTCTCTATTGTTCTCTTTTCAGCCAAAAGGCTTTCGGCGATACTACAGCTCTCCATTACTGATCCAGGAACAGTATGGCTGCATCAAAGAAGTACTACCTATCGGTGAGCATGAGCATAAATCTCAAACTCATTTCAATGCTGTGTGGGACAGAACGCATAAAAGTTAACTCCATTTTCTCAGAACTACTTTTCTGCTTGAACTTGAACCTTGTCCACAAGCTTTCATAAATGGCAACTTGGCAATGTTAAAACCTAAATTTGTTTGTTGTTAGCTTTTAGTAATTCCTGTGCTACTCTTCTCCAAAGCCTGTGGCAATAAGGTGGATCCTGTGTATGAGGCTCTGAGGTTTGGGACGTCACTTGCACAGAAAGCCAAGAGGGCCAGTGGTTCTGATTCTCCACACAGAAACTCAGTAAGAACAACATATTAGTCACTGTTGTAGCATAAAGGACACGTATGCCTGTGTTTGAACAAGTTAAAACCATTTCCAGGTTTCCTCTCTGACCTTTTTACCATTTTTGACATTGATAGCAGAAGTTTGTACATTCATTTCACATTAAAACCTATGAGAAAGCGTGTCTAAACGTTTGATTGGTAGTGTAAATCACATCATTACTGCATGATAGAGCATAAAGTTCCTACTCTTAGAGCTGCACTGAAACAAAGCAGAGTGAACTCAGCAGAGTTAGCTGGTCCCAGTCCCTGTTTAATATACAGTCTTGTCACATGTGATGTGTTGATCTGGTCATGCTAGTGAAATATAGCACAAAGCACAAGGAAACTGAAGAAATAGTTGAGATGGTGTCATCTGAGGTTGTGAGGTAGTGATGGGGAGATTCATTTTATTTATGGAAAATTTTAGTGGATGACTTACTTTCAGACATATAGGTGACCACAAACAAACTAGTGTTTTATCACACTATGTAGAACTTTCTGAACTGTTCTGACACCTTTTTTGGTCTTACATCAAGAAAACAGGGTGTTCCTGTTTTAAAATCTAAAGAAGGCACTCTTAACTGCTTATATGTGATATAAGACTTCCCTTTGTTCAGCTACAACTTTTGTCCCACTTTAGCAGACACACTGTTTGCGATTGTCTAAATAGATAACGCCACTGCAGAACCATAAACACTACCAATAAAGGCAGTGTGGTCCAGGCAATCTTCTTGGAAGCTTTCATTGTAAACGGTCATCCTACAGCCCTGAAGATTCATTAAACTGATTTCCAACAAATCTGTTTTTCACAGTGTCTCATGTGTGTTAGGTGAACTGGATATGATGACATCTTAAAGCTGTGAGGTCTGGGCCTTTATTCGCTGTCCTCTGCAGCTGTCAGACATGGGTGTATGTGTGTGTGTGTCAGGGGTCTGATAATAGTTTCCAAATGCACACAATGAAACAGCATGTTTACTGCACTGCATATTTCCAAACTGATGGTTAGCCTGTGAAATTGGCTGAGTTTTAGCCACGTTTGTTTTGAGAAATTGAAGCTGATCTATTTACACTGTCAATATCTAACCAGAGCTATTTCTGTAGCAGTTTATTTCTCCTCTCATTCATTAATCAATATTTGCCTGGAACTCACTAATCACTGCTATCCTAATTTCTACAGACCAGTGACTTGGATAATGTTCCAGAGGAAGTTGTGGCCCACAGCAGTAGGCAAGAGCTGTCGAGAAAACACAGCGATGACGGTTAGTTTCTGTTACTGCACCATATGTGGATCTTGATTAAAGCCATGCAGTGACATAACCAGAATGCTTTTGTCTTATTAGTCCAGAAAAGTTGCAACATTAACTATGTCCTCCATGAAACATCACAAAGGGCTCTTCCCAGTGACCTGAAGTGATGGTTCTTCCTGTATTTGCTCACTTTAAGACCTTTGTGTTGTCTACAGTATTCACTCTTGAGTCAGTGATAGCAGTATCTTTGCAGTTGCAAAGTGGACAATAGTTGGTCAATGCTGCTGAATTATTTTTATCCACCACTTTCTTGGAGGATAAATGTTCCCTTGATTCACTGAGTAAATTAAGCAGAAGTCGGTTTCTCTCTTCCGTCTATGTTAGCAATAATGATTAACTAGTACAGTTTTAAAACGTAATACTACTTCAGAAAATCATTTCATTTAACATTTCAATTACTCAAACAATGGCCAAATCTCAAAGATGGATACATGGGACGCATTATTTATCAAAAGAAGACAGAACAGAGAGTGCCCCATGCGTCTATTGACGCAGTGGCCTAACGTTAGCTATGTTACTATTGTAAATTACTTGTTTTTAATGAGGGTGTTGATGTAGATGAACTCTGTTACTATAACAGCACAGAGGCTTATAACTGCAGGGAAAAATAGGGAAATTATTATGTAGAAAGGAGGGAAGATGTACTCATGAAAGGCTGAAATGGAGCCAAGTCAAAACACTAACAAATCTAAACATCTGGCGTGGGTAATGACGAGAGAGAATGTAATGAAAACTGTGGACTGTTCCTGCATGATTGTTTTAAAAAGTACAAAATAAAGGATACCTCATGAACTAACCTGCACTAATAATCAGAGTACTTACGAGGCTCTTGTGTTGCACGTCAATAGTGCCGAAGACATTTATGTGAATATATCAAACACAATCGCACTTTCAAAATATACATGCTGGTTAGAGAAGACCAGAAGTGAACAACCAAGGTTCCCGGGGGACCAGGCGTCATGGCGACACCCAGTGTCATAACAGGAAAGTGGTGGATAAAAAGCTGCATCTGACTCAACAAAAGCACCAAATCCTATTATAGATTTTAATTATTTAACGTTGAAGGCATTTATGTAGAATCTGCCTTTAAAAAAGAAGCTTATTCGACAATTTAGTTTCACCATTAAGGCATTTGGGATTTTGGTATCTCACAAAAAAACACCTGAGTCATCCTCCCTGTGATGTTAATGCTTGATTTCCTCATGATATGATCTGCATTAAGGTTAGAAGACATGAACAAATGAGCTCTGTTAGATCTGGCTTGGACTGGGTGTTTTATAAGTGGCTTGAGATGACTGCTGTGAATTGAAGCCGTGCCATTAAAACTAAATCAAATGGAATTGGAAGTGTGGCGTGGGAAAGAAAAAAAACATGAAATGGTTGAGCTGACAAGGAATGGTCCTTTTCTGAGATTTGATATAGTTGTCCATGTTCTCAGATGGTGCCTTATGGTTTATGCCATCCTTTCAGTGCAATTCATGAAAAAGAATGAATCTGTGTACCGTCCGTATTGTAAAAGTTCCAGAAAGATAAAATGCACTAGGGGGTTGTATTCCATGCACGGTCACATTAACACTGCAGCTTTTTACTGCTGCTAGGAACACTCATAAATAGATTTACTCAGACTGTTGAAATTTTTGTTGTTTTAATCTCGTAACTATTTTTATTTGTTCAGTTTTTACAGTCATTGAAAATGGAACTGAGCATTTCCACCTGCCTGAGAGAAAAGCTGATGATTTCCAGGTGAGTAACTTGTTAGACTCTTCAATCCCATTCAGCACGTATGGATTCATTCCATTTTTTTCTGTCTTTTCTCTCTTTTTTTTACATTTTGCAGTTTTTTTTTTATTTTAAATGTCAGTGAACTAACTTTGAGACAAGACTATTTCTATTTTATCTTTTATGATTATTCTTTTTTTTTTAAGCAAACAGCAAATGTAAAACTACATCACTTTAGGTTGAAATACTGTGATTGAAGAAGCAGATTGTTCATTCATGAAGGCTTCCACTTTAATGCATATAAAATAATGCAACAGGATAAAATAGTATCTATTTTTAAAACATCATTTAGTTTTCACCACATTGTTCATGCAGCAACATGTATTATTTACACTGTTTGGACTGAAAACCTTTGAGGGATAACTTTGTCCAATGACCAGTGCGTGAACTCTGAATGGTCAGTCTGAGAACTGATACCAAGCCAGCCTGCTCTGCGCCCATTAAGCATCCTGTCCCCCACCTCCATTGCCTCTGCTGAATTTCCCAGGACTATGGGAGAAAACTCTCTGTTCTATTCCTACTACAACAAATCAAATCCAAGCTGACGTGACTACTGGCCTGCACTGACACTGAGAAGCCTTGACCTTAGTTTTTGGATTGGCTCTAAGTGTGTGCTGTTATAGTTCTCTGATGCAATGTGGAAGATGCAAAAATCATGCCAAAGAAAGAAAAAGGTCAAGTCTCCGCAAGTATCACCTCCTGTAGAGCAGCTGAATTTTTAATGGCCAGGTTTCAATATTGCCCTTTCCTTTCTTTCAGAATGGGATTTGTGGGAGAACTCTATCTCTTTTCTATTTCTATTTTCATCCACTGATCCTGTTTCCTTTAATAGTTTAACATATTCATTCTTGCTGTAAACAATAGGAAAAGACCACAGACTCTTAGACATACACAAAAAAATGACCAAATAACCATAGAACGCCACTGCATTTGCTTGCACACATATATATCTATCCTCTGCAATGCAATCTAACCATCCAGCCATCTATTTCAGGGAGGATGTTTGAAATGCATTGTGCAGGGTTATCAGGCTGGAGCGAGCACAGCTAGCAGCAGGTGGTTTGTCTGTCAGATGACAGGTCCATTAGCTCAGGCTGGCGGACAGACAGATGGAGGCTCTGCAGGGTAATGAGCAGAGAAAAATGCTCAAACTCTCTTCACAGCGAAGAGCCACCTCCATGTGCGCATAAGAATCGCCATCTGCTTACACTTCTCACAGCTAGTGTTGAACAATCTGATGCTGTGATTTTGTTTATGCAAGTTTGATTTGGTGAGAAGTTTTTCTGCTCTTCTTTGGTGACCTCTTTTCACGCCAACCCTCGCCCATATTGTTTGTGAAAACCATCAAACATTTCCAGACAAAATCACCTTTTTCTAAAGAGCAATTAATCAATATTTTTATATTAACACTTCATCAAATGTGTGAAAGAAATTTATATTCCCTCAGGAGCCTAAAACAGGGTGAACATTGGGCTTTCAGTCACTAGGTGGCCTGATATACAAACCCAAGTTAATTGTATTGTCGCTCTGAAATGTACAAACAAGCAACTCTTTTTTTCCATCTCTACAAAACTAAAAATAGTATTTATTAATAACATTACACTGAATGCACATAAAATCTGCACTATTGAGAACCTTTTTTTCTTTCTCATTTTGCCTTTATTACAGTCTCTCACTTCAAATGCTTCGCAGAGGAAGGGCTATTTTCCTGGCTGTCTGTTTCAGGCAGCAGCCGCAGCATCAGGTGCCCCTTGAGGCCAGTGAGCAGCTCTTAGTTAGCTGTTATGGATCGCTACTATCGCCACTGCCTAATGTTGTTTTCACCCAGGGGCTGCAGAAAGAGTTTGCCTTGTGGCCTTCATCCATCAGCTTGGTTTCCAGTCCTTGTTTGTGACACTCCTGTTAGCCATTTCACTTCATTTTAGAGGCACAAAGATAGAAAGTTTTATTTAGATTCATTTCAAGGATGCAGCAGGCAGGATTCAGACTAAAGATACTGGTGATGAAACAGGAAGCAGCAATGTGAAGAGCACCAAGGTGGCAGCACACTGTATTTCCCTGCTAATTGTGTTGACAACTTTGAGAACTTCTTCTCCAACCCACACAAGCAAATCCTGTTTTCACTTCATGGAAACCAGATCCTGTCTTTCACACTCATGTTGTTGATGATGTATTTCAAGCAACAGATTGCAGAGCAACTTGAACAGCACCTCGATCTAACATGCTGTAAACACTGAGCTTTTCTACAAATGTAAATGTTAACAGATTATTTTCTGTCTGGATTATAAAAACAACAACAGACAACATGATTTGAGTGGTAAAATGTTTATGTTTCATCTAGATGGAGCAGAGTCAGCTTCAGAAAGATGTGCTTAAACTCAGCACCTATGTGGCCTTGTACACTTTCACAGCTCAAGAAAGCCATGACCTGGAGATGAGGTTTGTTCTATTTCTCTCTCACATACACACACACACACAAACACACACACACACACACACACACACACACACACAGACCAGAAAAAGTATTCCACAACCCCCACCAGCACTGGTCAATACCGCACCTTCCCAGCACTGCAGACAGGAAATATTGATGACTGATTGACTCTGACGTGTTCACAATGAATTTCTTTTTGCTGGAAATAAGAAGTAAACAAAGACCCTGAAGCTCACACACAGCAGCCTCCCATCTCCTGCAGACGTATGTTTGATCTGATTACACTTATTAAGCAAAATATATAATCTTTTGTGATCAAACAAATGTGTTTCAGTTACCAAATACATTAGTTGCACCTTTTAATGGTGGTAATTCATTTAATTAAATCCCAAATCGAGCAACTTAGTTACACAAAAGAAGAAAAAAAACAAGCTAGTTTTTCTTTTTTTAATTAGCAATGTATTGACATTAATAGAAGAGAAGCTAAATCTCTGCCAAGTAGCTTATTCCCACCCATATTGTGAAAAATTATTTTAAAAATTCCTTGAGCCACAATCCCTTCCAGATCATGTGTATTTATGGAGTAGTTTTGTGTCAAATGGCTAACAAACAGACAGATAAACAGAAGCCAAAGCAAAAATCAGTGCAGTTAAACTATATTCACCAAATATCACACAACATTTACAATTTATGCTAATGCTAAAGGTGTTTAATTTGTGTTCTGAGAGGTGTTAGCGCTGTTTTTCACATTTGAAATCCCAGTTGTTTTCTAATTAGTGTGTTTGTATCCTTTTCTCTGCTTGATCTTATGTAACCGTGTGAGTCACAGCAGCACACGTTACGATCAACAAAAATAGATTTACAAAAGAAACCTATTACTGCCCTCTTTTTAAGTAATGCTCCTCAAAGATTTGGAGCTTTGGAGTGGCCCCGTTAATCGTACCTGTGTGCCTGATGTGACTGTCTATTATAATCTAAGCAGTCTTGTGTCTTTTTAGATTTATCCTGAGAGAGATGGATGAGTTTCATCTATTTATAGCTCCAACAAGGCTGTGACACTGTGCCAACTGCTAAGATGGGACTTAACGTTTTTTTAAATCAAGCACTAATTTGATTTATAGGTATTGGAATGATGAATCGTTCACAATTTTTCAGTCCAGCACAAAAGTAGACACCTGCTTCCTTTAGAAAGTTTAGATCAAAAAGGTCAGAAAT
>JBAMHX010000022.1:11517683-11532574 GCA_037177515.1 Pseudomugil tenellus
TATTTTATTTTATTTTATTTTATTTTATTTTATTTTATTTTATTTTATTTTATTTTATTTTATTTTTTATTTTATTTAGCTGGTTTAAAAATGCAGGTGTGCAATTCCAGCGCAAATATTATGAGTTATTTTACTATCATATTGTATGAAATATTCTTATGTATGAATGATGGCAGAACAAGAAATAAATATAAAAGTGGTTTAAAAGGAAATACAGTTCTATGAAGCTAAATAGTTAATTTCTTCAATATTTGTACTTCAGTTATTAAAACCAATAGCTCATCATAGAAGGGTTGTACAGGAAAAAAAAAGTACGTGATAAACATGACAGACAATCATTTTAAGGTTCTTCCTTTAATTTTGATGAATTTTATTAACATAAATGTTCCTTTTGCAGTAATGAGAATTTAATTTGTTTCAGTCCCAGACTGTATCCTTCAGGTTTCCCATATACAAGTGGTTTGGGAGCACATTTTACATTTTTAGTTTAAAACTACATTCTAGATAACCAGTTTCTAGATGCTACATTTGCATAATCATGACAAAAAAATAGTTTAATGTGTTTTTATTGAGATAGAATGGCGTTTGGCCATGTTGATTTATGATAATATAGGAAATAGGAAACATCAAGCAGATGGAGTATCAGCATGTACTCTGTGCTCAGTTCAACCATATAGCAGCCATACGACTGATAAAACAATTCGGGTCTTGATGCCGGACAAAAGTTTTAGATTTATTTGTAAAGCTATAGATCTGGTTATCACTGTTGCATGCCAGGTTGCACAAAGCATGCTTGCTACTGCTGGTGACATTCCTGTTTCCTCTGCATTGTTAAAAAAAGAATGACAATGCTTTCTCCTTTATTTTGACATGCTCCTCCTATGCCAAACTGACACCAGCTGCAAAACAAAAAACAAAATCAGCCACTTAAGAAATCCTTTTTTTCTTGGCTTCAGTAATTCAGTATAAAGTTATTTCAATACTTAGATGACTATGCAAATATGAATTTAGCTATTCTTTGAGGAAATTCGATTAAGCCACATTTAGTTTAATAGGGTTTCCTAAACAGTGGTGCTGGCATATAAATAGTTACTTTGTGGATTTGTTTATTTGGAGATTACTGCAGCTATTTTGACTTTAGCTAATAACAATCACCTCACATGAGACATATTTGTCCATAACAGGAGTTGTGTAGCTGTTGTTTTTTTCTTTACAAAAAGTTGTTAATGGTGTACTAGACCAGCATGTTTACTAAAATGTGTCACATTTTGTAAAATAATTAGGTTTTCCTTCAATATTACTTATTATTCTTTACATCTTTGAAATGATTTTGCTCATGTAACAGAGCAGTAAATGATAGTAAACATAATGCATATCTGTCTTACTATCTCAGGACTTCTTACTGAAGCTCAGGGTTGAGATTCTCTTTCCCACCATAACCATGATTGATTGGACTTCATGTGCAACAGGCCCTCAGGAAGAGCAGTCCTTGAGTCTAAGCGCCAATTTGTTCTCACTAGTATCTCCAGAGGATTTAGGGATAAGATTTTGTACTTGTATACACATTATACACCCACAAAGGGTCATGCTTTCCTCTCTATTTAGTGAAGAAAAACTTCAATCCTCAGATTTAATTTGATATTCACTGTGTTCTTTTCTAAGCGTTTCTACCACTGACACCTTCAATTTTGCTTTTATGAAAGCCTCCGTTCCATTTTCTCTCAATACATTTGAATAAAAAAAATGTAAAAAAAATCTAAATTGTAAAAAAATCATCTCATCATAGGTGAGAAACTTCACCTATGATGAGTTTCTTCTTTGTCATAAACTGATTACATAACCACCCTCAGGTAGGTGAGGATTGTATTATTGGCGACTTCTGCAGCATTTTTAAAATACCACATTTGGAAAACGTTATGGCAGAATTTGGAAGCTTGTTCCATACATTCCTAAGCCATTGTGGTTTACAAATAAAAACCAAAAGAAAAGCCTTCAACTGGCAGTTAGCTCAGTTGTTTTTACTTTTTTATTGGTGAAATAATCCGCTTTGAACACATGTTTGTAATTATGACAGATGAGGTAAAAGGATGTCATGATTCATCCATTCCCTGAATAAATTTGTTTGTTTTTTTTATTTGCTTGAATACACGGGACATTATCCTGAAGAGCCTCTTCTTTGGAGGTTTACAGCATCTTATTGATGGTGCCTCACCCTTCAACGTCCTGGTTAAATCTACTACTTGCATCATTTGTTCCAATAACAGCCACCAATTCATTTGTGGATAAAATGTTAGCTGTTGCTGTATCATTTTATCACCATGGAGATTAATTTAAGGGGATTTAAAAGGGGAATTCTTGTATAATATTTACTCTGTTTTATGTATATTATGTTTATATTTGCAGAGCGGGAGACAGGATCTTATTGGTTGATGACTCTAATGATGACTGGTGGAAGGTATATGAACCCAAAAAAACTACACTATAATTTATTCATTCATTTTCCATACTGAATAGTCCACTTCAGGGTAGCAGGCAGGAGGTGGGACTATAATTATATCTTCAAATTGTTACCTTGTTAGTTTTCATATTTTTGTTTTTATCCCACAACTGATTACAGCGTTCCTAAATGATATGAAGTAAAGCAGCAAATTACAGGAACAAGATGCCAACTGTGACACGACAATGACAGATGAATTAGAAAAACTAAATGCAGAGCAATGACTGCACAGAGGCAGTGTGTTACCAACAGAGTGTGGAAAAACTGTCCTTTGCAGTTCTCAGTAAACAAAGACATCTGGCCACTTTGGGCTTTAAACAGTAGATAACAAGTCGAGACAAACTTTAGCACCTCATGTAACAGCTGCATGCAAAATGCTTTTTACATGCATAAATGCAACAATCATCATTCATACAATGGTAATAAAATGATCTGAATTTAACATGTTTGCTGAAATCTTCCCTTGGTTTTCAGGGGGTTATTGATGACAGGATCGGCTTCTTCCCAGCAGGCTTTGCTCATCCGCTGCATGCCAGAGACCAAGTCTTTCGATGCAACAGGACATTCATTGGCTGCAAGGAGCAAGGCCAGATCACCATGAAAGAAGGACAGGTACAAGGATGATGATGCGTGAAGGCCTTATGCTTGTGTTGGCCTGTTTTATTACTGCAGGTTTAACGTTTGTGGGTCAGCATGTGTGATATCTGAGTAGATTCATGCAGCACATACATGATCTGGTTTTACATCTCAGCTATTAGCGGAAAATGTGATCCTCTTTTCTAGCACAGCTGCTTGTTAATTACTGGAGCTTCATGCTGCTGCAGTCCTCAGCACTCACCCTCTGTTAGGTGGTTTGGATCAGATGCAGCTTAGATTGAGCATAATTACCTTTGGGTATCTTTTTGAAAAGTGTTCAGATTTGACGAGAGGCTTTCCTGGACTTTCAGTGCTTGTTGTTCAGTTTAACCATGTAGCTTTAAAGCCAGAGAGGCTAAATGCATGAAAGATTAATGTAGTCTTTCGCATAAGTGGTCAGACAACATATTAGCAGGGTTAATCCAGAGAGCATCATCACGACGCAAAGACCCATGCTCTCATTACCACTGTTTCCAATGCATGGTCACACCTCGGCCACCAGAGTGCATCAGCTTTACAACAGCTATTCAGTCGTCTCCTGTTGCTCCCTCCAGCTACTTGTCTCTTACAACCACTTATTGAGTGTTAGCTCTGGATTCCTCAGAGAGAGAATAATTTCCAAGAATTAATGTTAAATTAGCATTTTTGGCAAAACGGCTGCACTGAGAACCAACCCGCTTGTTTCCCACAATGCCGTCCAGCACATTTTGGGGCTCTGAGGATGTCTAAAGTAAGCAACCCCCTGCAGAGATGAAAACGCCAAAGACATGATAAGTCTGTGACCCGTTGACTTACTTTTCCAGTCACAGACTCAGGGGGAAGATGTTGTAAAGTTTTCTCTGATGGAGTTGCTCTGATCCATGAAAAGGTTTAGGGAGAGAAACTTAAAGCAGCGAGGGTATAAACGCCTCTTCCGGCTGATAAAAATATCACATTTCTAACTTAAAACACATATTATACCCACTTTTTCTGTTGTTGATGAGTATTCAGATTCAAATTTAAGTTGTTTTTTTTTTTTTTGTTTTTTTTTTTTTTAGCATAGCCACATAAAAATGAAGAAAATAATTAAACCCATGAATGAATTAACAGTTTACAAAACAATTAGGAACAAAAAAATGCAAAATAGATATAGAAAAAACATATTGTAACAACAAATAAAAAGAAATTTTAAAGTATTGCCTATTTTTGAATTACAAGGGTAAAAACTAAATGATGAAGACCCATTAGAGATTATTATGTGTCTTAATATGGCTGTAACAGCTACTTTGTCTGTGATAATTGAGTTGCATAATGCTTTTTCCTGTTATTCTTCAGGATGACCACACATGCATATTTACATCGAGTTTCTATTCAGTCTGAATAACGGTTTCAATTGGTCTAAATCCACATTGGTTGATTTCTGCTGAGATAAAAGGACATACGAGGCTGCACATTACACTTTAAATAATAATAATATCCAAAGGGTCTATAGGATCAAAATCCTGCCTTAATTTTTGCAGTCTTAAAATAAGTTTTGAAAACTTGAAAAATATTTTGAATGTTTATTAAAAAAAGTTTAAATATCTGAAAGTATAATTTTGTACTAGAACCTTTATTTTTCATAAAGGCAACATTCATATTACAGAGTTTCAGCCTCATATTTTCAGAGATTCAACACTCCTGTTGCAGTTTTGCAGTTTTCAGTTCGACATTTTCAGAGTTTCAAACATGGCATTGCTGTCACACCACTGTTTACAAAACAGTTTGAAATCTTGAAACTTGAGTTTTGAATTGTAAAAATCCAATTTGTATGTGACCTCTGGGTGCAACAGTGTTTTATCGTTTTACAGAGTTTCAAACTTCAAATTCCCCCTCAAATATTTAGAGTTTCCGCACTGTAAGGTTGTGATCACGTGATTTTTGGCAAAGTTTAATTGAAGTTGAACAAGCAAGCAGTTCTTTCTGCTCTGGTCCATTCATACTCCGTGAGAAGCTTCGTCAGCAATGGGACATGCTTAATGATGATTAATGATGTTTTTTTTCAACATTTTTAATAAAAGCTGAGTGTTGATGCTTAAAGAGGCACAACTGAAATGTGGCAGATTTCTCACTTTTACCCTGAACACGGCTACCTTTACTTTAAATTCTCCAGCCAGTAAAAACCATTCCAGTGTTGACTCTTATTTTATTTCCTGCTATGCTCCTTTTTGTATTTTCCTCTCTTCCTCTGACAAAGTCCTGCCGCATTTTTGCGAAATCAGCCATGTTGCTTATTCAAAACGAACCAGTTGTTATTGTGTGACGTATAAGTAAAGTTAAGCTTAATAGCTTAATAGCTCCTGAACACAACGCAAAGAGCATTTCTGAGCCTCGGGGCACTGCTGGGCAAAAATGACTCCAGGAATGTGCATAATTAATATCATTCCTGAGGTACTACCCAAGGTGGAGGAGTTCAAGTATCTCGTGGTCTTGTATGCAAGTAACGGGAGGATGGAGCAAGACATCTTCAGGTGGTGCAGCGTCTGCAGAGATGTAGGCTCTCCATTGGTCTGTCATGGTGAAGAAGGAGCTGAACTTTCGCTGTACCCTCATCTATGATCACGAGCTGTGAGCAGTGACTGAAGGAACAAAATGAGTTCTATCCACTGGGTGGCCAGATTCTCCTTTCAAGATAAAGTGAGTATCAAGAAGACCCATATTAGAGGGCTCAGGCATCTGTTTATGATACCTCCAGGTCTCCTCCGTGGGGAGGTGTTCTGAGCACATCCCACTGTGAGATAAACCCAGTGAAGACCAAGTACACCCTGGAGAGACTACATCTCGCAGCTGACCTGATAGCAGCTCAAGATCCCTCCGGACGAGCTGGCAAATGGGTTTAGGAAGAGCCTGATCTTATATGCTTTGGCAGCTGCCCCCTCATACGGACTCCAGATTAGTGGGAAGAAAACAAATGGATGGAAGCTACATGGCGCTACTTTTTAGTCCTCTTGGTTCCTTTTTAAAACCACTGTTGTGGATAAGACCTGACCATACGATCAGGTCTCGAGAACAGAGCACATACAAATTTATTAATTTATTATATTCCCAAACCCGGAGTGTCAAATTTTCAATACCAGGTGGAGCTTTGTGACTGAACATGTGCAGCTTTATGTGATTGTATTGTGTTTATTCAAGGATTGGAGAATTTGAGAATTTGGGGCGTTTGGGGATATATTCCTAGCCGTGAATTCCGATGGCACAGGCTTTTGATTTTATTTGTTTTTTGGCTTTCAGATCTGTGTTAGCAGTGAGGATGAGCGTGGTGGCTTCATCAGGGTAGCAAGTGGAAAGAAGAGAGGCTTTGTGCCCTGTGACGTCCTGGAAATTATCTGAGAAGACGATCAAAAGATGAAGACGGAAAATGAGGGAGGCGAGCTCAGTCACCAGGAGGTGGAAGATGGAGCTGGATGCGAGTGAACAAGTTCACCTCATCAGACACTGGAGTTTGGACTTATGCAAGCGGTGGAGGTCACTGAAGTCACCACTGTGTTACAAGTCAGTCTCTCTCCCTTTCAGTTGCCTACAGAGAGAAGCATTAAGACAACAACTGCTTACTGTTTCCAAGGAGACAGAGGATCACTGTGTCACTGATTTTATTTAATTTATAGAACCTGTGTGTGTTCTTTTTTTCCCCCATGTCCCCATAGTTTAAAATGTCAACAAGCTGTTTCCTTTTAGAAAGGGCTGCCTACTGGCTTTAAATGTAAAAAAATGGACACAAACATTAACCCAAATGATTATTTGTCAAGCTTTTAGTTCAAAATTAGAATTCCTCCAATAAAAAATGTTTTTTTTTCATGCTTTTACACTATGTTCCATGAAAATGTTGAGCTAATGCAAAGTAGTCAACTATCACTGCTGCAGTTTCTGTTATTTTGGATGTAAAAACCTGCAAACATTAGTTTGTAATGGAGGCTGATTAATAAATCAAAGAATTAAGATCTTAGTTATCCCAAAAAAGTTTCTAAATAAAATGTGATTCCACGTAATTGGAGCCCCATGTAGAACTAAAAAGGGTTTTCCTCTTAAAACAGGTGAAAAACAGAAACACGATGTAGGTGTAAAATGCAGGAGACTTTTTAAATTACCTGTTTTCTCATAAAAAAGATAGTGAAACAGTGAAATCTGATGACAGTCTTTGACTTAGTCAAACGGAAGTTGGTTTTGATTGAATCAGTAGTCACACTTTGTCCGTCTGCTGTGTATGGCCTGTGAATGTGTAAGACAACATTATCCATTTCCAGTTAATTTTACTTTGAATGTGAAGTTTTCTTCTTTCTTGGCTCTGACCGTCTTGAACAGCACTTCTTCAGTTTCTAGTAAATTTTATTTATGTCAAAGTTTTGCAATTTAGTAGGTACAGTATATCTGTTAAAGGTTGCTCTGCACTGAAAATTTGCTTTATTTATACCAAGGTATGCTTTATTTAACATAATGTATGAGCAAGATTAAAATGTTTTTATCACAATAATCAAACGTGTCTTATTATTGTTGCTCTACCTTTTTTTTACTACTTTACCATGCATGCAATGACCAGCTCCTAAAACTTGTTTGTAAGTGCCAAGATATAAGATTGTGATAAAAGCTATTTATGTCTCTATTTTCTCTATTTTCATTTGCCTGTTGTTGCCTGGTTGTCCAGTTCAAGTCTTTTGGACTTCAACATGATAGGCTGTTAGATCAATTTAATTTGATTCAGGTGTGTTAAATCAGGAAAACATGGAAACCTGCTGGACTGCAGCCCCCGCAGAACAGAAGTGAGTACCCCTGCTGTATGGTTACCAAAAAACAGGGTATAAATTCAGTCAATGCCGCTATTAACTATGTATCATTCCAAGTTGTGCACCAAAAGACAAATGTTTGCTAGACACAGATGATACAATAAACTGTAATTCCTCTTACAGATCATGCCTGCTAAAGTGAAACTTCCTCCTGATGGTTAACATGTTCTCCTACGAGTTATACTCCTCTCTCAACACTTGTTATCAGTTCCAGCTAAGTAAGCATTCAGCTCCAAGTTGAGCATGCAAACATTACCATGCATCCTAAGTGTGAAAAGGTTCTGTTAAGCTGGTCAGCATGCTCTCCAGACTTCTTACTTTCAAAGAAGATATATAACTGTAAGCTAATACTAAAAGATGTGTAGAAACTGAATGACATTTGCAACTTTTGAAAGTAATCCCCCACACTTTTGACAGTTTTAGTTAGTTTATTCAGTGGGTGTAACAATGCCATACGCAGATAATGACACATATTAACATGCACCACAACACTCAGCATTACTTTTCACACTTTGCAAAACCATGTGAGTTGTACTTTGTCTACAACGTGATAAGCTAGCTGTTGTAGAGGTGAGCAGGAGAGATATTCACATTCTGAAATTATTGTTTGGAAACAAAAAAACATCACTAGCATCCATAAAACAAAAAGTATAATAAAGTAAGAAGTGGAAATTTCATATCAAACAAGAGTTGATTCAACAAAAAAATCCTAGTATTTCTCAGTCTCAGTACTTCATCTGTTTTCTGACATGTTAGACAACTTCTCAGCTGTTTTTGGAGCAGTTTCTGTTTGCAGAGCTGACCTAAAAAAGAATGAACCCTTTAAACTGAACAAAGCTGTCTTATCTCTTTATATCACGTTCCTAGGAGCCTTGTGCCTTATCTCCCATCTGATCTGCCTCTGATCAGATAAGTGAGCCATGAGAGAGACTCACCCCAAGATTCACAAGCTTCAGCAGCTTCATTAAGCAACAGCTAAAACATCTAAATTGCAGCTGGGGGCAAAGCCAAACTATATCAGTTCAGACAACCACAGACTCTTTGATATATAAGTGTTTGACCATGTTTTTTTTCTGTCTGTGAGACTGTCAGCACATCAAGCCATTGGGACCCACATATCTTGCTGCAGCACCCCTTATTAGTTGGTTGCAGCAACAGTTCCAGCACAGCCTAACAAGAACTGACTTCCTTCACAGTTTGAAAAGACTTTGTGAAAAGTAGCATATAAAAGGAGATATTCATAACTTTGAAATTTCATTTTAACATAAGGTAAAATAATTCTTTCTTGGAATGCAATTCAACAAAGTCAGAACTTAGTAATAAAGATGTAAATCACATGGTACCCATATCTGTCAATTTATGACTATAGCGTTAAATATAATATGTGTTTTGTAGTAATATTATGTTTGGAGAAAACTATTATTTTATTAAGACTTTAATACATGTTTGGTGTCGAATCAGACGGAAATAGCAAATAGCAAAAGATACCTGGGTGAACCTGAGAGAAAAATAAACAGACTCATAGCTGATGTCTGACCAATAAAGCCATTAAAATAACTGATATCTGAAAAAGATTTATGTGTAAGCAAAAGGCACTCATTTTATTGATTTACAGGTGTAATGTGTAAGATTTAACGACATCTTGTGGTAAAGATTAATACAGCAATGACTCCCCGTGCACTGCTGCAAATAGACCATAGTTGTTGGTGAACGGCTGTAGCTCAGGTGGAAGAGCAGTCGTCTTTCAACCGGAAAGTTGTGAGATTGATTCCAGGCTTCGACTGACTACATGTCGAAGTGTCCTTGGGCAAGACACTGAACCCTAAGCTGCCCCCCGATGTGCCTATCGGGGTGTGAATGGGTGAATGTATACTATGTAGTGTAAAGAGCTTTGAGCGGTCAACATGACTGGAAAAGGGCTATATAAGTACAAGTCCATTTACCAGTGATGGATTCTTCAAAAGTGTACATATCTTTTGTCTTCCTTGCTTCATGAACTTTTTCTTATCCCAGTTGCAGCCCAAACAGCTTTAACATAGTCGGTACTGCAGTTTCAAAACTTGCTTCACACAGAGTTGTATTTAAAACCATTGTTAGAAGATATAAATAGCTTGTTCTGATCAAACATGACAGTTTATTTGTAAAGTTATTTGTTATCTATAGAAATAATAGCTGTTAATGACATATACTATGACTTTTGATAGTTACACACTTTGATCTAGTAACGTTTGCAGTACGCTATGTTTAAAAATGGCTCTGAAAAAACAGTTAACTGGTATTTACAGGAAGAATGGCGCACATAAGGTTAATCAGCTTAAGTGTGAAGTATCTTAGGCACTTGTGGTAAAGCATTGTGATCTACTATATATCAGAGGTCATTTTGTATATATGTTCTTTAAATGCATCTTGCATTTTAAGCAATCAAACAGTTAAAAAGAAAACAAAGAGCATCCAGCTATTTCCATATCGGCTGCACTCTAATGTATCTATAAAAAGATATGCATTTTTATATTTTTTTTTATTTTGGATAACTCATTCACATTACATTATTAACACTTGTTTCAACAATTGGAACATTTCAAACAATGAAATTTTTTTCTTTTGCAGTCAGCTCTTCGTACTTGTGAAGTTAGATATGGTTGCCATGGGTGTGAAGTAGAAAAAAGCTTGTAGATATACTGTAAAATAAAATTGCCAAAGTGATGACTCAAATTACACGTGGACAAGTCATACGTGTTAGCTGACATGTCTCTACATTCCATTCATCAGGGTGCAGACTTGGATAGACACCAAGAAAATTAAGTCAGTCAGTTGAATAAAATATAGTTTTGTGCTTTCTATAAATGGACGTAATTTTATTACTTACTGTAGCCAAAGTAAATTCCTCTGTAACAGCGTTCCCAGTCCCGGTCTTCAAGTATTTACAGGGCCGTATCCAGCGGGTTGTTCCAGGGGGGCACAGACCACCTCACTGATAAGACTGGCCACCCCAGGTAGCCACACTAAGACAAGAAAATCAATCAAATTAATTTAAAATTCATCTGTAAGAATTCATCATAACAGCGAAGCTCAGATGCCCAAGTGTATGTGAATGCAGCAGCTGCTGGGGAATGTGGACAGGTCTCCACTCAGGTTAGCAAATTAAGAAGAGTAAAGAATGATAGAAAGCAGTTCATCAAGTTGTGCGGCAAAAGACAATGAGAGGACAACATATA
Source organism: Pseudomugil tenellus (assembly GCA_037177515.1). Lineage (NCBI taxonomy): Eukaryota > Metazoa > Chordata > Actinopteri > Atheriniformes > Pseudomugilidae > Pseudomugil > Pseudomugil tenellus. Next base: position 11,528,831 of record JBAMHX010000022.1, read on the forward strand.
TGCTGGTAACTATTAAAAGGTTTGCCAACACTACAATGGCCACAGACCCAAATGACAAATTCCCTTTGCAATATTAGGCTATAGCTAAAATAAGCTAATAATGTTTTGTAAAACTAAGTACAAAGCAAAAATTGTAGCTTATTTTCCACAGAAACAAAATCTAAGCTTCATTAAAAGCTCGGCCTACTTTTAAAACCCAATTGTGAATGAATAAACCTGAAGCCCAAGAGAACACAGACATGATTACACTAAAGGCAAAGCAAGGCAAACTTATTTGTAAAGCACAAATCAACAACAGGGTGATTCAAGGTGGTTTGCAGAAAAAGTAAAACATTAAAACACAAGCATGATTTAGTTAAATGTGAATTTCTTAAAACAAGAAACAATTTTAAAGAATATAACAATAAAAATTCTTAAACTCATAATCAATTCCAGATTAAAGGCCTGGGATCAGCTATATTATATTACCATGACCATACAGTATTTATTATGAGGTTAAGTAAACCCTCATTGGATGGCAAGTGCTGTCTGGGCTACATGGCAGAGCAGTGGTTAGCACTGTGGCCTCCTAGCAAGAAGGTTGCTTGTTGAAGCCTTTGCTGGGGTGGTGGTTGGAACAGTTACTTTACTCTGTAGCTGTTGCACACAGCTTTGCAGCGAGAGTGGCAGTCTTTGTGTCCCTCCAGCTTCTCTGTACAAGCATGTCACCCTTTTAGATTTGGATTGTGCTTCAGTCCACATTTTCCCACCTGCCCTAGTGTAATAAATGTAAGCTGGAGCCAGAAGGAAGGTGAACAGGATTTATTGAAGGTAATGAGGGATGAACTGAAACCTGTAAGAAACGTAGGGGAGTTCAGGAGGGTTGCCGGGATGAGGAACAGGGCGGCAGGCTGTGAGACGTCCAGAAAGATAGGGAAAGCAAATCCAAGGATAGGAATGAGCAGGAACAACCATGGATTTTCACTCAATGTCTGACCGGGTTTAACTGGAGCGCTGAGGAATAAAGCAGTAAGGGAATCAGGAACAGGTGCAGGTGATCAGGCATATCAAGTCTGATGGCAGGTGAGAGTAAAGCAGCAGCCTAAAAAGGGAAGCCCAGACTTCCCTCTCCCCAGCCACACCTGCCAGCTCATCGGGAGGGATTCCGAGGCTTTCCCAAGCCAGGCGTGAGAGATAATCTCTCCAGAAATTTCATGTAGTTTTATTAAAAACAAGGGACAGCAAGGCTGCATGATTTATTTTGGTTTTTGAATATGTCAATTGTAAAACAGAGAAAATGACATTTTTGCCGTTCTAGTGTGAAGGAAACTTGGTGAAATTAGAATATCCTGACACTTACCCTAAAATAATTATTACAATTGTATTCAGGCGGCTAACATAAAACAGCTTAAAAGAAAATGAGCTGTAGATTAAGTTGCAGGTAAATACTCCTGTCGATGACATGATGCCCAAAAATCCCAAAAGGCAGCATTTAACACAGTGTGGTCCAATTAATTCCTCACATAGATTAATTTCCATTCATTTTTATGAATATATTGTAAATAAAAGCTCTTGACTACATATCTACTTTAAATTACTAAGATAAAAATATTTCATTATGAAGTATTGATATTTCAGTATTGATCCCACAGTCTATGATTGATCCACACACTACTATCAAGTAGATGGATCAGTTAATTAAGGCAGAGACCACCAGACTCTTCAATGCTCAAAGGAAGTTCTAATTTTCAGATTTCTACATGCCTGACATTTAAAAGTCAAGGTTCCTCACTGTGCAAAATGCAGAAAACGTATGGTATGATTACAATGCCTGCCTATTCTAAAAAAACGGTGGCATGGCTTGGTTTGCAAAGTTACAATGCATATAGATTAACGACACAACGTTCAGAACAAAGACTATTGAACTTGTGTGTTATTATTTTTTTATTAGCATCTTTCTGATTAATGTAAAGTATCCTAAATGCAGGGGAAGACAAAAATACTTTACTCTGCAAAATTAAAAATGCAGTGTTGTTAAAGAAGCATCATATTTGTGGTAAATGAAGTGCTGATCTGTACAGTTCTGGAGCAAGTGCAAACTACACAACAATATAAAAAGTCACAGAAGTAGCGTTCGAAAAAAGTTTGTGTGAATCACTGACAATGACTCTGAGTCATGCCATCATCCTCTTAACTCTTCTACTCTCCACAAGTAAAAAAGGACCCAATTTTAACCATCTGTCTCCATCCATTCTCCTCTTTTTATATTTATTTCCTGCCATCCATCCATTTTCTACCACTTATTCCCAAACGGCGTTGCGGGGGCTGGAGCTAATCCCAGCAGCCAAAGGGCGAGAGGCGTACACCCTTGACAGGTCGCCAGTCTATCACAGGGCCACACATAGAGACAAACAACCACACACCTAAGGCCAATTTAGAGTCCCCAACCAGCCTATCCCCAAGGTGCATGTCTTTGGACTGTGGGAGGAAGCCGGAGAACCCGGAGACAACATGCAAACTCCACACAGATAGGCCACCGCCAGAGCCGGGGATCGAACCGGCAACCTGCATGCTGTGAGGCTACAGCGCTAAACACCTCGCCACTGTGCAGCCTCCTGCCACCCATATTTCTGAAAATGTGTGTACTTTTTTAACTCTTGATTTTAGCTGCCTTTGAGTCATGGGAATCCGTCGAAGACCTAACTGAGGAGAAGCAGAGGTTTTTCACTGCAGCTAAAGCCTTTTGAGAGAAGAGTCCACAATGAAGAGGAAGTGAAAATGACTAGGGAGGTGAATGTAAGGAGCAGATATACTCATCTACATATGATAACGTACCGTACCGTCTTCTTCCGCTTATCCTGGGGTCGGGTCGCGGGGGCAGTAACCTAAGGAGGGAAGCCAAGACTTCCCTCTCCCCAGCCACATCTGCCAGCTCATGAGGAGGGATCCCAAGGCGTTCCCAGGCCACACACCCCACTCCTGGGTCTCCCTCGGGGCCTCCTCCCGATGGGAGGTGCCCGGAAGACCTCCAATAGGCATCCTAAACAGATGCCCGAGCCAACTTATTTGGCTCCTCTCGATGTGGAAGAGCAGCGGCTCTACTCTTTGTCCCTCCTGGATGACGGAGCTTCTTACCCTATGTCTAAGGGAGACATAGGGTCACCCTGCGGAGGAAACTCATTTCAGCCGCCTGTATTCGCGATCTCGTTCTTTCGGTCACTACCCAGAGCTCATGACCATAGGTGAGGGTAGGAGCAAAGATCGACCGCTAAATCGAGAGCTTTGCCTTCTGGCTTAGCTCCTTCTTCATCCGCAAAAAGCAGAGACCAAGCCAGATCCCCTCAACGCCTCAACTCCGCCTAGAAATCCTGCCATTATAGGTAATGAACAAGATCAGTGATAAGGCCAGCCTTGGCGGATTCCAACCCTCACTGGAAACGAATCTGACTTACTGCTGGCAATGCGGACCAAGCTCTGACACAGGTCGTACAAGGACTGGACAGCTCATACAAGGGGGTCCGGTACCCCATACTCCCAGAGCACCCCCCACAGGAGTCACCGAGGGACATGGTCGAACGCCTTCTCCAGATCCACAAAATGCATGTAGACTGGTTGGGCGAATTCCCATGCTCCCTCAAGGACCCCGGAGAGGACGAAAACCACACTGCTCCTCCTCAATCTGACGAACCCTCTCCAGGACCCCTGAATAGACTTTCCCGGGGAGGCTGAGGAGTGTGATCCCCCTGTAGTTGGAGCACACCCTCC
>JBAMHX010000022.1:11532674-11553907 GCA_037177515.1 Pseudomugil tenellus
CACCTTTTAGTGTAGAATAGACCATACTTTAACATTTCTACTTGTCTCTTTGCAGTTTGGGCAGTCCAAGGGAGAAGTGTGAAGCTCAGCATTGATGATGAGGAGCAGGTGGAAATCTCAGTGGAAAGCCGTGCGGTAATGTGACTTTTTTAGAAAAGTGGATTTACACTCAGTTTGCTGTTCAGTTTTAAATATCATATGACAAAATGCATAATTATAATGAAAGTTCATGAACTTTCTCACCTTTCTCTCTTCACTCTGTGTCTCAGCCCAACCTGTCTGAACTCTGTTTTAAATCTGCAGTAAGACATGATTGTACTTTCCCCACAGCTAAAGTATTATAATTAAAACTCCTTCTTTGGCATTATTTTGTCGAACTCTGATTTCCAGCTTCCAGGAGTCTGCTGGGCATGTAAATGGGCTTTAAACAAGGTGAAGGAAGTTGTTGGAAACAGCACCAGTGTGGAGGTGAAATCTTTCAATCAACTGGCAGCAATGAGCCACATGATCAAATGAGACCATAGTGAATAAAGCAGTAAAGCATTAATATGATGTTATTCTTTTGCAGAAGCTGAGGTCAAATCTTCATCGTGTCTGCGATGGCATTGGGCTCCTGAAATCTTCATGCCGCCAATTTATTAACAAACATCTTGATGAACTGGTTGAAGAACTCACGACCACGGACGACGTGAGGACGATCTGTGTCAATGTCAAAGCCTGCAAGTGAGTTGACATCACCGTGTAGGGCTGATCTGAGGGTTTATATGCCAGGGAGGGGTCATTCTGGAAATTATTCATCTAAAAAAGTTGAGCTGCATCATTTTTAATGTGATTCTTTTTAATTTCCTTCATGTGTCACTGCCTAATTCCTCCATCTTCATAATGCAAGCCTCAGTAGTAAAATGATGCTGTTTAGTGTTTAATCATCATGACTCTCCACAAAGAGGAGGCGTTGCTTTAGAGCGACTTCTAATCTGTTTCTCTGATCTTTAGGCCGAAGGAGCTGATGGAGCTGCTCTTCTATCCAGACAGTAAAGGAGCCATGAATGAGTTCGATTAATTTTCCGGATAAAAATGTTACATTTCATTTGTGAGAAAAAACAAGCTAAAAACAAGCTGAGTAACAAGGCAAAAAAAAAAAAAATATATATAAATAAATACATTTTATCTTTTTTCTCTCTGCTGCACTAATGCTCTGTTCTACACAATCTGTATTGTTTTCTTATTTCTGCATGTGTTCTGATCACAATAATAAAAACTTTGGACAGAGTTTATGTTTTACGGTCTGAAAATTCATTTAAAGCAGCGTTGATGGCAAAACTACAAGGAAGATGCAATAAAACGTTTGAGTTTTACAATTAGTGGTCCATTTAAGCATCTTGTGGTTGTTGTGGTGACTTTTCTAAAACATTATGTCTCAACTTGATTTTTACTTTAAACCCTATAAAGCCAAACATATCATATTTGATACAAACAGTTTCTGAGACATTTCCATCATTTTATAGCAGAAACTTTACTCAAAACCCAGTTAAACACCACATGATACTGGTCTCCTGCCCCTTGGTGAACACCAAAAACCAGAAGATTATACTTCCAAAGATTTGACGAACCCCATGGTAATAAATAGTGAACCAAAAGGTTAATTTTTTTTTCACATTTTGTCAATTGGTCATATAAAGACTTCCGATTTTAAAAATGGGAATGTTCAGCCCAGTTCCTCTCAGGTTGGGCATAGCAGACGAACCAAAAAAAAGCATTCAGCTGTAATCCATTTTTATTCAAACATTAATGTATCACTTGATCTAATTCAGGGATGCAGGGGGCTGCAGCATATCACACTAATTAGCAAGCAAGAAGCAGGGTAACCCCAGACAGGTCACCAGTCCAACAGAGGCACACACTCACACCTTCACTAATTCCTAGAGGCAATTTAGAGTGACCAATTAACCAGGAAGCCAGAGTATCCTAGAGAGCCTTCGCATACACAGAGAGAAGATGCAAACTCCTCACAGAAAGGCCAATGTTTGAACCTCCCCCCAGACGAGGCTTGAATCAGCAAGCTTCCTGTGATGAGGCCGCAGTGCTAACCACTACTGTTCAATCCTACTGCAAATTTCACAATGATTACATTTTATCCATTTATGTGATATTGATAGAAAAATATTCAAAAGCAATATGGTCAACATGATTGTTCTAAGTACAAGGTCAAACTTAAAGACAGAAGCTGTTGCTTCTCATGGACGTTTTTTTTTTTTTTTTTTTTTTTTGTGACAGTATGTTAAGGTGGTACCACAGCTTGTTCTCACCAAAGCAAAGTGTGGTTGATGCATCCTCTGTGAACATGGTCTGCTGATTATGAGTGCGACGTTGCAAGCTGCTGTAGCATCACAACATACAAAACAGCATTCATATTCTCTAAAAATAGTTTAAGAAATAAATAGTTGATGTATTTCTGTGTAAAAGCCGGATTTGAGCCCAGACATTTTCTTGTTACTGATCTTCCTTGTGTGTGACAGACTTGTGATCTGTCCAGGGGGTAATGAATGAGTTCAATCCAATTAGTGCAAAACCCTTGAATGCATTAGAGCCACCAAACTTGATTCTGTAAAATTTAAGCACTTGATCTTTAGTAGCATTGGCTAATTTATGTCACTCAGGCTTCAAAGACAAGAAACACAAGATTAAAATGGACTTAAAAGCATAAAGTTTTCCAATAAAAACATGTCCTGTCAGTCTTCGGGACATTTCTGTACAATTTTTGTGATTTAGATATATAGTCAGAATGAACACAGAATACAGATTAATTAATTATTCTGTGTACTTAAATTCTGATGCTACATGCTGGTGAACTTTGAAGCTTTTACAAACTGTTTCACTTCTTTTCACAGTAAAAAATAAGTGTTATAGAAACAGTGTATCTTCAGTAAGGGGTTGATTGGTATTGGATGACAGGAGGAGGACCATTTTAGTGCTTCATGTATAAAAGCTCTGTGAACACCACATGCATTCGCACATAGAAACCACTGCTAACTGGCTGATATGAAAACGTCTTCAATTTTCCTTCTGTGCATCTTGGTGACATGTTCAGGTGTGACTGCAGCCATCAAGATACCTTCTACTGCAGCATCACTTCACCTTTTAGTGTAGAATAGACCATACTTTAACATTTCTACTTGTCTCTTTGCAGTTTGGGCAGTCCAAGGGAGAAGCGTGAAGCTCAGCATCGATGATGAGGAGCAGGTGGAAATCTATGTGGAAAGCCGTGCGGTAATGTGACTTTTTTAGAAAAGTGGATTTACACTCAGTTTGCTGTTCAGCTTTAAATATAAGTTAACAACATGCATAATGATAAAGTTGCTGACTGTTCATGAACTTTCTCATCTTTCCATCTTGACTCTGTGTCTTAGCCCAACCTGTCTGAACTCTGTTTTAAATCTGCAGTAAGACATGATTGTACTTTCCCCACAGCTAAAAATTCCTTATAAGAACATTTGGTATTATCAATAGAATTCTTAATTCTTTGGCTTAAATTTGCCTTTAGGAGAGTATTCTGTCACAAACACTATGAGGTGTTCTGGTTAAAATACAAAAACTGAAACTACAAATATTAATTCTCATGTAAAATTATATCTGTGATTACTATATTCATATATAGAGTTCATTTTTAGTTTGGTCAGACTGAAATTCAAAACATAAGCTGCATTTTTATTTATTTCTTTCCTTTTATTGTGAAGCTTAAAAGTCAATAAATGAAGTTGTTCAAGTACCTGAAACTGGATTCCAATTAAAATCCATATGGACTTTAAATTTCTATCCATACAAGACAGTTGTTCCCTTGGGTGTCCTAGAGTCTAATAATGAAGTACTGGCAGCTCTAAGCTCTCTCCTCCTCGAGATGCTCAACTGAAAACTGTAAGACTGAATTTTGTCTAGGTGGTTATAGCAGACCTGCTATAAGGAAAATGTGCAATTGTAAATTACAGTTTTAATAGCATTTCACATTAAACGGGGGGAGATGTCAGGAAAAATAACATATTTTAGCTGAAGGGGGGTTACTTTGTTTTTTACATGAAACAGTTCATGATGTTGCCTCTAAACAATGAAAATGTTACCATATTTTATACTTTCCCTGCAGCTTAAAGCTCCACAAAAAGTCTCAAATGATTAAACTTTGACAACCTTATGAAAAATATTTTGATGTTTGACTAAGAGACGTCATGGTGGAAAAGGCATAAATAAACACATTAATCCTCAGTGTTGAACATTTAGTATTATCAATAGAATTATTTTTTTTGGCTTTAATTTGTCTCACTCTGTTTTCCAGCTTCCAGGAATCTGCTGGGCGTGCAAATGGGCTTTAAACAAGGTGAAGAAAAACTCTGGAAAAAACCCCACTGTGGAGGTGAAATCTTTCAAATAACTGGCAGCAATGAGCCATATGATCAAAAGAGAGCATGATCAAACAAGCAGTAAAGCATTAATGTGATGTTATTCTTTTGCAGAATCTGAGGTCAAATCTTCATCGTGTCTGCGATGGCATCGGACTCCTGAAATCTTTGTGCCGCAAATTTATCAACAAGCATCTTGATGAACTGGTTGAGGAACTCACGACCACGGACGACGTGAGGACGATCTGTGTCAACGTCAAAGCCTGCAAGTGAGTTAACATCACCGTGTAGGGCTGATCTGAGGGTCATTCTGGAAATTATTCATCTAAAATAGTTGAGCTGCATCTTTTTTAATGTGATTCTTTTTAATTTCCTTCGCGTGTCACTGCCTAATTCCTCCATCTTCATAATGCAAGACTCAGTAGTAAAATGATGCTGTTTAGTGTTTAATCATCATGACTCTCCACAAAGAGGAGGCGTTGCTTTAGAGCGACTTCTAATCTGTTTCTCTGATCTTTAGGCCGAAGGAGCTGATGGAGCTGCTCTTCTATCCAGACAGTAAAGGATCCATGAATGAGTTTGATTAATTTTCCAGATAAAAATGTTACATTTTATTTGTGAGAAATCCTCAAAACAAGCTGAGCAACAAGGAAAAAAAAATAGATTTCTGCTTTAGCTTTTTTCTCTCTGCTGCATTAATGCTCTGTTCTACAAAATCTGTATACAATAATACATTTGAGTGTTACACTAAGTGGTGTATTTAAACATCTTGTGGTTGTTGTGGTGGCTTTTCTAAAACATTATGTCTCAACTTGATTAAGCATAACAACATTAAAAGCAGCATTCATATCCTCTAAAATGTTTCTGCTATGCTTAAACAACAGGTTTGAGCCCAGATATTTCCTGTTACTGGTCTTCCTTGTGTATGACAGACTGGCGACCTTTCCAGGGTGTAATGAATGAGTTCAATCCAAATAATACAAAGCACTAGAACCACCAAACTTGATTCAGCAAAAATTAAGCACTTGATCTTTTGTAGCACTTCAGGAAAATGTAGGTAATTTAGATTAGACTAAGCAGATTACAGATTATTTAAACATTGTGTATTTAAATTCTGATTAACTGCTACGTGATGGTGAACTTTGAAGCTTTACAACTACAAACCATTTCCTTTCACAGCAAAAAAACAGCTTTTTCAAAGTTTGAGTAGAGATTCCTTTTTTTATGGCAGCTTTGATCATATTACATGAAAAAAAACATTTCATTCTGTCTTTAAATAAAGCAGCAAAGCTAACTTTGATTTGCAGTAAAGTCTAAGTAGTGCCCTGAAGCACATCATAGCCCTTTTTCCCATTTTGCCACCTTATAACCACAATTTTTTTTAAATTTTACATGACAGACGAGCACAACGTATCTTGTCACTGTCAACTGGAACAGATATGATGCATGTTCTCAAAAATTTAAATGAATATAAATCTGAAACTGATTTATTCAGTCCCTTATATTACCCCCCGCCCCCCCCCCCATCCCCATGCAGTGCAATGAGCTCCCTTTAGTAAAGTGAATCAATCCACCTGTGTGTAATTTGTACTGAATGTGCGATCAAATCAAGCATAGAAACAGAGATGTATCTTTAATTATTCTTTTTAATACAAATTACACTATTATAAAGTAAGCCTATGACAAAAGGGGCATTTTCTGTAGAAAGACACATAAATAAGGTAAACAAAGAAAACAAAGTATTTATTAAAACCATGGTAGTGCACCTTTTTCTATTACCTTTCACCCAACATAATTTCAAAGGAAAGTCAGCTTCACTAGAAACGTTTGCTTAAATCCAGTCAGTGATGAAGAGAAGATGCTGGAAACAAAGATCTGACATCATCACATCGATGTGACTGCAGCTGCGAGGAGACACTTAGAGTCGCGGTCCAGAAAGTGTCCTTGTGGCCCAGTCTGATCCCAGTTCTGCTTTAAAGCCCGTCGGTCCAGCTTGTTCAGGCCCTGACAGCAAAGACGAAGATCCTTGACCAGCGCGGACAAACCTTCCAGTCCTTCACCATCCCAGGGGCCAGACACCTGACAGCCTGGGGGCCAGAATGGAAAGTCAAAGTGATTATGGGATATTTCTGAGCAAGCAACAGCTTTGATTTTCTACAATTTAAACACAAAGACTACAAAGTTAGATAATTAGTGTCTGAGTTCTTGCTTTGATCACAGTAAATTATTTTGACCTTTTTTTTTTTTTTTATTAACGACAAATTAGTCAAAAAAGTCTGCCAGTGTGAACATCTGGAGAAAACTGGTGCAAGTTTGAGCTTTGTGTGATAACTTATTGATTAGATGAATAATATGATGATGTTCTTCAGAAGCAGATGTGGTTTTCATAACACATGTGCTTTGTCTCCTTTCACACCTTACAACTCTTTTTGTTAGTAACTTGTTGTCAGTAAAGGTGTGAACAACAGCAATGGTCCGCCCTTTTCCTCTGCAGAGTGAGTAATAGTTCATTTAACTGGAAACATAATTTTATACACCCCCACCCCCTTCATTCTCTTGTCTCGATGATGTTTTTAGCAGCTGATGATGACAACTGTTGCAATGCAGAAATGATAAATCATGAAGCAGGATATTTATACTGTGAGCTGCATGTGGAACATAAAAATTCTAAATGCTTAATAAATGACATGTTTACATTTGCAAACAAGCAGGCAGTGGCTTTTCTGAGTTTTTCCAGTAAGTTACTTTAGACATTTAAAATAACTTTATGAACCAAGAAAAAAGGAGAGAGTACACAGAATAAATATACTTTAAGGAAAAAAAGCTTGAAAACCTTGAAGGTTTAAAAGTGTCAGTGAGCGAGAAGCCTCTCTCATGTACATCAGGATGCTGTGAAGGCCTGCCAACGTCACAGAAGGGTTTCCTGACAAGTTCAGACTCACCAGGGTGGGACATGACGGCAGGCACCTGGAGGACAAAAAAAAAAAACAAACAAAAAAGCATTTTAGATAACATCCTAAACGAAATCACAGAGAACAGATTGGCAGAGGAAGTGGTTTGTTGAGATTAAGTAATGCAAAAAAAAAAACAAAAAAAAGGCCTAAGACATTAATAAACAACAACACTATGCATGTTTTGAAAGAGAAAATGCAGACGCACACACCTGGCCAACGTGGTTATACTTCCATCTGTTAGACCGTTAGATGCCAGACTCAGGTGGGTCAGCGAACATTCACTCTGTAAAGATGCAAGTATCTATTTGACTTTACTGAATTGCAGGTAGAGTTACACCTCAGCTGATTGTTTTACCAATTACGCAACCATTTATGCATCTGCAGACCTGTGACAGGGCATTGGTGAGATGCTCCAGTGCTGGGTAATCAGCAGGACCTCTGTGGATGGCCGACAGGTCCAGATGTGTGAGACAGTGAAGTGGCAGAGTCCTCAAAACCAGTTCAAACCCAGTGGAACCAAGTGCATTGTGCGAAAGGGACACTGATTTCAGGTGCCCTGTTCCTTGGAGATCAAGAGACATTATTTTTAACGCTGCCGAGTAAGATGCTGAACACAGAACTTCACAACGTCACACTGAATCCTCTAACTTAATTGTCCACCAGAAGTTAAATTCAGCCACATGATTAAAACATTAGAGCTAAAAAGTAAAAGAGTTACCTGCCAGAGCGCTCGCAAGCAGCAGCCGATGCTGCTGAAGGAAGCGAGCAGTGAGGCCACAGGCCTGCAGGGACAGCTTGGCAAGCAAAGGGCAGTAGGACACCAGACAGGACAGACACTCAGACACGCCGTCGCCCAACGGATTTATACTAAGATCAAGTTCCTCAAGGCACTACAGTCAGAAACAATCACCAATGTTCATGAGAAAAACATTTAAATTTGATATTTTTTCCCTTAACTATTTAATATGAACTGGCTCAAACTGAGATTGCTGTGAAGTGGCACTATACAAATAAAGCTTATACAAATAAAGGTGAATTTAATCATAGGTAAACCTCTCAAGAAATCGGACAGGAAATTTGAAAGGTGTGACTTGGTTGTGTGTCTGAGATGCTAACACAGAACAAAGGAGGAGCTGTGATAGTAAATGAGTCAGACTAACTAACACTGAACCAACAGGACCAAAGGAAACAGAAAAACATGTCTATTTTCAGCTTGTCAGCTAAACCAAAGCATCAAGAGTGTGATTCACAGGAAAACCATTTCTAAAAACTTTTACATTTAGCTTTATTTTTTCATAAAATACATTCATGTTTCTGTGTGAAAATGCTAACTTTAGGACCCCCGTGGGACAAACTACTTCCTTAAAACAGCAAGATCTCCCTTCTCTCCAACTTTCTGTCACATTAATTTAATCTGTCCAAAACTTTGTTGATCTAGAATTAAAATAAATCTCTTTTTTCTTAATTGGCTTTCATGTTGCAGTTAAATTAAATTATTAGTGAGTAAATGTATTATTATTATTATTATTTTTTAACATTATCAGGATGTACTTAGCGGCTGAACAGGTTTCAGCTGAGGTATTTACCGGAAACGCACGGTGAGCCTGTCCCTTTAAAGCGTTAGCAGCCTTTTTCAGCCCTTCCCCTGTGATGGAATTGGCAGAAACGTCTAGAAGCCGAAGCCGAGGCATGGTGGTTGCTGTAGCAACCAATTCAGGGAAAAGAGCATCGGAGAGCCGGTTGCCGGATATGTGCAGCTCGGTGAGGCTGGCCTGAAGTTTCAGGGCACGCAGAAGCGGGCTGAGGGAAGAAGGCCCCAAACTGAGGCCACACACCGACATGGAGGCGCTCCCATCCTGAACCTCACACAGCCGGGTGACGTGTTTGTTCTCTTCTGCAGGAAGATGCTAAATTTACACCTTCGAACTGTACAGAAATGTGTGCAGCTTTGTGTTTTTGTGTTACTCACCCACTGCCAGGCTCTGACACGCCTTTTTGAAGCGCTCAGCCAAAGGAGGGAGATCCCAGGAGCAAACCTCTGCAAGAACCTGCAACACACTCGGAACAATCAGATCTGATGCTTTGCTGAGTCAAAATGAATTAATACCAATCAAACTCATTGTAAAGACACTGTTATTTATCAACCAGTTACATCACAGCACTTGTTACTCCTTCAAACCAGGTTTGTTTCCTGAAAATCTGGAAATTTTTAGAAGAAAAGACTAGTGCACATCATCTGCTAACGCATTTCCCTGATTTATTTAAATATGTTTTGGCTAATTAGTCGATTTTAATCTCCAGACCTACATCGTGCAATCAATTATGCTGTTTCTAAAAATACATTATTTCTATGGCTATATATTTTACAGGACCCGTAAAGTCTGGGTGCGTTAAAGCCATTCCTCACCTCTTCATTGGTGTGCAGGACAGCCATCAGCAGGTCCTGTGGCGAGAGCAGAGCCCCCTCCTTCTGCAGGGAGAGGCGAGGCAGGAGGCCACATTTCTGGTAATAACGCTGAGCTGCCTGTTCACACAGCCAAGACACCGTGCAGGAGTCTGCCTCACTGGAACACGTGAAATGGGAGTTTACAGATAGACTGGGACATGCTTCCCACCTGGACAATGATTGTTACTTAAAGCTTGAGTTGATTTGAATTATTGAGTGAACACATATACTAACTTTTGTGGAACTGGGATGAGAAACACATCTTCCTGGACTCTGACTCTCATTCTGATTGGAGGAGGCAGAGATGTGGGTACGGGAGGAACCAAAGCTTGCACTGGGGGCTGAAATTACACAAATGAAGCGACATGAGTGAAATAATCTGCCTTTTTAAAATAATTCTCATGTTTTAAATGTGTTTTTTTATTAGGATTATTATGAATGCAAAAATATACCACATATATGTGTTCAGAGCTCATCTGTGTTGTGTAACTCATGCACACTGCTGGTTTAAAAGTTATTGTAAAAGCTAAACAAAGCTGATGTATCTAAAGCTGGCAGTATCTTCTCAATCAACTCTAATTTGCAGAAACATTCATCACTACCAAACGATAAATGGGAAGAAAAGACAGATTTCTGTGCTCCCGCTCCTCAAAATAACTTATTTTAGGTATTTCTCCCAATTATTTATAAGCAGAATGTTTCTCAGAGGGTAAAGGGTGACTTGTCAGAAACAGAACTAAAGAGGTTTCCAACCTGAATGTGTATTTGTATTGGGGGTGTTTCGGGCCTCATATCGCCGTCATCTGAAGCCGTGGGACTGTGAGACCTGCTGACCTCGCGTCTGCTCAACCTGACCATTCCTGGCATCTGAGTCATTTTCACCTGATGAGGCCTGAGTGAGCCATTTTTTCTCACAGAGTGATCCCGGCTGGTTGATGAGGAGCAGGTCGTGGCCGAACCTGACAGCAGAAGAGCATAATGAAGGGAAAACATAAAAAAACATGGACTAAAACCAAACCAAACTAAAACAACCTGAATCGTTACCTCTGGCTGTGTCTGAGTTCAGCTGATTGCTATGACTTCTAGCAGCGGATGATGAAGACCTTTCTTCGCCTCTCATTTGATCACGTTCCAATCGGAGCCTCCTCTTTTTCTTCGGCTGCATTTCCCCCAAATCATCCTCCAGCCAGTCATCAGCCAGATCCTCGTCCTCGGCAACCAGAGCGGGCTTGTTGTTGGATGGAACAGCAGGTGTGCTGGAAAACTGAGGCTGTGGGAGTCCCTGGAGAAGAGTTTTGGCACTGCCTAAACCGCGAATGGCACTGTGGTATTCCTCTCGTCCAAATACACATGTAGCAGCGGCCTCCTTACTGCTTTCTCTACCCGAGCAGGGAACTGTGGGGAGTTCCTTGCTTAGGGGAACATCCTTTTGACTTGGAGCTGCTGGGAAAGTTTGTCTAGGACGGACAGGACGGAGAGGACTGATGGGGCCGTCTGATTCGCTCTCATCTGAGCTGCTGTTATTCTAGAAAACACATGTAGTCTTTTTACCTAGATGATTCAAGGAAATTATATGTTTTTTATGCTGCCAGAAGGCATTTGCAGGTTATTACCCCATAAAGAAGAGCAGCTTGTGTTCCTCTGGCTCTGTGCAGCTGTGATGAATTGTTGCCCTGCTGCCGTTTGGGGCTCGCTTCAGAGCTCCTGCCATATCGGGGCCAGTTTTGGCTTGAAGAACAGCCCCCTCCAGTGGCTGACAGTGGCTCGGAGTTCTCTGCATCAAACAGCTGGCTGTCCTGCAGGGCATCAAAAGGCTTGGGTGGGGCTGGAGCAGCAGGCACTGTGGTTGGCACAGATGACAGAAGCATTTGAGACGTGGTGAAGACAAAACCAAGGCTAACATGAGTCAAGTAATGTCAAAGCTTTACCTCCCCCTGCTAACGCCTTCATCAGCAGTTTCTCCGTCCTAATACATTCCTGTCTTGTCTCCTCATCCAGCTCATTTCTGTACTTCCTCTGCCACTGACGGAAGGTGTCCACGGCAGTCTCCCGCTGATAATAGACACCAAAACCGTGAGACAGTGGACACACAACGCCACAAGGATAGCACACGGCTCAGACTGCACGTCAGCTCGTACAGTCCTCTGTAAATGTTACAATTTGTAATCTTATCACACATTCACAACAAAGTGAATATCCTCTTATATTTGGTGATTTAAAGCTGATGTGAGGCAAACCAATCCACTAAGGAACAACTCAACAGGAAGCTGGGAGGGTTATAGAATGGCCTTGTGAAAAATGCAGCTCAATCTGATTGAAGAGCAGCGGGGGGGTGTGGGGGTTTGAAGTGATCTCAGCATTAAAGAGATTCTTCAAACATTTGGATTTGGGGGAAAAAAAAAGACAGTGAAGAGCGGTCAGACATGTGGGAAAACTGGTGAACAGCTATGCTAAAAAGCTATTTCAGTAGAACACAGTGATACACCAGATATAATGTTACCCTACTGTCATTAAAGAATATAAATGATAAGAAAGAAAAAGAATATCGAATCATACGCATAAAAATAGAATAACCTGTAACTAATCTCTTGGTTACCAAAGTAACTAATGTGCAACTAATTAACATACAATGGACATTCGGTATAAGCTAACAGAACATATTTTTTTATTATCTCTTCGATTAAAAATATTTTTCTTTATTTATTTATCTTGAAACCCCCTAAAATTCAAGTGTATTTTGGGTTTTAAATTTTTTTAAATTTTTAAATTTTTATTTTAAATGCCCAAAAAGAAGCGACTATTTCTCTGCATTAAAACATGTTGGTATTAAAGGAAAACCAACATGTATGAGACTTTAATCGATAATAAAAGGATCACCGTAGATTCTACTGTCAAAGTAATTTATACATTTTTTTCTTTTCTCATTTCACTTTTTAATGTATTTATTTGCATATTTATTTTCTAAAGTGGATTAAAAAAACCTCAATATCAAAAACATATGAAAAATCAAAAATCCAATATCAAAAATCGACACGTGGATGTTTACCAGTTTTCTTCTAATCTGTACATTTTAGCAGGAACGTTCCCGTCATTCGATGAAGAACCAGAAACACAACTGCCTCGCTATCTTTAAATCAACCCCAGCACTTTTTCAGTGTTGTGGTATTAGTTACTGTTATTTGCTGGAAAGGAGATGAACCAACATCGTCGGGTTTGTACATAATAGTTCTGCTAGCATAAACGTGCTAGCGTGCTAAAGTGTACTGGCACTGGCACCCTTCCCATTAAAAGAGCTTCATTTAACAATATTCTACCATAGACAGTGAAATAAGTAGAAACTAAAATAAGTAAGGATTAATTAAAATGTTCTAAATTATAATTCAAGGTTAATTTTGAAGAATTTTTAGCTTTATTATTTTCCTTATTTAATGGGGAGGTTGTCTCTTGGGCACAACTGGACTTCCTGTAAGTAAAAATTACACTTGATTGGTCGATTTACATGCCTTATCATTGTGCTCATGCGATCCAACAGAATTATGCTGACTCATCAACTGTAAAGGAGGGAAATATTTTTTTGAAGCAGAATCACTGGTGCTTGTTTCATCCAGTCAAATCCATGTAAACCAGTCAGCTGTTTTCAACAGGAAACTGCTCTACAATAGGAGAGGGAGTTTGCAGGGATGCAGTTTTATATCAACACATGGTAAAGGTTAGACAGCAAAAGTAAGCAGAGCTTTTTTGGAACCTGTGGGATTTGTGCTTTTAGCAGAGGAGCACAACTGGTGAACATGTGAATCCATCTTTTTTGCAGAATTTGTTTACTTCCTCATGTAATTGTTGTACAAAATCTGCTTGATGGTCAAAGAAATGGTTGTAATGAGCTTTAAGTTTCAGTTCCATTATTTCACTTTTCACCACACATCTATATTGACATGACAGACCAGATGTTACACCCCAATGAAATCAGATGTTAACCCCTTAATCTTCTTTATGCTGCTGGTTTGAATTTACTTCAAACAATGTGTTTGTCTCTAACTTTTAAAGATAACGCTCCTTCTGTCCATCCTATCCTGCTCACATCTGTATTATTCCCACCAAAATGAGGTTGAAAATGATGGTGGTTTACAGAAACATGGAACCACACACACCTTGGAGTTGCGTAGCGTGACAGAAGCCCCCCGTTCAATCAGTAACCGTGCAACACTGAAATTGCCGCAAGCAAGAGCATCATGTAGAGGGGTCACACCCTCACAATAGGGCCCACCGGGATCGTTGATGTTCGCCCCGTGATCCAGCAACCTGACTACAATATCTGCAGGACAGATAGGAAAAGGAAATGTTGAAAATAGCAGAGTCGCAGCAGTCGTACACCAATAATAACAACTCTCAGGCAAGATTTATGCAGGTAATCTGAAGTCAGTTACCATAGTGACCGTGGTTGCAGGCCTCATGTAAAGGGGTCCATCCACAATAATCTCTGGGATTCACCGGGTGACCCTGCCAGGAACACAAGTACAGCCCAGGATGTCTGATGTTAGTTTCTAAAAAACATCATTTAATGTCCATCATGATCACTTTGAATAAAATACTAATAGCTGAGAAAATCTCTTTTTTTGAGATGAAGTTTGTTTATAGTCAATATTTACTTGTAATACACAATATGAAAAATTTCAACCGATACTGATATTTTTCATGGCCGATAACCGATAAGTTACCGATATTTATATGTTTACTATACTCTGTAGTTTGTGATGGACGCAATTATCGAAAACTGATATTTAAGTAGCTCCGGCGTATCTGTAACACCAAACAAACAGTTTTGGTTCTTCAAATGTTTATTTCTTTTTATGTTATAGCACAAAAATGTTGTCATTCTAATAAAGTTCATCCATTTAAAAATTCAGTAACATTTGTGTGGCTTATCTACAAAGGTTTCTGTGTTTAAATATGAAATTATATGTATTGAAAGACCTCACAATGCTGTTCTGCATCACTATTATAGTCAAATTGCCCAAACAAATACCACACCCCCACTCCATCTCCTGACACACACACAAAATTAGCCCTAAATAAATTGATAATATCGTTCCAGTTAACAGATATGATATTTGAAAAATAGACAAATATCTGCCGATACCGATAATAGCACCAATATATCCCTAATATTTACTAAGATCAGATAGGCCGCTTCAGTATGAGAGTATATGTTTAAAGTATATGTTTAAAACATGGAAAAGAAATCTCAATATCTCACCTGTTCTATCAGATATTGGACCTGCATTAGGTTTCCATCTATACACGCTCTGTGGAGGGATGTCTCTCCCTTCTCATTCCTCTTGTTCCACTAACGTAGGAAGACAAACCCGAGTGGAGAAAAACATTCAGCGAAGATCTAAATCAGAAGTTCAAAGATGAAACGATTGATCGTGCGAAGAGGCAACTAACTCACTCTTCCCGTCTTCCTCCTTCCAGACACCGTCCTGTCATAACCTTCCAAGTCATCATCTAGAAACAAAGAAAAATACATGAGACTAAACCCCTTATAAATGTAGTGAATATTAAAATCCACTGCAGTTCTGCGTCAGTCAACTGACGGCTTGCGATCTACCAGAGTCCGAGAGAACAACATCACTGTCATCTAGCGGTTCACTGTTGTCCATCTCCTCCTCCTCCTCCTCCTCTTCCTCATCAGCATCACTCCCCTCTGGATTCCAGCCCTCAGAAGCACAGAGCTTCTCCAGCCGGGCTTCTGTGTCATCATTTGATGAGCCGCTGCGTCTCTGGTACGCCAGCCACCGCATCAGCACGCGTTTCTGCAGGAGGGAAAGTCAGCTTTTATTGTTTGTTTTCCGACAGTCACGCGCAGCAGGATGAACTTTCACTTAATGCAAATCATTCAGCTAGAAAGGCCTTCATGTGACAGATTTAATAGATAAAACAGACATTTGTTGATGCATTTTCCGCCTGTATAACATTATTATTAATATTACTCTCGTTTAAAATGATTATTAAATGACTCATTCTAAATGAGTTCTTTTAAATGTCTCACACACACACACACACCTCTCTTTTAATTCAACCATTTGTGCAGGTTTGAACTATTCATTCCAGCTCACCTGCAGTCTGGTTTGTCCCGACGCCTGAGCACAGCGTAAAGCCGCACTGTAGCTGTTGTCTATCTCCTTAAAAGGGCAGACACTTTTCTCCTGAGCTTCTGCGATGTTCAGCCATGTGCTACACTCCTGTTACAGACACAAAGTGAGAATTCGCACATGCAGGGATGCACATATGACACCAGCTCGTGCTTTATCTCCATCATTCAATACGTTATTCATTGAGTTCAGCTTTTAACTTACTGCGAGAGCATTTTAAATTGTGCTTTTTATTCCATCTAATTCAATTAAACTAAGCAAATAATACATTTCTTTCACAATCACTAGCGACTTTCTATATCTGGACCATTTTCTGGGATTTGGTGAGGTATCGATAAACCCTCATGATATCTCTGAGTGCACATTAAGATGTAGATTCATTGTGATTACCTCAGCAGAATTGCCCTGTCGTAAAGCCAGCTCCTTCATGTAGTGCTCCACTGCTTTGCTGTGTTGTTTCAGGTCTGTGTAGGTAACAGCCAGAGACACGTGGATGACAGCCAGCTCCCTGGCAGGCTTTCCCATCACTTCAGCACCTTTCAGCTACACCACAAGATTAATAACAAATCAGTGATTGAAAAGAGCTTCAGCGAAAAACAGCTGGAATGTGAGTGTGATCATTTGATGTTCCCCACCTGAGCCTGATAAGCATCCAGAGCTTTGCTGAAACAGCCGACCTTACAATAGAGATCTCCCAGTTGCTCTGACAGCTCCACGGCCTGGCGGGAGCAAAGCCTTTTGCCCTGATCCTCGCCTAACTCTTCCTCTAATTTACAGCCACGGTCGGCTGAAAAGTGAGCAAAACAAATAGGTTATTTATGCAGCCATCTTAGAAAAACATCAGGAAAAAAAGTGCATCAAAAACTGTTTTCACCATATTTGAAAGCTTTTTTCATTGCTTGTTTGTCCTGTGGCCTCTGGGAACACAGCTGGAGAGCCTTTTTCAGAGATCGCCTGGCCGCAGCAAAGTCACCCAGAGACAGCTGCACCTGTTGACCGATACCATCACAGTGCACAGGTAAAAACATTACACTCCTTCCAACTGCAGTGACAGAACACAGAAAAAATGGCAGCGCTCGCACCTTGCCAATGCAATAAAAGCACTCGCTCTCGCTGAACTTGTCTTTCATCTTCCTGCTGCACTCTTTGGCCTGCTCCAAGCTGCGGGTGGCATTTGAGTGTTGACCGTTCCGGAAGAAGATGTTCCCCAGGTTGAAGTTTGCACGATAGAGATCCTCTAGAAGTTGGCTCTGCCTTCAAATTACAGGAAAAAAAGACTGTTCAGTTAAAACTTTCCTTTTCAACAAATTTTACAGTTAGGGATAGTCTAGCCGGATATACCATGATGCACTGAGCACTTCCAATTAGTATCTCTGCTGCTTATCCCCCATGTATTGGACAGTACTGGCATCATTAACCTATTTCTCTTATTTTTCCTGCAGGTCCTATTTCTTATTTCTCCTTTTTTGCAGGTCTTCTTGGATAGCAGCTGCAATGTATATTAACCTGTCTTTCCTGTCCTCTCTGACCCCAGCGAGTCAAGGCAGAGGGCTGCCTTACCTGAGCCGCTGGAGGTTTTGCCTCCCTGTTAAAAGGGAGTTTTCCTTCCCACTGTCGCCTCATGCAGCTCAGGATGGGAGATTGGATCAGAGTCAAGATTTGATGAAATCTTGCTGGTTCCCTATATAAGGCTATTTTTATGAATTGGCCAATCTCTGTGAAGCCCCTTGAGACGACATTGCCGTGAAATAGCGCTATACAAATGAAGTTGAATTGAATGGAAAACACCTTCTATGGATGAACTACATGGACTGTGCTTCCCTGTCCTACATTCTCAGCGATAAGGGCAAAATAAAGAGAAAGATTCATCATGTTGCATAAAGACAAGATTAGTCTTAGCTTCTTCTTACTTTGCAATATAGATGCTGCGTTGAATGAACTCGCTGCAGAGCTCCGACTCTCCCAGATGGTCATAGATAATACCAAGATTGAGGTAAAGGCGAGCCTTCATCTCATTGATCTCTCTTGCAGGCACAGTTCCTGCAGGTTAGCAAAATATTCAAACAGAAACATTCAAGTTGAACAATATTATTAAAATATTAAAAATTCTCTATTAAATCCTGGTTTTAAAAACAGGTTGACAAAGTAACAGTACGCACCTCCTAGACGGTCATTCACGATGGCCAAGCTCTTCCTGAAAGCATCCTGTGCCATCTTTAGACTGTCCTTTGATTGGTCTGATTCATAACGAAAAAGGTACGTTCGACCAATAGTTGCCAAAGCTCTTTGCTCCTCAGCATGATCGCTGACAGAGCGAGCCAGATCCAGGTGACAGTGTTGGTGCTGGAGAAAACAAGACAAACCGAACTGCTCACAAACTAAAAACATAAACACAACCTCTATCGTTATAGCGCTGTCATTAAATCAAAATAAATGTTTGCAGCCCCCTCACTTTTAAAGCCTCCTTAATTTTCCCCATCTCTGCATAACACTCTCCTATCTTGCGATGTGCCACAGCTCGTCCGATCACATCATCTAGTGCCCTGGAGAGAGCCAGCTCCTCCTGGTGCTCCTTGACAGCTGCCTCATAATCACCTGGAATAAAACATCAATTGTTGACCATATAATTAATGTAAAAAGAGAGATGTTTAAGTACTTAAAGATATAGAGCTTAAAGATATAGAGGGGAAATAAGCAACTGCTCACATTAGACTGAGAAGGAAAGCAGGAGATGATGGAAAGAATGTATTGGGATCTAAATACAGTACTTTAAAAGTATACATTTCACATTTTTGGCAATAACAAGTTACAATAGCTTGCAATGCAGATGTTTTACGATACATCAAATCTGCCTACCATTCCTGGACAGCAGCTCTCCAAGCTGATTGCAGATGTTGGCTTCCTCTTTTAAGTCGCTGTTGGCCTGGGCTTTGTTTTTAGCTTTCTGCAGCTCTACGAAGAGAAAATACCAGATTATAAGAATTACACTCGCTTTTTGAAACAGTTGCAAGTAAAGCACAACTTACGCTTGATTTCCCGTGAAGAGCTCATCTCGGTTAGGTTATAAGCGCTGCTAGATAAGCTAGTTTACAGCAGTGAAAGACAGGTCAGCATCTCCCTTTAGCTTAGTGCCGCCGGATCCAGCGCCAAATCAACCGAAACAAACACTTCACTTCATTATCGCTTGCACGTGCCTTTGCCTGTTCGCCAACGTTTATGACTGGCGAATGTGTGTGATTGCAATCAATGTCACTGGAAGAAGTATATATATTATATCAGAGTAAAATCTCTTCTGTTATAGTTTTGCGCTGACAACAAACTTCATTTCCCCGCCAGGAAGCGGGCTCTCCGATCGTTCAGTTAATTCATGTGCCCGTAGTATTGCCTATCAGACACAAATCTCCCTCACATCACTGAAATAACAAGGTCTTTATTTCATTCTAATCCAAAATCTCGATGATAAATCATCAATTAGCACTATTTTATAACACATATATGGAAGAAATACAGTAAAAACTGAAAATTAATAATTTGTTGCTCATAACAGAACGTTCCTGTCAGTCTGGCAGTCTAAACTTAGGGATAAATAAGAGACTCAAAAAAGCGTGCGCTCATTGGCCAACGCTAGCGCGTGACACGGATATTCCCACAAGTGTTGATAATGCACTGAAACCCAAGTCACAACACGATCATTTGAATACAAAACAGTATTTTAAGGTATTTTGTGACTTCCACTACATATATTGAACAAGTGCAGATTAAGAAAATGATTAATCTGCTGGTGTTGTTGGCCTGACGTATCCTGACGTCCACGCAGCGCCCTCCTGTGGACCAAGTCTGGTAGTAAAATGAGATGAACGACTTGTTTATAGGTTGGTCCCAATATTTTAAGTCATATTCCAGCCAAAAGTCAATTTTAGAGGTTTGTTTACTAGATTAGAATTTTATAACATAAACAAAACGATTAAGCAATTTTATAATAATGGAAAAGAAGGGGTGGGATTGTGCTATAAACTAAATGGATATTTATTTATTTATTGGTCAGTATTATAAAGAAACCTAAGAAAGAAAATGCATTTAGATGGGGCAATAGTTTATCTAATGTCTCTTCTGCATGTCTCACAGAATTTAATTCTGGAAATTAAATGAACAATCTAGCCAGTTTATTCACGTGCTTTTGTAACCAAACAGGTGATTCACAGCATGGAGAACATTGAAAAGGGCATTGTTTTTTTTTCTTCTTCTTTTTTGTTATTTTGTCTTGTCTTTTCCAGCATTGAAGCAGGCTGAATGTTGGTCTACTTGTTGTGTTGTTGCTGGGCAAATTTGCTTTGTCAAAAGGAGCTTTATGTATAAATGTATATACAAAAATCCTCTTGATAGTTTGAACTCTTTATTCATTTTAAATAAACATTTATTAGAATTTACATGTCATGCTGGACCCGACTGGAGAGGACAAAAAAAAGAGCAGAAAGACAATAGAAAAGAAAAAAGAGAGCAAATAGTAAAAAAAAAAAAAAAAAAAAAAAAGGATGGAACCACTGCAATCTGACCACACACACTATACCATCCACTACACCGGAACATAAAAATAAAATTTAAAAAAAAGGGAAAAAAACCTACAACTTTATATTTGAACTAAAATCTGAAGCACACTCGAATAAGGAAAATGTCTATTAGTGGATAAACCTGAAGATTAGTATCTGTGTCAGCGTGGAGACCGTACGAGGTGGAAAGTGCTCACAGAAACGTGAACATGCTCAGGTGACCCCGTCTACTCAAAGGTCAGAAGCAGGACAGGAAGACCTCTAGACCAGGGAAACCAGTAGTCATCCCCAAACAAGGACCCCACCCACTCCACCTGGAGCCAACTCACCATCCGTCTAGGAGGCAAGAGAGGTCTCAGCCAGAGCCCCTCACAGTCAGGGGAAATGGACCCCAGCAGGGGCTGACGCCATTTTCCCAGGGCGCCGGTTGCCCTGGGCGCCGGTTGCCCTGGGCGCCGGTTGCCCTGGGCGCCTGGGGCAGGCAGAACGCAGGCCCAGGGCCCCAAGAAACTGAGTGCGATCCCACCACCCCCACAGGCAGAGGAACCGACCAATGCCCACGGAGGGCCAGGGCCCCCTAGACCACCACCGGGCAGGGGCCAGTACACCCCCCAGCAGACCAGATGCCCACCCAGGGAATCAGCACTCCACCCACACACTTTCAGATATGTTGGGGGGGGGGGGGAGGGGGGGGGGAAGGGAAAGGGGGGGGGGGGGGGGTGGGGGGGGTGTGGGGGGGGGGGGGG
>JBAMHX010000022.1:11554741-11576017 GCA_037177515.1 Pseudomugil tenellus
TAAATTCAACAACACTCACCTGAGCCATTTTTCACACAAATTATCACACACACACACACATAATCAACCCCAACCCCGCCCCACCCACAAATAAATTTGTTTATTAGGTATATAATTTGTTTACAACAAAATCATCAACAAATGTACATATAATCAGTCTTAACATAAGGAAGGCATTTTGTTTATCTATTCAGCTTGTGTTTGCTTGTTCAGCAGTACTATTATAAACAAATCTGGATCGAAAATATGCTTAAAATTACTTACACCAGTTTTATCTTTGACGTAGATGCAGCTAACCCAAATTCATGATCTTATAATCCAGCTGTTCAGCCAGATGAAAAAAAAGAAAGGGGGACACATGGCCTGGCAGACGGTGACGTCAGTGGACAGACCTTTCTGGTAACTCGTGTATGCAGATGGACGACACGTTTTGACAAATAAATTGTCAACTTGTTGCGTGTTACTAAATGAAACTTTCTTCTTTTTTTATTTCAATGGTATTTATATGATCATAAGGCTGTTGGCGTGTGTGTTAACCAAAAAAAGGGCTTTACTTTCTTTATAGATTATAGCATGTATTAAGCATCATTGGTATAAAATACTATTAAATATCATCTTATTGCCATGGCATGCATTTCCAGTTTCACTGCTGGATCTGCACACATATTTCTCCCTGGAATCTTTTTTGGAGCATCCAAAAATACATCCCTAATTTGAGTCTCTTGAGAAAAAAATGTGAAAAACACCACAGCATGCAGTATTTAAAAAAAAGAAGGGAAGAGAAAAAAAAAGAAAAAATGCTCTGCTGCCGTTCAACCAACTAAAATAAATTCATGTTTTTTTAACAGGATATCAGCAGGAGACTCCAGCATCACAACGAGCTGAGAAGCTGTTCAGATCACACGGATCGTCGTCTCATTCTGTGCAGGTCTGTACTGGTCTGTACCTCTACACCAGTGACCTTACAAATAAGCATGCTGCATCACTGGGGGAATTGATGTTTCTGGGCGGTGCAAAGTGGAAGAGAGCTCATCAGAGTGCAGAGTATCTGAGAGCAGCCGAGCACAGAGAGGCAGGCACATCCGCCGCTGGAGGGATCAAATCTGTACCATCTGACGCTCAAGGATTTATGGGTTTAGTCAAAATTGCTTTTCCCACTGTGGAGATTAAGCACCGTAGGATGTTTTCCACTCAGGCCGTAGAATAGCCCAGTGTAGCTGCTGCTGCTGTTGCTGTTTTTTCTCCTTTATCAGCTTCGGCACTGGGAGAAGGGAATGTCTCAGGAGGGCAGAGTGCTCCAAACCCTGGCGGGGAGTAAATTCTGATTGACAGAAGAGGTCTGTCCTCTGGGGAATGTGAACCATGCAGGTGGATGCGATTCTTGTGCTCTTCTGTGTTTGGCTTGCGGGTGCAGCTGGGAAGATGGTTCAGCCGAGAGGTCACAAGCTGGAAACCTACAAACAAACAAGGTAATGTCTGGTCAAGTGTCCAGCGAGTCAATTACAAAACTCTACTGCGCGTGTGTTTATTATCTACGTAGGAATAAAAGCTGATTTTAAGGGGAAAAACTACACACAGATTTGTGAAAGTTATGTGGTCTGTGGGGACTTTACTTTGCGCTTGTTGATTTTCTTCCAAGGTGTGTAGAGTGTTGTCCACGCATTACATGTGCTGCTCCCTCCCCCTCAAAAAACAGACTTATTCGGACAGCAGTTTGAGAGATAAGAGAGGGAGACCTAAATCCTCACATCTATTTATGTACTACGGGTGAATGCTGTGTTCTCTCGCCTCTCAACCGCTGCAGGGCAGTTAATGACCGCTTCCCCTGCCGGCAGCAGTTGTAGTCAATGTCATTTTCAGGTGATTATTTAGGCTAATTGCTGCCTTGTTAATGCTTCCATTGGATTAAATGTTTCACAGTGAGATTCTTTTTATTTTTGCATATTGATTGAAATGATTGAAAAGGTTTAAACATCAGAGGTGATTTGAACAGAGGTTCATTTTTTTGCCATTTAAAAAGCGGTACATAGTTGAACAAATGTGACATTTGTCGAAGCACTTCAGACAATCAATAAGTCAATAAATAATATGAACAGCAAATGTTTTTAGATGCAAGACAGAAACCAGAATTACATGCTCTTCTTTTTTCATTAGAACAGCCAACAAAAATAAGTCATTCTGAAGGTAGCTGCAGATTAATTCTCATTCAGAGTACCCGATTAATCAGCTAACTGTCTCAGAAACAGCAGGATGTGTGATGTTTTTTTAAAAAGCTTTTCACCACTGGGTACTGGAGTGGAAAAAGGTGAAGCATACATCTTAAAAATGATTAACTAACGTGGTCGCGGTTCCTTTTTGTGTACAAGCTGTGCAATTACCCAAATGTTTTCCTCAAATTATTGTCAACTACGTTGAAAGATTCACATTAGTACAAAAATATTCAGTGATTGTTTATAGTTATTTTTGTTAATCGCATATTTTGTTGCAGTTTTTCACCTCGGCTTTTGTCTAAAAAACTTTGGTATCTTTAATTAACACATTTCAAAATGCCTTTTTTTACTGATTGGTCTAAATAGCTGAATATGTCTTTGTATGTGGGTTGCCAAAATATTTAACAGGACTCACATACCATAAATCAGCTTCTATCAGATGGCTTTTTGCTATTGTTTAGAGCAATCAGCTGCTGTTTAATTGAGTTATCTTACTTAAAAGTGTTGTGTTTATCTGTAGAATTATCCAAACTCCAACAATGAGACAAATAAATCACCTTGTTTGTACATGGATGCAGAAGACATTGTTACACTGTTACAGCTTCAGTTTCTGTTTGCATTTCTACGACATAACAGCCCAAAGAGCTGTTTGTAATGGTGCTAAAAGTTGCAGAGTACGCTGTAATAAACAGGTTTATTACTGTGTGACACAAAGGGACAACTCCAAAAACTTATCTCGATCAAATTACAGCCTTGAATTTTTATTTCATGCCTACTTCAGTGCCTCTTTTTACGCGTCACTGCATCAAATCAACAACAAGAAAAAGATTAAATAGAAATTAAAATGAAATAAAATTATGTAATTAGCTGTACTTGTACTTGGAGAAATGACATAACTTTTGAATGACGTGATTTATTCAGTTTGTGATGGTTAAAATTTACTTATAAGTAGTGTGATTTTACCTTCAAGCAAGATCACTGGTGTAAATACAATTCAAATACAAATACAAAAACAATTCCCCTTGGCCTGTATTGTGATTATTGTACATAATATTGTAAATATGGACAAATCTGCGTGTTTGGTGAAACTGGGCTGCAGAAAAGCTTCCATGCAGGAAGTTAAATCACATCTCAGCGCTACTTTAAAGAGATATACTGGCTTTTTTATTTAAGAAGTGTAAGAAGACTAGTTAGCACCTTGCCTGCAGAGCGCTCTCAGGTTGGAAAGTCCGAAACACATCCTGACAGGGTGAAAGATTCTCACATTGGAGTTCAATTACAAAATTTTAGGAAAAAAAAAATCAAGGTTAAGTTTTCTTTCCTTATGATTCACCAAAGCTGTGAATGTCTGTCAGCTGCTAGTAATACACTGACTCATTAGTGCTTTGCACAAACGTACTGCAAAGGACTGTTGATAAAAAAATATGGCAGTGTTCCCTTTCTTAAAAAATCTTTTTAATAGTTGTTAATGACCTAGATATTAATAAATTATTTGTATCGAAACTTTGACAAAGAATTTTCGTGTGAAGCTGGTAAAAGCTGGATTTTTTTTTCTCAGACCACACAGGATTATTATATATTTTTCTCCAATTAACCACAGCTCCAAAAAATGTATCAGATGGATATTTCCTGAACCTGTAAGAATCCAAATGTCACAGAAAGCGAAACAGTCCTGCAGAAGTGAAAATATATCTCGGAAACAGTTTCATGCTTTAAAGCCCAACTTGGTTGTGTGGACTCAGCACCCATTCCTGAGGTTGCTCAATAAAACTTCATAATTTGACAACTTGATGAGGGGGTTGTAATAAGATAACAGTGTTTTCCCTGCTAGTGCTTTAGGCCATGATTTAACATGGTTGCCTTGGCAACCGAGCTTTGCTTAACCCTCAATAGTAATTGTTTCAGCTCTTTTCCTAAATGTGTGGAACACCTACAGATGGCTGAACACCTGCTGGAAGCAAAGTTGTTTAAGATACTGGAATTGGATGAAAGACTTTCATTTAATTGCCAAATTTGACATAAATTTGAAAAAAGTCACTTTTCATTAAACGATAATGTAGAAAGGCACATTTTCCAGCTGTTCTGACTTCTTTGTCTTGAGGAAATATCAGCGTAGGGTCCATCTGTAGCCCACTGCCTCCAGTGAGAAACAGCCTATGAAAAAATATCTGGTGCAGATGATAAGATTTTCCTAAGCAGGCTAGTATCACACTGTATGCCTACCCCCCCGCCATCAGATACAGCATCACTTTTCATGCTATCATTGTAATGCCTAGATCAGAGGTAACAGAAAAATGATTCACCATCTGAATCTTACTAAAAAGTAATTTTTGAAGGATAACCATTTTTTAAATTAAAACAATCCCAAGTTAAAGTTCTTTTATGTGATCATCTGAGGTCTTTTATTATCTATAAAAGCCAGTGTTGGTTGTTATAAAGTCTGGCTTTTTTTAAATTGTTTTTTTATTTTTAATCCCTCCAACACCCCCTCCCACACATAACTAGTTAAAAGTCACCTCACATCGGTCTTCTTCCTGCTGGCACGTACAGTCAGCGAATACAAATCAAATGTAAATCTCTTATTTGTCTTCTAGCGGGGATGGGGGGGATATCTCATGCTTGTGCAGAAGAAGTCAAACTCCACTCTGTCTCTCTCATCACTCTACTCCTCCTCTCTTGAGTGTGAAATTGCACAAGTGTCTTGGTGCTGCTGGCGTGGGTTGGTGGGAGTTTTCACAGCATTGCTCTCTCCGCTTGACGCCTTGAGGAGGAAGAGAGGAGGGGAGGATTTGTGTTGGACAGAACAGGCCCACATATGCAGACATCAGTGGAGAACATGCTTGCTATTTTTCTGAGTGGGTGCTGGATGATTTTTTTGGGACAGAAAAACACATTTTAATTAAAAAAACATGAATTTTGCTTTACTCAGTTTCAAAAGGCACATCTACATGTCTGATTTCAAGCAGTTTATATGAACAGAAATATCAAGTAAAAGCAAATGCAACACACTTTCTGGGACTGTTCATGTCAGTACGTCTTGCCAGAAAAAAAGGGTAGCTTGTAAATATATAAAATAAATGCATCTTTCCATTTCCATCTGCTCATTTTAATCCCCATTATTTTACTCCAGATTTTTCTGCCCCTTGCCTAAGCCACTGACATGTTTAGAATAACCTCTGCAGAAGTTTGTCCCAGTTACCATAATGTGGCCTCAGCAGCGATGTTTGCCTGCAGGTCCGCAGCTGCAGAGAGCATCAAAGACAGCGTCGGACCATCCAGAGCAGAGCGGTGTGCAGACAGGCAGTCTGCTGTGTGTTGAAGGCAAGCAGAGAGGGGATTGGAGAGGCATTTCTGCCAAGCGGATTAAGAACCAGCTGCTGGATAGACAGAGATGTGTAGAGCCTATTGGCCTTTAGAACTGTGCAGCCAGCAAACCAGTAAAACGCTTTTCTTTGAGTTTTAGTTTGCTCTTATATTATTTTCTTTGTGTGTATGTGTGCGAGCCAAGTCTTTATATCTCCTCTCTCCTTCTGTGGTATTTTCTTACAGCAAGTCTGCGGTTGGAACAAGGATTTGGCTTTGACTGTCGCAGAAAGCGCTACTCTATTAATCCATTTTAGGGTTTTTCTTTTGACAATCATCTTAATGTCTCCCGTTCTGCTCTTGGCCTGACAATTAAGAATAAAAAATATACCACGCATACGCAGTTCTTTGAAAATGTGTCCCCAGGCAAAACACTGGCTTTCTGTGAACTGCATGTGATGCCCTTTGGCTGATACTGGATGTAATATGTGTGATGTAACAGGATGTACTACAACTCCTCAGGGAGTCGGGGGCAGGAAAACAAAACATAAAAGTTATTTGTGTTACTTTAAATCAACACTGAACAAGACTTTAAAATAATTGATAAAAGTTAAAAGTGTATTTATTCATTCATCTATTTATTTTTTATTTAAAAAACAAATAAAAAAAACAGACACTGCCATTTGGATGGTATTTTTGGGCATCTGAGCATCACAATAAGATTTTCAGTCCTGCCTATATAAAATAAAACAAATCAGTATAAGAGCACAAAAACAGTACAATTTATATGCTACTCTAAATTTTGCTTATCTTTACTAACAGGTCACGAAGAGAAACCAGAATGGATGGGGGCGGTGGTCACAAGACTGGGAGGCAAGTTTTAGAATTTTTTTTCATTATAATTGAGGTTAAAAACAAAAAAGCATTACATTTTACTAACGGCTGATTGTGACGTACTGCTTCTGTTTTGGTTTACAGCCCAATTTATAAACGAAGCCCAGATCTGACAAAATCTCCGATGACAAAGTCTGAACAGCTCCTGAGAATAGATGACCATGATTTCACCATGAGACCAGCATTCGGAGGTTAGAAACGCTGATTAAATCCTAAAGATGTGTTCTGTCTTTTGTAACGTAAAGCTCGGAACAGCTTCCGCTTTAGTCAACAAGGACAGCTGGATGGCATCTGTACAGAGGTCTTTTGGTCTGAACCAAACAAGAGTGGCGCTAAGCTCTTGAAGACCTCGGTGACACAAACGAGGCAGGCTGTGCTGGAGTTTCCTGGTTTGAAGCTTAACGTTTTATATCATAAGAGTGACAATGCACATATTTAGCTCCTCTGTAAAGCGAAGCGATTTAATGGCAGCTTTTTGGACTTGAGTGTATGTCTAGCTAAATGCTTTTATATCTAGATATAGTGGTAATATGCAGCATTTCTGTTCATCTGTCTTTATCTTTTTATTTCAGGCGAATAATCACAAACACAAGAGCTTTATTTAGAGGAAACAAATCAGGCACAATGGCTTTTGCTTTGAAACACATGCTGTTTTTATCAGACCACTTTTAATCACACAGCAATCTGCTGCTAAAAACACACAAAGTGACCCTTTGCAGGATCCTTCTGCAGCATCTGATTTAAACATTGTTGCAGAAAAAAAAGCTGGATCAACTTTGATCCATTATTATGACCTGATTGTATTTGTGCACTGTTGGAGGATGATGATGCAGAGTAGAGAGGCTGAAATAGGTCAAAAGAAGAATCAAAGCCAGACTGTCACATTCGTGGCACGAGCACTTGGGATTGATTTTTCACTTTTTTTAAACCTTGTTCTCTTAACAGATAAGGTTTAAAGAGTATCGTCTATGTTTAGGTTGGCCTTTTAAGTCCACTGAAGCCTTAAGATCATATTGAAAATCAGATTCCAAGTGAAAAATGAACATTTCTGCTTAGTTTTTTTCTTGTGTTTGTTTGTTTGTTTGCTGTTAAATAAAGCTATTTTATTTCAGGTCCTCCAATCCCCGTTGGGGTAGATGTTCAGGTTGAAAGTCTTGACACCATCTCTGAGGTGGATATGGTAAGTATACGAGGGCTTTTAGGTCAATTAAAACAAGGAAGTTATATATTAAAAGGGTACACAGGAATTAGAATTAATCAAATACTTTGTCATTTCAAAAGTTCAATATTCAGTGCTTTAAACCTTGAAATAAAAGAAAAAACAGTTTACTTTGTGCATGGATAACACTAATGATCATCGCTACATTTGCTTTGTGTTTTCTGTTATAAGCTTTTTGTTTAAAAGCTGTCCTGCCTGTTTGATTTTGCATGAGAATATCTTTTAGAGCGAGCAAAGTTAGTTTTGCTTTTGA
Organism: Pseudomugil tenellus; assembly: GCA_037177515.1. NCBI lineage: Eukaryota > Metazoa > Chordata > Actinopteri > Atheriniformes > Pseudomugilidae > Pseudomugil > Pseudomugil tenellus. The sequence continues at coordinate 11,562,621 of JBAMHX010000022.1, forward strand.
TAAATAAAACCTCTTAAACTCAACCTCAATTATCCAGATTTAGAAAAAAAATAAAAAACAAATAAACAAATAAAAACTGGAAAAAAGTATGATAATATAAATCCTACTGAGCATCTGAAGTCACGGTTGGGGTGTGCTGTTAATTAGTATTAAGTAGTTTTTGTTCAAATTATTGATGTTTGATGTTCAAACCCACATTAATTCACTTTAAGATATTTGTTATGATTAACTGTTACTAGTTCCATAATATTTCCTGGTATTTCCCATTTGACACAGGAAGTTTTTCTAACCATCTTCCAATCTGGCTGACCTGCATACAATTTGTTGAAAGCTGAAGTCTTGTTTTATGTCTCATTAAGTTTGATTAGTTGCAAACATACCATTCAAAGTTTATTTATGAGCATATTTATTGAGTATATTTGCATAATATCTGTATGCATCATGTGTTGTAATAAACTGCTGTTGCAAACTGGACATGACAATGTATACTGAAGCATGTTGAAATCATTTTTCTATTAACAGCAAAGACATGAGAGTTCTGAGGTCTGCTCAAATATATTTCCTCTATATCCTGTCACAGTTGTATTCTTACAAGTATTTTTTGTGCACTAATCCAGTAAACAGTCTATTTAATATTGCGTGCAGCAATAATTTTTAAAAATGTTTTTATTTTACTATATTTACCTATACTGTCACTGAATGTAGTTCTACCTGGATAATAATATAAGATAAGAATAAATTTGAATCAATATTATTCTTATGATGCAATTATATCAAAACTGCTTTTGGAGTCTTTGTTGCTTGTAGGCAAATATTTAAAAAGAAATGTATGATGGTCTGTTTCAACCATAGACCAGCGTCAGTGTGTTATATTTTTACATAACAAGTTAGTAGTGCACTTACAAAAAGCTGATTCACTAGTTCACTTTAACGTGAGTTTGTGGACAAGATCCCGTCTAACCCTCACGTTAAAAGCATGTAATGCATGGAAAATGAATTATCTATCATTGGCGCAGAGTTGTATTGGCGTCACATCAACCAGCCATTTTGTTTTCTGCCTGCAGGACTTTACCATGACGCTGTACCTGCGTCACTACTGGAAGGACGAGCGGCTGTCGTTTCCGAGCACCAACAACCAGAGCATGACCTTCGACAGTCGCTTGGTGAAGAAAATTTGGGTTCCCGACATGTTCTTTGTCCACTCTAAGCGCTCCTTTATACATGACACCACCACTGACAATGTCATGTTGAGGGTTTATCCTGATGGTAATGTGCTCTACAGTCTCAGGTGTGTTTTTTTTTTTATCTGTTCTTCTTTTTTATTGCAATCCAAAAATGATGCCAAACATCACATAAAGAAATTGTTTTTGGCTTTCAAAGCCACAGCTGATTTGCTGACTGTATCCATGTGCTACTCCACCCTTTTGATTTTTGAAGATGTAGCAAAGTCATTTAAAAATCTTGTATTTGCAGCATTATCTAATAAGTTCACTTGATTAAAAGCATTAATGAGTGAAAAGTACAATTCAAGGAGGTACTTGAAAAAACATTGAAAAAATGCTATTTGAAAAACAATTTAAAAAATTGCTCTATAGACAAAATTTTGAGCAGCACATCCACAAGTTGAGAAAAGTAGGAATAATATTAAAGTGTGAGACCCGCAGATCCAGGTAGTTTCTTTGTTTATCCTGCAAGCATCATTTTAATTTGTTTAGCTCCAAGTCAACCCCTCATTATTAAGCACAAAACACAGCTTGAGCGCCTATTTATCTTCTTTTGTTCAAGTTTCACCCCTTGTGGAATAAAACGTGTCAGTCCAACATTCATTAGTGTGTTGTCTTGGATCTTGAAACCACAGTAAATCTTTTATCTTTACTCTTTTAATGGTTTACCCTGCAGAGTCACCGTCACTGCCATGTGCAACATGGACCTCAGCCGCTTCCCCCTGGATACGCAGACCTGCTCATTAGAGATTGAGAGCTGTGAGTCAATTATCCTATTGAATAAAAACATCCAATAAGGATTGGTGATCTGTAAATGCATTGGTGCTTGGTGTAGGACTGGATCCAAAACAACAACAGCTTACAATAGTGCTTGAAAGTTTGGGAAGCATTTAAAGTTTCCGTTTGAGAACATGAGACAATTTCTATACATATATATGATGTAAGACATCATCAGATTTATGCCACAAACGTTGCAGTGAATGCAATGCAGACAAGTAAAAGAAAATAAAGGAACGAAATTTAAATATATGAGTCTCAAAACTAAGAGAGGAAGAATTTTTACAGTCTATGGGAAGAACCCAGGAGACGAAAAATAAACCTAGACACACTGATGAAGGAGGCAAAGCAGCAAAACAGAGAATAAAAAAATAACAAAGACACAAGACAGAAATGAAAAATAAAAGCAGACTGCCACAAGTGATCTGATCAACTGCAGGAGGGCAAGCACACACACACACACGCACGTACACACGTACACACACAGTGTTTTATTGGATTCTCTTTAGAAACTTTTAAGACTTGCATAAAACTCTCCTAATATTACAAGCCATATCTTTTAAAGATTTAAAGAAAATATTGTAGGAATCACAAACTTTCAAGCACCAAAATAATAATAAGCATCATTAAATGATCTTTTTATAAGATCAATTTTGAATTGATTTGCTAATACTGTACCTCTGGAGGCTGTTTAGTCTTTATAACGTAAAAACTACAGTGTGGAGAGTATTACAGTAGTATCAGTTAGGGTACCACCACAGTAATAATCATTCATATACTAAAGGTGCAATTATTAGCTTTATGTTCTGGATTAATAGGTGAAAGAAGGAAGTCCTGGAAATCTATTTTATATCAGAGTTAAAGGACACATCCTTGTAGAAAAATAACTCCAAGGTATTAGAAGCCGTGTTGATGCCGTTCAAAGTAATAACATCCTTTTATGATGCTCTGAGATGCCCAAGTTTAAAGACAGTAATCTCAGTTTTGCCTGAATTCAAAAGGGGAAAATTAATCCAGGACATTGCCTTTGAGAAATACTGATAAACTGATTGGTTTCCTTAGTTTTAGTGGATAAATATAGCTAAGGATCATGTGCATAGTAATGACATTTCTGCCATGCCATCTAATCTTACCTGATGGAAGCATGCACATCAGGAAAAGTATCGGTCCAAGCACAGAACACAGAGGGACTCAAACCAGTCTACTGAAGTTCCTCTAAACCCAGTGTCTTTAAACAAACTTAATGATTAATGAAGTTTCACCAGTGCTGTTTCTGTGCCATGTTGTGCCCTGGATACTGAGCCAGGCTTTTCTGCATGTTCTCATGTATATGTGAGTTATTTCTGGATCCTCTGTTGATGCATGTAAAGTTAGTTGCTTAATCAAAATTCTCAATAAGAGTGAGTGTGAATGCAAGAGTTTGTTTCTCTGTGTTGGTCCATCAGTGGTCTGATCACCTGTCCACAGCGCATCATGCCTCTGGCCTAGTAGCTGCTGGGACCAGCTCCAACCCCGATGATACTTTACTGGTGTAAGAAGGTATAGATAATGGGTGAATGGTTCAGCTGATATGGTTATTCCTGTTAAACTGTGCAGAACAGAAACAGATCAGTCGGGTTTTGCAGATGCATCTAAAGCTGCTGTAGATAAGATAGTAGTGATGGGAAGGATGTGGGGATTTTTTTTATTCTAATAGAAACATTTTTTATGAAAAACTCATGAAGTTATCAAAGAAGAATACATGGCTCAATATAAACTATAAGTCTTTCTGACTTCATTGATTTATAATGAGCAGTTCTAGCTTTCTTATATACTATTCAACTTTCTTTACAGGCTTAGATCAATTATTCCACATCAGATCAATACAATTTCCTTTCTAATCATCTTGATGTCTGATTTGAGGTTGTGCATTTAACGCTCATTTTGATTTATTGCCTTCTTTTTCAGAGATGCAATATTGTGTACTGTGGTAAGCATTTAAACGATTGCTTTGTCAACAAGATTATCAATTTGGGATGGAAATAAAATCTCAGACGGCTTCTTTATTTTGTCATATTGGCCTAAAAAATGTTTTTTTCTCCTTCTTGCATCTTTCTGAGACATAAGTAGTCTTTGCACACCAGATATCTCATGAAGTCTCAATAATATTTCAATGTAATTTTGTGATCTTATTCCTGCTTTAATGGAGAGGCATTGCTTTCATTTTAAGTAGTTTTTTTCATCCACATGAATGAACACTATGTTAACATTCCAGCCTCAAGGGGACAACTAGTGGGAGTTAAGAGTTTAAGTCTTGTCATTTTTTTATCTTCTTTGTTCCACATTTGATTTACATTATCATGCAGCTTTGCACACCATCTGCTCTGACTAGGTTTTTAACCTAATTCGTATTTTTCCTAACAGATGCATACACCGATGATGACCTGATGCTGTATTGGAAGAAAGGCAACGAATCCCTGAACACAGATGACAGAATATCTCTGTCCCAGTTCCTCATTCAGAAATTTCACACCACCACAAAGCTGGCTTTTTACAGCAGCACAGGTACTGTTGGAAGAGTGGCGTTCACAATTAAATTATTTTATTTGTTTGTCTGTTCAACAAAAGAGATGCCTTTTTAGTCAAAAAAGAAGAAATATTCTTCATTTGATGTCACACTAAGAGTCATTTATTGCGTTTAAATCTTTTCTGCTAAATTAAATTTATCAAACTCTTGCCAGACTCTTGTACAAAGCTGGAAAGCCGCTGTGAAAGCACTGCAGCTTTCTCAGAATCATTTTCCAACAACCTTAAGCATTCAACAGGATTTTGTTTCCTATCTTTCTGTGCCAGCTTCAAGCGCTGATACAGCAACCAACATACGACAGTGTGCATATAACGGTGATGTTTCTTCTTCCCAGGCTGGTACAATCGTTTGTACATCCACTTCACCCTGCGGCGCCATATCTTCTTCTTTCTGCTACAGACGTACTTCCCTGCAACGCTCATGGTCATGCTGTCCTGGGTATCCTTCTGGATCGACCGTAGGGCCGTTCCCGCCAGGGTACCACTAGGTAGGCATAGTTTTTCTTTTTTTTTTTTTAACTGAATAATCTCTTAAAACAACTTATGTCTACAAGGCTGATTTTACTGGAAAAGATAGCTGTGAATTTAATTTCCATTTTCTAAATGTGAACCCAGTGAATTTTGCTGCGAATGATGTTAATATTTCATCATCAATTCAGATCTTATTCAAATGATTCGGCATGTAAAAATAATGCAATACTTTTGGTCTAGATTGGTTAACATTATGTGTAAGCATATTGTGATATGTGATAGCGTTCTCCTTGGGTTTACTTTAGCTTTTGAGCCTCTAGTTTTGTCATCTAACATGTTTCATAAATTACATTGTTTTTGTTGGCTGATTTGTAGCCAGATAGTCATATAAACTCAAACTAAAACACTTTCCTGAATATGTCTCTCTGAACTGAATTTTAATAAGCAACGTACTTGTATCTGAATTACTGTCTGATAGAAATTGAATTCAGTCACTGCTTGTTTCTGTGATTGTGGTTGTGATACATAGAACCATGCTGCACAATGTTTCCATCTGTATGAAGGTAGACAGATCAGAAAAAACATTTCTGTAGTTTATGTAAAAGTTTGTATAAAAGTTTATGTAAAAATATATTAATTCATATATGTCTCTAAGTCCTTCCATGATTTATTTATTTTCCTAATTAAAACATTGTCTTTTGTATTTTGAGAGTTGTGGCTCTCATATTGTAGCTATGCAACACTATTTATTTTTTTACTTGCTAAGGAACATTGGCCACAGTTTTTTTAAAAAAACCCTTCTTTCTCATTTCCTTTTCTAAATCATTCTAAAACCTGGTTTTTTTTTTTTTTTTGCTCCACAAAGCACCATCTTAACTGGCCAAATGACCTACTGCATCACATTCTGTTTTGATTTTAAAAAGTTCAACATGCCTGAGTCCAAGATGAGCCGTCACCTTGATTTCCCAGATAATACTTAGGAGTAAAATAGCATTCAGAATATTGTATTTTGCACACTAAAAGGTGTACTTAAAAGCCTTCAATGGTGCACCTCTTAACCAGGCACACCTTATGTGCACCTTTGTGCACTGAGGAGCAGTTGATGAGAGACGGCAAACACACCTTCACTAAATCTGGGAGGCAACACCCGGCGAGTTACGCCACCATATGTGGATGCCCGGGATAAAGTATCTGCTTTGACTGTTGTCCGAGTTTTCGCGAAAGGCGCCATCATTGCTGAACAGCCACCTGGCAACGAGACTGACTCTGATGATGAGGAAAGGGAACCTGGCATGTTTGATGGGGAAATTGCCGTTAATAGCAGTTAAATTCCGATACAGAAGATGAGGAATTTTATGTGTTTTGACAGAAGATTGACCGATAATATGTGTATTTTTACATATGTGCAGAATAAGGTTAAACCAAACTCAGTTTTGCTTCCAATGCCATTTAATATGATGCGCCTTATGTATAGCCAGTAATCGAGACCTTCACCTTGTAACTTACAAAAGTATATCTTTTTATCGATATGTTGCATATTTGTGTGTATTATGGATATATGCAAGACACATATTTCAATAGCTCATTGAATTTAGTGTGAAATTAATTCCAATTAATGCTCTATGCTAAAAAAAAAATCAATTATGTCTTGCTACTATATTGTTACGCTGTTGGTTTCAACCTCCCAACCAGTGTAGTAAACAACACTGCTGTGACTAAATGCATGTTGTCTTCCCTGCAGGCATCACCACAGTGCTGACTATGTCCACCATCATCACCGGGGTCAATGCTTCCATGCCTCGAGTCTCCTACATTAAGGCCGTGGACATTTACCTCTGGGTCAGCTTTGTTTTTGTCTTCCTGTCAGTTATAGAGTATGCGGCAGTGAATTATCTCTCAACTGTGCAGGAGAGGAAAGAGAGGAAACTAAGGGAAAGAGTAAGTGTTCGTTTCACCTTTTTATTTAGCTTTCTGTCATTGATCGTTGCTTGTTGTTAAAAAGTAGTTGATCGTTTTGTATTTCTCTTCATGATTCAAACACCAGAGGAGTTCAATAGCTTTTTTTTTTATATAATTGTTCGGAAGTTCCTCAGCAGTAAAAATGTTCCAGAGAAAAGGTGTTAAATATACCCAGTGGCAGCATACAATTAATTCATGAGTTTTTCTGGCATTTCTAGAGGGGGTTGTCAATCAGGCCTCAACTGAGTCTTAAAACTGGCAAACAAGTGTCCTATTTTTTTCATGACAGATGTGGACTAAGATTTTTATTTTATTTCTGGATAAAAACTATGCAAAAAATCTTTTACAGCTGTAAACAAGGTTTAAAAAAACTGACATACATTAGATTAATTCCCAGAATAGTTATAATGACCATTTATGAGTCTAACACGCACAGTGTTTACACTGCAGTTTCATCCACATTACTATCGTGCCAGCAGACAACATATTCTAAATGTTAAAAGCTCCTTTTTCGTCAACTGAACTTTACATTTAACTATTGAACACAAATCAGACAGATTTTCTCCTTAAAGGCAAAAAGTATTTTGAAGTTGAATGTAAGTTGAACAGACTTGAGGTTTAAAGCGAAGCCTCAGAAACTTAAAGCTGAAACTAATGAAGTCGATCTGATTCTATAATAAAATATTCTACATATTGCACTACTTCTCAATTGACATAAACATGAATTAATAATTCATGCATATAGCCAATAAATGGAATATATATTTCCTGAATTGGCTCTGTTTATAGCAGCTCTCAGGGCAATGGAAAATTATTTCTGGGGCTCCAGTATTGCTATTCTTCATCTGCCAACTGCTGTGACATATGGAGCCAAATTGCCTACACAGCCCCGAGGAACATTTGCAGCACAAACATCCTCATCTATAAATGTTTCATAACAAAGTCATTTAAAGGCTGAGTGTTTTTAAAAAGATAAAAATTTAGAAGCTAATTCATCTCTCAAAATGCTTCGGAAATTCTAAGATGTTTACTTCTTTTCTTATATCTGTGTGTCTGTTCAGCTGCCGTGTACATGCGGCATTGGAAACCCAGACGATATGATGATCGACCCCCAGATCACTGGTTATGGGTCCATGGATGTCAACACTACAGGGAATTATGGGATGCCAGAGAATGGCGGCCGTCAAGAACGAATTCTGGCTCAAGTGGCGCTAAATGACCCACAGATTGCAAGCCAGGTGAAGCCATCCAGAGGTTACGTTAACATCTGGATTGACACCCATGCTATAGACAAATACTCAAGAGTCGTCTTTCCTGGAGCTTACATCCTGTTTAACATCATCTACTGGTCCATATACTCGTAAAAGGAAATATATTTGTTGGTCTGAGAACTGTCCGACTGGACAACAGGAGTTCAGCTGGACAGATAACTTTGCTCCTCATAACACACTTGGGGATCATTAACAGACAGGTAACCATTGCCTTCTTGACCCAGCCACTTAAAACTGATGAGTTAGAAAAAAGGAGCAGGGGTTGCCGCTGTTTTTGTTACTCCATCAAATCTTCGTGGTTTCATGTAGTGTCTGTACCATCGATGGGAAGATGTTTGGATATTGTTGTCGCTTGGGCTCTTATTGCACGAGGAAATGCACAGATTTGAACTTGTGAAGTTAAACACCACATTTCAGTTCTTGATGCAGTGACTGACCAGATTTTCAACTGAACTGAAAATACCTTTACTGGTATTTCCAGTGCATGGACAGATTCTCTGATAAAATGTATGTGACAATCAAAGACGAACTATGTCTTCAAAGGAATAGTTTTACGCTTTAGTGAAAAATGGTTTATTCACTCTCTGGTTAAGAAAATCTATGCCAGCCATTCAGTACCAGTTACTTTTCCATAAAGACTGTCAACAAATTGAAACAGTTTATATTTTTCGCTCGATACAAACAAAAAAACATTGGCTTGGATTGGAATTTGTTAGTGATTGATTATGTCACTGTTGGACAAAGCCAGACCTATGGGAAACCAAAAATGCAAAAATCATTATCTAAATAAATAAATAAACACTAAAATAAAAATGAAAAATACTGAACTACATAGTCAATATGTTCATTAATAATTCTACATTTTTGCATTTATTTGTGTTAAATTAAATAGTTATTTAATAATTTTTATTTGGATATGTTTGTTATTTTCACATTTATTCTGAATTTCTTGGCTGTATAATGATTAGGACAAGGAACTGTGTAGAGGATGAGTAGAGATGTGGAAGGTGAGGACCCAAATGCAGGACTGGGAGGCAGGAGGAGAAGAATTGCAGGTCGAATGTTAATATTAAATAATTCCTTTACTGAACAGGCCTGAGAACAAGACTTAGTAACGAAACAGGATAATCTGACAACAGAAAATAAAAATCAAGGAGTATAAATACACAGAAACACAACAAGCCACAGCTGAGAATGATAAATAGATTGAAATGAGCTAAACTAAAGCTAAAGAGAAAAAATACAAGGAAAAAAAGAACAGAAAACTGGAAGCTAAAACTAAATTCAACACAAATGTCCAAATTATAAAATGCTAACATAGTTTTAAAGCAAGATTAGACTCTTTAAAAAAACAAAAATAAATTTATATATAAATAATATAATGTATAAATGAATTACTGTGCTAAATAAAACACCTGGAAACATGCAACATATATGACAATATTTATGACCATGGCATTTTTTGGTCCTCCATAGTTTATGCTTCCCTCTTTCTCCAGTCGCTATGCGCCGTTTTAAGGCATCTGTCTTCTTGATGTTGCTTTATTTTTACTGTACAAACCTTAGACTTTACATAAAAAACATGAATGTTCTTATGAAACTGGTTTGTGAACAGCCATTTAAAAAATCTCATTCTTTGGATTTGTCATGTCATTTTCTTGGTTTGTGATGCTTGTGTGTCTGCAGTACCCACCTTCAGACAACCTCACTGGGAAGGCAAACATAATGCATTGTAAGAAAATATCAAATCAGCTAAATAAAATGTTTTATAGGATAAAGTGATGCAATAATATTTTACAAACATCTAAAAAGTCAATGGCCAGCTTCTCAGACTCTTGTAAAACAACGTGTAATTTGGTTTTATGTAACATGATAAGACATGTGGCAGCAATTATCTTTGGTCAAACATTGAATTGGCAGTATTGATCTTGGGTGCCCAGCCAACTGAGGATTTTCATTATTTATTCTTATTTCACTCGCACATGCTCGTACTTAGCCAAGAATTTCAGAAGGCTTGGATGTAAATTGAAACCTTCACAGAATCGTCGTTACCATGAAAATTAGAACAATGCCATAGTTGCATATTTGACTAAGCTAGTCAACAAGTAGCAAAGTCCCGAAACGGGGAATAAGTTTAGATAATAAGGGCTGGGAGATACTTACTGCTGGCGATGAATATGTATCATGACGCCTAAACTTTTTCAGCATACCTTTGGCATGTAGGTCGCACCAGTTGACAAAAGGTAACGTGTTGCATGTGCAACGTCAATACTGGCTTGAACGCTAGAGGCGCTCATCCAAACAAAAGCATGAACACAAGATTGGAGATAAACTCAATGGTGGACAGTTTTAAAGAGCGACTCTCGGACCTTGTTCAAAACTACTGGCATTATTATAATTATTCCTCCCTTTTGCATGGTTTGCATGGTGCATTTGTTCCTCGTTAGCAACAGATTGGTAAACTGTTTACCAAAATGGCACCAACTTACAGCTTTACAAGCGGATTGACCTTTTCCTTAGTTCAGAGTCCTAGTGCTATGTGATCTACCCCTACCCCTACCCCTTCCTGTATTTAATATTTTATTGCAGCTTGCGTCCGTTGTTTGCAACAAGTATGTACATGGACGTAGGTAAATGCTAAAGTTTATCCTAGCCCTAAAGGGGCAGCCCAGTGTTATTCTGGTTGCTATTCTGTGAGTTTTATGAAGCAGCTAAACCAGTAAATACGCTGTTGGCCCCCAGAAATATGTCAGGCCACATGGAAAATGCCCTGAATGCAAGCTGGCCACACTGTCCCTGTGTATGGAGCTAAATATGGCGGTTTTAGGTTAAATCATAGAGCCAATTTTCTTTCTGTACAAAACAGCCTTTGGGCAATTTGTAAGCTGCATGATTGGAACAAATACTTATCAGTCCAAATTGAAGGAATATAAAGTTTTAGTCTGTTTATATCAGAAAAAACCATGGCCACTTGCGGAAGAGAGAGCTGTAGGTCTCTGACATCCCCCGCTGAGGCGTGTTCGATAGCCTTCAAAAAGCCTTGAAGGTAATGTGAACTGGCTTAAAATTGATTAAAGATGTTTTAGATGCCTTTTTGGGCATGTTAGAATAACCTTTGGTAATCTCAAATAACTCTCTTCTTCCAAATCTTAAAATCCACTTCTATATAAGCCATTTAGCATAATATCATAAATAACTCATGTTCAATGGAAATATACTTTCACATGTGCTCATAGGACAATGCAGATTATCTTTATCTTTGCTTTTCACACAAGGAGGATTCATCCAGGTTTTATTTCAAGTCTATGGTACAGATATGAAAGTCATTTGTGTTTAACTCTGCAAGAATAATAAAAAATTTTGTTTTCATTATCTGATATGTTTATTCTTGAAGTTTCAGGTTTTCTTGCTGCATGTCCTTCAGTTTGTTACATTTTCTTGTGAACTTTGTATCAGTGCAGTTGTTTTTGCTGTCAAGCTGCTGCATTGTGTTTATATATGTGGACAAAGTTTAGGAAAAATAATGCAACCTCTTAAAATTAAAAATGTAAAAAAAATAAATGTTTAGACAACATCAGATAATGCTTATTAGTATTAACTTTTTTATGTCCTTCTATCTTCTTTTTTTAATACAGCTGACGCTCATTTCCTTTGTGTGGTGTTGTGAGGCCTCAAGGTTCAGCATCACCTGTTAGTTACTAGTTTTATCATCTTTTTCATTATTAAATAATAAGCTGAGATACAAATACATTAAAAGTGGATTTTGTTGGTGTGCTGACAAACTGGCTATTGATCTAAAGTAAATAAAAATGTTATATGTGGAAAAAAATAAATGTTTTGTTCTAAAAATGTGAAAATGATTTGAGCTGAGTTTAGTTGCTATTTATTGCAGCCACCTAACTGTATGTTTCCAGTCTAGTGCATGTAAAACAAGCAAATGGAAAAGCTTTGAGATGCATGGCTGAAAGCTGTTTGAACTTTTTTGTTTGTTTGGTTTTTTTTTTCTTTTTTGCCAACCTAAATTAAAAATCGCCTGAACAAAAACAAACTCACAATTTCATGTCCAGATTTCATATTGCCAGAAACAAATGCAGACTGTTTTTCTCTATAATATCTGAAGCTGCAGCCCCAGCAGAGTAGTGGGACATTGGAGAGTATCACCGATTAGATTGATTAGTTTCACAGCTGATGTGCAAGCATTGTGAAAACTATATTAGCATTACATTACAATCTTGTCAAATGTAAATCCTCTTTTTTATTCTTCTAACATTTATTTTTATTATTGCCAATTATTTATTAAAGGTACAAGAATTTCCATTCTTGAATGCAACTTTCATTATCTCTTCTTTAGAATCACCATTTGACTCAAACATGCAAAGTAAATACCCCAAATGTAATTTGATTCTAATGAAATGCTTATCGAGTGTGATAGTGGATGATCCAGTCCAGTAACCCTTTTTGCTTCCTCAGGAGACATGCTTTTGTAATCTATGCAGAATACGGTTTTTCAATCATCATCTTGAAAAGTACACAAGACAACACTGAAAAAGAGTTGACCTTGACTGGAACATGTGTTGCTCTGAAGTCTCAATCAACCTTTTTGCAGTGTCCATTCCCTTTAGCAGGGCTCCATAAACAACAACCCCCCCCCCCCCCCCAATACCATCGAATAGCTTGACTTCTTGAACTTTTGTTACATCAGCGATTGAATGAACGGCAGTTGCATACTGAGTCTAATCTAAAAGCATCCAAGATCACGTGTGTCTAGCTTAAGCTTGCCCCCACGACCTTAGTGTGTTGAAATTCCTTCAGATTCCACAAATCCTCTCCAAAGACAAATACGTAATCCCTTTCAAGCTTACTTTGTAGGTAGGTATTTTTAACATTCTAATGATTGAGTGATTTCTCATCAATATTTATATATTTTTTGTAATTATCCTTAAGTACATGAATATAAGCTTTTACAGTCATTGACACTAAATTTCCTTCAGGGATTTTCGCTAGATTTCTCTAGAATGATGAGGATTTTAAAAAGTCTGTATATAAAAAATGTGTATTTCTGTAATATCAAATGCATTTATGTAAGGAAAATGATAGCTCATATGAACAATAAGTTTATTTTTAAATATAT
>JBAMHX010000022.1:11585400-11596992 GCA_037177515.1 Pseudomugil tenellus
CCCCCCCGTTTTTGTTTGGGGGGGTTTTCTTGGGGTATGTGTTTGGGTTTGCATGGGGTTGCGTGTTTTTTTTTTTTTCTTAAAAAAAAAAAAAAAAAAAAAAAAAAAAAAAGCAAGATGATGCAACAGAGGAAACGTCGTGAAAAGATGACTCTGTTATATACAGTTTATACACAGGTATATTGTGCAGTTAAAGACCTCACAATGCTATGCTGTATCACTGTCACATGCCTAAACAAATACCGCATGTCCCCTCCAGCCCATGAAACACACAGCCTAGTTTTACTTATCGGACCAATACGATATTTGAAAAATGGACAAAAATCTGCCAATAATAGCACCGATATATCATTCCTAATTTTTTCTTTCCCCTTAAAAAATATTTTCTATTTCCTTCTTGTAAATCGTTTCTCAAAGTACAAATCCTCACAAGCTCCTAAAGAGCCAGATTTTTAACACAAGGTTTCAGTTGACTGAGGAAAACTGACAATGTGTCTCATGAGCTTGCTCTGTCCTGTCAGCATCATTATCAAAGAAATGCAACCTCCGAGGAGTACACCCCACACCCCCTGTGGGTCTCAGAAATGTGTGCGACGAACTTGGCAGCATCGCTTCAGTCATTACTGTCACATCATGGCAGACACTGTGCCTCACTGTTCACTAAGCTGGAAAACATTTACACCTCCATTTATCAAGTTGTCTTGATTCTTCAGAGCAGGTGAAATGGGGGTGGGATTACACTCTGCAACACTTGCTCAACATTTTCTATCACTGTGTGATTCATTATTGCTCCAACATGATTTTTCAGGCATAATATACTGCAAAAACGATGTGAAACAAGTTTTTTTTTACATTGTGAAAGAGTTGTAGAGATAAATGAGGCAAATTTTATAGATTGTTTATTTTGATGCTTAGCATATTTACAGTAATTAAAAACTCTTGTGAAAGGGAAAATATGTCAATGAAGTCTTATTTTTACACAAAAACTTTGAATTAAAATGAAAAATAAAGTAAAGCAACCACATAGATTTTTTTAATTTGGTAACATTTTATTTATTCTTCTTATTTTTAGATTTTTTAAAAATTTTTCTTTATTGTCAATGGTTTCTGCTCAGACTGGCCCAGTTCCACTGAGCTGCTCTCCTGTGTCAGCAGTGACTGCCATAGCTGCACCCTCTCTTTGTTTGACAGTGCTGAAAGGGCTGCTGCCTGCTCCAATCACATCATCCTTTGTGTAAAGTCGGGTGAACAGTCGGAGTACAACTCCCTCAAACCTCTGCGTGCCCACAGCCGGTAGGGTGAGAGCAAAGTGGAGCTGAAGAAGTGATGATATCATAATATATATTAATCCCCAGACGGAAAGTCAAGTTATTACCATTGATTGTACTTGATAGCCATCATTAATTAAGAAAAGCTTTGAAATGGCAGAATAAATGTTTTGTCCATAAGTAGAAGACAGAAATGTTGACATGAATTATCTTAGTTGAACCATTTCTCAGATTGTAACCAAAATTCAAGTCTTTATGCATTACTTCTACAATAAAACTGAACAAATTTGCCGTAGCGTCTTTTTGTTTTTAAGTAATTATCATGTATGATACAGCTTTACCTTGAAGTTGTATTTTCTTCTTCTTAAAGGTGCATCATGTCACATAATCACTCATCAGAGCCAGGAAAATTTAGCATATAATTGAAAACAGTTTCTACTGGTTTCTAACCACTTCACTATGCTCCATGTAAGAGGCTTGTTGGACGCGACCAGTCAGTTTGTGATTACGTGCTTGAAGATTTCTGGAGCTTCTCGCTGTATGTTTGCAGTAATTGAGGAAGAGAAACTGTAACACAACACCTTATCCATATGCTTATATGTTAAAGCACATTTCACATCAACCAACCCACTATAAGCAGATGCAGCACAAGCAGACATCCAGCTGAAGACTGAGCCATTTTCATCTACTTACCATGGTCCACTTGCATAGCAGCTGCTGTATTTGTACCACTTTTACAATAGCTTTTCTAGACCGACAAACAGTTGTGTGAGGTGAGAATCCTTCGAGCTTTGAAAATGGATTATCAGTTTTGTTTGATAAGTGCTTAAACATCATTTGGTTTGTGTAATGGCCTAAAAGGTTGCAATCCCTGAAGCTACTGGATCCACTTGCTTTTAAAAACATGTTTAAGTCTGAAAGTCCATTTTCAACACGTCCCTGCTCCAACACATCTGAATCCAATTAAATGGATCCAACAGCCTATGATATTCGGCACAGTGATGCTTTAATTTAAAGCTGGTCTGTCATCTCAAAGAAACGATTTCTTCTTATAGACAAGATTAACGTAGCAAATGTTGCTTTTTGTAAAAAAAATGTAATCTTTTTTTTATAACCCTGGCTGACAGAAGAACTGTTAATATATCAGAAAAAGGATGTAATGCATTTTTTGGAGCAAAGGAAAACCTGCAGCATTGTGGCCCTGGAGGATAGAGATGGACACTCCTGCTGTAAGCTCTCTTCAGTTGATACTGTGAGAACTAAAATTCATCAGTAAGTTCCTTCTGAGCTTCATATCAGTGCTTTCCATTACATTTTCCCTAAAATACTGTGGCTCCAAAAACAAATAATGAGTCTACTGATAATGCAAAAAAGAAATGTTACATAGCAAACATGCAGGTTCTTTATAAACACTGGTACATGCTCACTGAGCATCACTGTATGTCTGCTGATTTAATAAGGTTAGAACCCCAAGAACAAGCAAATAAATGTTTGTTTTTACTGCAGTCATCATCGCTTTTTATGCTTAACTTATTTTTGACATAAGAGTTGCTGCGGTTCCATGTGCCATCCTGAGTTCACTTTCACCACACATATTCTGATACACAACGTAGCAAATCTCTAGTGTTTCATTTACCATGAGTTTAAAAGTATCCAAATATACCTTCTAGTTGCAGAAAAGTACTCAATATATTATAGATTCTAGGTTTCTAGGGTCACAGTTCAAATGTAACACATCATTAGCAATTTTGTTTCATTTCAAGCATGTTCTGAGTTGGATGTGCTCCTTGTGCTTTAGCACCTTCCACATACAGTTCACAGACATGAAAGTAAGATCAACGGTTTTCTAACAGGGCTTAAGTGTGAAAGCACATGGCTCTCTGGGACTAGGTAATTGTCCACCTTTTCCTCAATTTGAGAGCTGGAGAGGTTTTATGGAACAAATGGCATTGTCCTGGAGTCATGTTGTCAGAAAGGCTAAGTTATAAATAAAACTCACAGTAGCTGTGAAGCATTTATTTTGTACCTTAAATCCCTGATAGTAGTCATATTTCACATCTCAAGAATG
Source organism: Pseudomugil tenellus (assembly GCA_037177515.1). Lineage (NCBI taxonomy): Eukaryota > Metazoa > Chordata > Actinopteri > Atheriniformes > Pseudomugilidae > Pseudomugil > Pseudomugil tenellus. Next base: position 11,588,737 of record JBAMHX010000022.1, read on the forward strand.
ATGCGCATCCTTTGTGTGTATGCCTGAGCACTCTCTCTTGAAGCAGCCAACACGTCTGGGAAAAAGCTTAAGTGTTAATTGGAGACTGTCCCATGGGGACTTGTGGGCGTCTTCCTTGTCCTCTGTGTTTACTGCCTAATGTGATTGCCATGGCTCTCGCAGACTTCCAGCTACTCTCACATAATGAACATACTTAATATTCCTTTCGGATTCAGATGACCTGTTGTGCATGAATAACAGTTACGCTTTCAAAGATTACAGACCCAGCTAACGCAACTGGATTTATTACATTACAACATGGATATGTTTATGATGGTTGTGCTAGTTGGGGGTCAAATGCATCCTGGTTTTGTACATGGTTCATTCTGACTTTTATAGGGTGTTAGTTATGTTGGAAATCCTCCTGGAAGAATCATTGGTATTAAAGAGGCTCTCAAGTAACCAGCCTGACATTTGGTGAAAAATGTTTATTGAAAATTGACACCACAGTTGTGCTTTTGTGGTAAACATGACCAGAAAAATACCAGCAGCAATGTGAAAGATCATTTAGCAGATTTAAAAAAAAAAACTTTTTATATCTTGTATTTATGCTAAACTAGCAGCTGCTGGTTTATGGATAGTTATTAATACAGATGAAAGCATCTGTTTGTTTCATCTAGCCCCCAAGAGGGCAACAATTACAGTATTTCTTAAAATGTCAGAATCACTGTGGGTGAGCCCAGTAATATCTTAAACAGAAAAGGTCAGGTAGGATAAGAAAGAACCTCAAAGGGCCTTTCCGATATCTGTTAACAAAAGAAATGACCAAGGGATTCAAGGGTTCTTGCAAATATTTAACAGTGTTTATTCTTATCAGATCATTTCCGTTCAAGCTGTACATTTAACTTTATTAATCTCTTTAACTATGTAAAGTTCTCTAATTAGATGGTAAACACACAGATATGTTATAATGATCTCATAGCAGTGCTTATTGGGGGATTTGTCCTGTGAGCATGTGTTTAATTTCATATGAATTCACGTGTATTTGGCCTTTGCTTAAGAAAAAAAAGGCACAGAGCGAGATGATGCAACAGCAAAACATCATGAAAACATGATTCGGTTATGTACAGTATATACACAGGTTTATTGTGCAGTTAAAGACCAAACAATTAAAAATTAAAATCAATTATTAAGAAAAACTCGATAACTTTAATCAGACATAACAATGTCGGTTTGAATATGCAGGAGGAATATTAAATGTCTTGCACAGATGCATTGAAAGCAACTGCAATGCATCCTATAAACTATAATAACAAAACAGTTTTAATGGTTTTAAATATCTGATAAGTGGAATATGTTCAAGTTCAACCTTTTCAAGACTATGTTTATTTTTGTGTTGACAACCACACAATCATTCTGCAGGATCTGAAGACGAGATTACTCCCCACAGGAGGCTGTTCACACCCTGATTAGAGGGAACTTGGAGATATGGAGCCCATTATGAAAAGGTCTAATGACTGAATAATTGTTGATCACTCTTTGAATAATAAGAGTAAAAAACATGAATGCAGTTTACTAAACATGACTTTGGATCTTTTGACTTAATGAGGATCTGAGCACTTTTTTAACTCAATTCTTCAATATGCTGCATTCAGTGATTTTTATGGCCCAGCATGAATGTTTGCCTGGTCAAGCAAAAACCAGTGATTCTGTATGCATCCCACCCTTCTTCATGCACCACTTATGTGTGTTTACTAAACACACTATGAGTGGCAGTTTTTTTGTAATTAAGTGGATGCATGCTGCATCTGTTGGACCGTTTATCTGCTTGTTTGACACTTTGCTGTCAGTCAGAATGGAAGTAAAAAACTGGGCTTAATTTTCTAAGTAATGCAGGAAAGAATTTTTCATATCTTTTTGACTCATTAGGTAAAAAAATACTTGCATCTAAGTATATGTTTGTATTTATATGATGACTGAGTTACAAATCCTGCATCTAATGATAAATGCTCATTTTTATATATATAAAAAAATAGACACTAAGAGGCAATATGCATATGACATGTGGGCAGTGAGGCAGTAGGATGGATATGTAGTAGTCAATGGGCTGATAAAACTTTACAAAATTGGTAGAATATTTTTAAAGATAAATTTAGAAATCAAGTCAGCAATGATTCTCATGTCTGGTGTATGGAAGCTTTTACACGGTGAAGAAGTATTTGGCAAATAGTTGGCAAGAAATCACTAATATTACAGAAAATAAAGTGAAGCAATTTGCTTTGGAAATTCTACAAAAGAGACATTTTATCCATCTGTGATGACGCACCTGAGCTGACACATCTATTTTTTTCACAAGTTCAATTCACCGGTCTGGAGGATTTATTTGTGAAAGGTTATCAAACAGTCATAAATCTACATTTACTATTTATTTTCATGTTCGCTTCTCCATCTCTCTTTCTCGTTCTCTCTCTTTTTTTACTCACCAGCTGGTGCAGTGCTCTCTGCAGCATGGAAATTAAGTTGTTATGTGTGGATATTTTTCAGATGACCTTTTTTTCCCCACATGCTTTGGATGGAAGCAGCTTCTGCTGTAGTCTCCCTGGATTTTGATGCAGACTGGAGACCTGTTGGGCTGAAACATTTACACAAAGCAGCAGCTGATGGAAAAATACAGCGATTTGCCAACCAACTGTCTAAATTCATGAGTCACCAGTTAGTAAGTCAGTAACATTTTGCAAAACAACAGTGTTTTAGAAAATCTCAACAAACACAACAGACTGTAGATGTACATAATCTGTGCCTTATGATATTTTTCTAGAATCATTTCATTTGGCATTGATTTAGCTGCTTTGCCTCATGCTTGTATAAAATATGCTCTCAATGAAATTGCTCCTCTTGTTTCCATGTTTAGAGGATGCAACTTTATTTTATTTTTTTCAATTCAATAAAAAAAAATTCACATGGGTATGCACAAGTAGTGAAAAAATTTCAAAATTTAGTGCCACCATGCTTGAAGAAAGGGGCAGAAAGAAGAAAACTTATAATACCTACCCCTTTTTTCTAGAGGATGTATTTACTTTTTTCTTATTGCACATTGAGTGAATATCTGTATGGTTGTTCAGGAAGCATGTTCCTTCTTTCACAGATTTGAGCTCAGTCTAGGGTCACCATCTGACCTCTGCTGTAATTATCCATAGAACGAGAAAACCAAGCTATTTTGCTGTCCTTGAGCATTCCAAGGTTTGCTTTGAATTTTTTTGTTGCATTTCACTTTACAGGTGAACCAACTTATAAGAAAGAGTTACAAAGAGAGGAATAAAAACCTTGATGCTTTCAAATTCTACCTCCCAGTCAATCCAAATACCCTTTGCTTGTGTCTATGCAACACTTTTCTGATTGGTTTGGTCCTTATCTGCATGTAAGTTTGTTGTGTATGCAGCAGCCTTATTTTAGGACTAAAATAAATGTGTCTGTCATTTCCTAATTGTTATATCATTATTTTAAATGCCAATACTGTGAATGTCAACAGAAGAAGTATGTGCAAATTCTTGTCTTTAAATTGCACAAAAAAATGAAGAGAAAAAGGAACATTTCAAGTTTTTCTTGTAGATTTTAAATTGACTCTTCTGTTGTACAAAAAGATATGAAATTCTGTCAGTATTAGCTTTTCACAACCAAAACCAAAGTTAGAGAATTGCTGAAACCTTAAAACTGTGCAAATCTGCTAATATGTTTGTAGCACACATTAAGACTACATGAATTTCATTTTCTATTGATCCCAGAAAATGTTAGTTAGAATAATGCAAGCTCAGGGCTCATACAACAAACAGTTATTACAATGTCCCAGACCTCCATAACTACAACCGATTCACAAACATTCAGACACAGAAATCATAGAAAAGGAAGCTGTAATCTGTTGTGGAGACGCCAGAGGTTACGGCGACACCTGACACTCAGCAAGAAATAAAACAGATAAAATGCTGAATTTGTTGTTGGAACAGGTGTTGCTTCGTGACACATCATTAATCAATCAGGACTTAACAATGAACTCAACTCTGGTGGTCATGACCTTTGACCTCATCCATGAACATGTATTTGAAAAAGATTGATGAGGACTGAACCAGCAATACAATATTAGGTAAAACCAGCAAGCTGAGACATAATGTCACCTTGACACGAACTGAATGAAACTGAAACTGTGACTTATCATAAAATATCTCTTGTTTTTGCTTCTGATTTATCTAATCGATTACATTTTACTCACATTTGCCAAAAAAGCCCTAAACTGAGCCACACAACACTTGTCTTTTCATCCAAATCTCACTTATCCTATCTGATAGTTAATATATTATCACTATAATCAATACAGACTTTCTCATTGGATCTTGAGCCATTCCGAAATACAGCCCTCCAGTTTTCATGCATCCTCTGCTGTCAGCTCCCCTGACAGTCCCCAAAAGCCTCAGAGCCTGTTTGTTTTAGCAAAAACAGCTGCCTGCTGCTGCTACAAGTGATGCTGCAGAAGTAAACCAGGAGAGAAGAATCATTAATGACCACAGGTTTGCAAATTAAAGACGACATCTTTGGCTAAATAAACAAATAAATAACAAGAAAAACAGTTTTGGGGTGACCTGAAATTATAAGTTCTGACATTCAGATGAACCACTGTGCCATGTTATTATTTATCCTTAAACATGTCACGTGGAGGACTGAAAATCTGAAAATATGACATCAAGTTGAATGAAAGTAACTGTGATCTTGTTCAAATGCACATTATGTGCAATTCTGGGAAAAATACTTCCGTATATGTGCTGCACTGTTCAGTCTTCACAGAAGGCTTGGTGGTGTGCCGGCATCACAGACCAACTGCTATCAACGATCAGCAAGAAAAGGAGAAAAAACAGGGAGAAAGAATCTATCAAGCTTGTAAAATCACAATCCAGAACTAATGAGAGTCCTAGATAATAACAGAAGCATGACACAAAGCAATCACACTGCTTTTCATGTGCACTATCAACAAACAGCGTTAAACACAGAGACACAAAACATAACTCAGTTGTAAGCCAGGTGACCTTGTGCAGATGTGGTACCTCAGAGTTTCCATGGTGATACAGACAAATAGCTGACAAAGGTGATGCATCTTTTATGTTCGTCTCACTCATAAATATGACGGATAATTGTTCTTGTTCACACTAAAAAGGGGATTTTTAAAAAAAAGGATTTCAGATTTCCAGGATAGAACAGATAAAATGATGAAAGCTGTGACTAAAGCTTTTCCTCTGCAAACACAGGCAGACATCAGGAGTGTGAATAGTGAAAAAGTTATCTGACTTCAAATTGAAAACACATCCAGGGCAAGTTTTGTTTGACTGATGCAGTGGTGTCTCTGTTTAGCAAGTCATTGATAAGTCAATGTTTATAATGCATACATGCAAGCCTGCAGGAGTCAATCAGGGCACAAGCTGTGACGTGATAAAAGTTTGGGGGGTGGGGCGGGGGGTTAAATGTGTAAAGTGACGAATCATCTGTGTTCAGTATGATGTCTGGTGGCTGACTGCCAACAGGCTTGTTTATACTCTGCGTCCAACTATTTTTGAGGACAGATGGATGAGATTTATTTAAAAGGAGGAAATTTGAGCTCTGCCTGACAAGGACAGTTTTATATGTGTCTGCTTTGTTACTTATGATGCATTTAATATACCAAACAACATGCTTTTCTACATACACTTTACACAGTCTGAATCATGTCCATGTGTAGACAGGGAAATAAATAAAAAGCCTAAACAAAATGCATTTATTTTAGAAGATAAATATATTTAAAATCTACAGGGAGAAGCTCAATCTGTAAACTGTGGCAGCAATGAACTTTAAACTCTGATTAAAGTGGAAATTAAATTCACAGTGCAAGAAAAGCTTTTCTGAAGATGTTGATGAATGATGAAAACATCCATTACAGAGAAAAAGTCCTGCAGTTCAGACGCAAATCAGACAAAATGCTGATTAATTATGAAGTTTTTTGTCAAATGGTATGAAGAAAAAGGAGAACATTTTGATCAAATAGTGTGTATTGCATTGATGTTTCCAGAAAGTTTTCCTCTTTAAGATGCAGGAAGTGTTACAGCCTGACTCAACAAAAGAGGGAGGCAGCCACAAGGCAAAATGCCATTTGTTAACAACAATGTAAAACATGAACAAATCAGAGTGTCAGTAACATAAGTTGGATGAATAAGAATGCATGTATGTAAAAGTAACAACAGACCATGACGAGCCTGCTCACATACAGGTGAGACTGACTTCAGGCAGGTTTTACAGAGAGCAGATCACATTCACATCCCCTTACGAAGCTGAGCTCCTGCATCGTCATCGTGCCTGTACAGGTCTGGGATCTGGAGCCAAATGTTGTTGATGATCCCCATCAACTTGAGTCAGGAAGATGTAGCCTTTCCTGGTGCAGGCCTTAGACTCTGGATCGATCTCCTTCTCGCAATGAGGTCCAGCAGATTTCTTGATGATTTTAAATCTCTTTTTAAAACTAATCTCTTTATGTTGGCTTTTAATTCCAAAGAGCATGAGGACTAAACCAGTCCTCGTACCACCCTCTGCCTTTTCTGTTTATTCTGTTGTTCATGTTTTTACCATTACTCTATGTACAGCACTTCGGTTACTTTAAGGTATGTAAAAGTGCTTTATAAAAACAGTTTTGATTGATTGATTGAGGTGTGGTTCATGCTACTCGTAAGTCCACAGCTCTTTGTCCTGTGATGTCCATACATTTGCCATGACGTGTCCTGATCTTGAAATGAAGCTAAAAGCCAAAACCCAAAGTGGCTCCGCGATGAAAGACCTCCTTTGGCTTGTTAGAGCACCCTTACACTGTATACTTCATGCAGTAATAGCTGAAAAAACAGGATGGAGAGAGCGGAACAGGTTCTTTACTATGGTGAGTCTGAAATGTTTCCAGGGTTGCACAAGACTCAAAGCTTTACAACTCCATTACAAGTCACCACAGAAAATACATTTATTGAAGTGTTATGGGGTATTAATTTTTATTTTTCTCAGAATTTGACCTATATGTATAAATAGTGTGTGTTTCTGGAATAACAGTTTCTAAAGAGGGATTGTTAGGAAGTAAAGCATGCCAGATGCTCTGCTGTTGGCCAACAGAGCAGACACAAGACTTTGCACATGCTCCTGCTGGACAGATAAATACCCAGTAGATTTGTTTTGCTTCCTTTAGACACTACTAAAACAATAACACTTAAATACACATTTCTGAGTAAAGTTTGTAACATGCTGGCACTTTGGAGAAGACATAAATAGAGTGTTATTTGTTGGTGTCAGTTAGGAGAGATATTCTGATCAGGTGGACCAGCTGGTCCATGAGGAGACAACTGGTTGTCTCAAGTTTAAATCCCATCCTGGTAACTCTTAGCTGTGTGTCCCCTATCTGTATTTGACTGTCTTTTCTGTTCAACTACTCCTCAATGAATGACAATAGTTACAAAGTTATATTTAAAAACATAAAATAAATATAAAATGTTTTCATTAGAAGAAAATCATGTTGCCTCTTTGACAATACCAAAAACTGACAGCAGGTATTTATCAGCCCCATAGAGCAAAAGGTCCAAGTCTTAGCTGGATTTTCTGAAGTTTTTCCTCTTTCTAACTTTACTGTAACTCATTAACTGTAACGTGTAGATTGAGTCATTAATGATACATTGTTATGGTGTTATGTTTAACTTGGGCTGCACGATGGAGTAGTAGTTAGCCCTGAAGGTTGCTGGTTGGATCCTCGTCTGGGCGGAGGTTTTAACAGTGGCTCTTTTCTGTATGGGGTTTGCATGTTCTCCTCACGCATGCAAGGATCCTCTCCAGGTACTCCAGCTTCCTTCCACTGTCCAAAGAGATGCATGGTAGGTCAACTGGTCACTAAATCGTGATCTATCCAGTGTCTATCCTGTACCTGCCCCCTCCTCTATCCCTACTGATTTTAACCATTTTATCATAACTCAGGATTTTAACATTCACATAGACAATCTAACAGATAGTCATGCCAAATAATTTGCTTCTGTATTGGACATGTTTGGTTTGTGGCAACATGTAAAAGAACCAACCCACGTTGTCACATTCTGGACCTGGTTGTTTCTCAAGGTGTTTTTAACATGTTTCAGTCACTGACTTGACTTTGTCTGACCATTTTTGTATCTTGTTTGATTTACTTATCACTCAGAATGTCCAAACAACCTGCTTCTCGGTGAGGAAGAGGTACATTAATGA
>JBAMHX010000022.1:11609363-11627504 GCA_037177515.1 Pseudomugil tenellus
CCCATAATGCATTAAATATAATCATTTTAAAATGTGTGGACTGCAGGGAGGCCACTTAGCATTCTGCCTTTTGCTACATCATGCTGTTGTACAGCCTTTTAGCAATTTATTTGTCAAACAGGACATTATCTACTTGAACTACCACTTTCCTGACCTGGCATGATGACTTTTGGACTTGTACATGTAATTCACACTTGTGTTTGTTTTAACCTGATGCTGTGACTTCTTTTACCCACTTAATGTTTTAGGGCCTGCAGATTTCACCTGTTTACTGGTGGTCAGTCTTGTCCCCTAAGTACACAAATCTCTTCAGATTCTACACGATTTTAAAAGAAATTATACCGTGATCTGGGTGAATACTCTATTCTGATTGGCTGCAGCGTGTCCAATTAAAAAATTGTTGCAGTACAAATATATATAGCCCGATTGTTGATGTGATTGCGCTGGTTCAAACACTGGTTGGTAACCGTGGGAACATAAACTCAGAGCATACGTTACTTTCTGTAGTCTCTCCCAACAGCGAGACAATAGACAAAACAAGTGATTTATGAACGATGAACAATCATCTCACTTCCCTCCCCTGATTAGGCCCATTATAGCAGCTGCAGGGTCTGTGGCCAGAGCTGGTTACCTTGGTAACACGTCACAAGAGATGTTAAATAGTGCCGCTTCTTGTGGAAAAACGTTCAATTTTCACGACAAAAGTACAATAATGTATTAATAGTTGATTTGTTTATTTTTCCTGAGCATGTTATAAATGGGGGCTGCACGGTGGCGAGGTGGTTAGCACTGTGGCCTCACAGCAAGCAGGTTGCCGGTTCCATACCCGGCCTATCTGTGTGGAGTTTGCATGTTCTCCGGCTTCCTCCCACAGTCCAAAGACATGCAGCTTGGGGATAGGCTGATTGGAGACTCTAAATTGACCTTAGGAATGAGTGTGTGTGTGCGCATGGTTGTATGTCTATGTGTGTGGCCCTGTGATAGGCTGGCGACCTGTCCATGGTGTACCCTGCCTCTCACCCATTGTTAGCTGGGATTGGCTCCAGCCCCCCGCGACCCCGTTCGTGAATAAGCGGTAGAAAATGGATGATGTTATAAATGGGATAATGCCCTACGAAGTGTCCATTATCAAAAATTAATGGACTTTGTGGAAGTAACACTCCAACAGGAAACCTCCACATCCTCTATTAATTTCTCATAATAAATACCTTCTCGGGCACCATCTCTTACATAATCCCCAAACTTGAGACCATCTTAAGTTACGAAGTTAAATCAATGACTTTTTTTGAAAGAGTTAGCCTCTTTCATCGTTACTTCTGACAGATTGTGCTTTTGCAACTTTTGGATGCAGTTACGTTTCTGTCTTCTACACTTCAGAACTTCACTATTTGTCGTGAGAAACAGAGAATACATGAAAAAGACATCTGCATACAGAGGATACTGTTTGACTTCATCCACTTTCCCGAAGCTGTCCGAGTCTGGATCGATACCCTCGGCTGCAGAGACCACCGTGGCGTAGGCCTGAAAACAATCAAACACATGTATTTGTCATGTCAGAGCCTGAGTCATCCTTGTGCAACGTTAGATCTTCTCATCAATAACAAGATACTTTGATAACATCAATTAATAATACCTATTTTGCAAAAAGACAAAAAAAAAGTTAAATGTTGGGAGATAAGTCTTTAAAATCTTTTTAGAAATCTCATTTTGCATAAAAAACCCACTTCCAGCCAGTCGTAGAGGTTGATCAGCCTGCCACACTCCAGGTGCAGCTTGTATGTGATACAGATATCAGGAGCTGCGTTGGGGACAGTCCCGTCTTCCGTTTTCAAGCATTCACTCTGAAAGACAGGTCAGACTGCTTGGTGAGTGGAGAACAAGGTTATCGGATCATGCCGGCACATGTTAGTTGATGATGCGTCGTCTTTTCACCAAAGTTTATCTAAGATGAGGTCAATGTACCTGGAGATAATAGTAGGGATTGCTGAGTGCAGCCTGAATGGAGGTTCTTGGTGTTGCGTTGAGGTGACGTCTCACAGTGGCAGACGAAGTGTAGTAGCAGACTTCATAAAGAGTCTGCGCCTCTGGTGGTAACAGATGATTCCTGGGTGAAAAAAAACATTTGTTTAGAAAAACTTGCTTTGTCTTTGAAGCTGAAAATAGATTAAACCTTCTTACTTCACTAAACTGTCAATGAATTCAAGAGCTTCATCCCTCAGCTTCTCAAATGGACTCATTTTCTTTGACCTACGAGACTCGTTCATTTCCAGCAGGGTCTGCAACCATGACAACGGATAGTTTGCATTAATGACATTTTCAGGGGTCTTTTCAGAAAAGCACAGTGAACGTAATTAAGGTGTAACATACTAAATTCCACGGTGACCTACCTTCTGTAGCTGGAACAGATCTGTTTTCTTCTGCAGATTTCTTACTGGAGACGGGGAGCTGTCTTCCAAACTGGGGACCCTTTCAGCAGCAGCTGTTGTAGGAACAAGACAAAAAACAAGAGTTCCTTATAAGAAAACTACAGTGCTGTCAGCAAGCAGAAAACAGAAGGAGGGAAACCAGAGACTTTCGCTAAAAGAGAAAGAAAAGCCACATGTCTTGCTTTATCGCTACGTACTTTCCAGATGCTTAAACCTGGCAAGCAGTTCCTCCAGCTGGAGATGAGCACTCTTCATCTTTTTGGACTTGACGGGCTGCAGAATCTCCGTACATTTTTGTAGCAAAGAAATCAGCTCATCTTTTGCAACCATCCTGAAAAAAAAAAAAAATTAAAAATCACAGCAAATTAGAATGAACGTCTGCAGAAATTATTTAATACAGGGGTGGAGGGCCCAGCTTTTCTATGTATCCCTGATCCAGTACACCTAATTCAAATCAAATGGATCCAACAGCTTCTGCACAGCGATTTATTTATCTGGTGTGTTGGAACAAAGCAACATGGTAAAGTTTCAGGAGAGAGACCACGGTTCCCAACCTCTGGTTTAAAAGGAACACTGCTCAAAGAAAGAAAGAAAAAAAGAGAGAGAGAGACCACCAGGGGGCGCACTGATCTCCACAGGATCCCTTTATATTTTCATCAAGTGGTGAAATAGGTGGACTAGAATAGTTCCAGTTATTTGGGCTTACTTTAAAAGCTTCATGGCCGACTGATAATCTTCATTATCCCACACATCCTTCTCCAAACATGTCAAATGGAGCTCCCTGATCTGCAATGCGCAATGAGTCGCTGTTAAATCAAAGCAGATGCGATTGAGAGTTTACACGTAGCTCGGAAAAACCTCAAGTTCTTGCCTGTTTCCCAAGAGGATATCGAGGCAGCGATGAGGTCAGTGTGTGGAGACACCGTAGGATGGGGTAATAATTCTTGTGGTATTTGTGAAGGTCCTTTATCAATCTTTTACACACCTCCTAAAAAAAGAGAGAAAGAGAAAAGTCTTGTTTAAAAGAAGAAACACTCCACATTAGCCAGGTGTGGGCATTTATAAATAGGCTCAGACAAGATAAAATAAGGAACGCACCTTTAAACGAGAGTCATCCGTCATCAGACTGACCTGCTCCTGTGCTTCCTGCTTCTCTACATACCTACAATTATTACAGTTAAATGTAAAAAAACACATGTTGGTGACATCTGTCTAACAAACTATGTACAAAAATAAAAAGGAGTCACCGCACGCATATAAATAAATTCAGTTATCTGTGCGAGTACCTCTTAAATGACGGCAGCTGCCTGATCTTTTCCAAGTCTTCGTGACAGAGCTGCATCACATTAAGCAGGGCCTCTTTCTTCTTACAGCAAAGCACGCTGAGGGGCTGTGAGTGAAAGTGTTCCAGCAGGGCCAGCTGCACAGACCAGGAGCAGAAAGTTAGCCGAGTCGGGCTCTCTGAGAGACATCTTCAGAGAGGGGCGGGCGTTTAGAGGCTGATCTTTACCTGCAGACCCTTAATGAAGTTTCTGACGGAGAAATCATGATAGAGGAAGATACTTATCAGCACCTGCATCACTTTTCCATTGAGTTTAAAAGGAAAATGGTGCGTAAGGATCAACTGGAAACAGGCAGAACAAAGAAAAGTTGTTTGAAATTAGAAAAGAGTTTTTAAACAAATCTAGGCAATATGCATGATTGAAATATGTGCAAGTTGCGTGTTGACTTGGATTAAAATAAATGTGCGTCTTATTCCTTAAAGTAATGAAAATATTTCTGCTTTGGAAAGTCAGGTTTCTGCCATTTTCACAGCAGTCTGAACTGACTCCAGGGGAATGTTTTAGTTCTGGTCTGGGTTTAAAAAACAAAACAAAACCTTGTCTATGACCGTGGCGAGGTGCTGCGTGCAGGACAGGGACTGGAAGAGCTCGATGCACAGCAGCGAGGACACAGAGTGAGGCAGCATGTGCTGGATGGTGCTGGGTGATGTGGCGATCCCAAAGATGAACATCAGCGGAAGCTGCTTGATGTAGCGGCTGTGGAGTTTACACAGATGCTGCTTGAGTTATGCGAAACAGAAACAGTTTATTTATTCCAGATGTTTCTGGCATGGCTCCACATTACATCTGAAGAACAAAGTGCACTTAAAAGTGTAAGACTTAATAACTCATGATCACACCTCTCTGAAAATGAAAAAAAAGACTCATACCTGCTGATGAGTATAAAGTCCTGAAGAACTTTTGGGTTAAAAGCTTCCAGATCCTGGAAAATGATCACAATAGGAGGCTGCTGCTGCTCCTCACTCACTGAGGAGCTGCGCTTTTTTCCAGGTGTGTTACATTTCTGAAATACAAATAAACACTTGCTGCTAATAATCAAACCCAAATGATGTGTAACCAGCTGCAGACAAAGAAGCATGCACCCCAGCTACAAGCCTTCAGACCTCACCTTTGCTTTTGACATGTACCAATCAGAAAGTGCACTAAGAGAGCAGTGGACACTCCTGTTGGGTTGAGCACTGGTCTGCCCACTTTGCTCTTCATCCTCATCATACACAGCTACAACTGTATCCATTAATCTCTCCAGAACCTTCTTCATCAAATGCTTCAATGCTGGTAGGATAAAACAAACAATACACACCTGAATTCACTTACATGCGTTCTAAAAATGCTCTGGCTTTTTTCAGGTCTTACCTGCGCACTCTTTGGCCTGCACAGAAGCCACATGAGGTGTGACTGACTGCCGCAGCAGGTCAGACAGACTCTGAAAGGTCATATCGTGATCTGGAACATTTACACCTGCAACAGTATCAAAAGGTAAGATTAAATTTAAACAAAGTCTTGTCTCCAGAGTATTTCAAGCTAAAAATGGATGAAAAAAAACATAAAACAGCTGAATGTAGAGATCATGAACACAGATGTGAAATAGAATTGTCTTATCACCAGCGTACCCAGCACAAGGGCAGCTGTGGGAATTTCACTGGCCCTCATCTGTGATGCCCAGTCGCTGTTCTGACGAGTGAAGGAGCACTTCCTGGTGAATTCCAGTAAGCTGTCCAAGATTTTTCTGTTCAGTTCATCCTGTAAAGCCTTACAAGTAGCAGCAGGGTCATTAAAAACACATGAGAGCACTTTTATCAAATGTAATACTTCTCCTCAAATCAAATGTTAATATTCATTAAAAGCATAAAATAACTCTTTTGCAGGTATGGATCAGCAGATTCAGATGAAAAAGGGGCAGATGATACAACAATAGGATCTAGATGGGTCCAAAAGGAGGTTCACAGACTAAAACCAGCAAAAATAAACAAACAAAAAAGCCAAGTAGATCTAATGTGGCTTCACTGACTCCATGTGTGTATCATGCAAAAGTTCACCAACCTTTACTCCCTTGTTCATTATTGCTTTGATACAGCTTGATCATATTTTTCATCCCTTTATGCATCAAGTTATTGCTTATTTATGCCTTACTTTATAATCTCTCATTTCTATTTCTTTGCATTAGTATTGGGATCATGTTAGCAATTTGTTGTCTTTCTTTGTTGTGTCTTGGTTCTAATTTCAGGCATATCTATGCATTCATTTCTGTTTATCTGAGACATTTATTAGAGGACATATTTAACTTGTGAGCACCTATGTCCATAAACAACACCTAGAAATCTATAAGTTCATAAAAACAATTTGATTCAATGAGTCTCTCATCATATTATATGTTTCTGCTGAGGTAATCACATTAAAACATCTGTTCTTACCTCAGTGTCAGCTTTGATTTTGTCCCACAGACCCTGGCATAGGTTGAATCGCATTTCTCTGCTCTCATCGCCCTCGCAGCCATGGATGAAGTAACTTTCTGTGTATATCACATCGATGAGACAGCCAGCTTGCTACTTTAACATGTAAAGTGGAAATGTAACTTGCATAAAACACCAGCATATCTCACCTAAACCCAACGTCTTCTTTTTCTTAGCGCTGGGCTTGAAAACAAAACAGCCCTGAGTGGAAGAAAAATAACAAAGGATGACACTTAACTACAAACTTACGCAAAAGAATACCGTGACGAAGCCATCTTGTTTCGGGTGTATTTCGTGAGATTTTCTCTAATATTCAATCTACAGGAATTACCTTAGACACTGATGAAGTGGACATTGTTGCATCAGCTACACTGAACAGCTGATAAGCGTGCCAATAGGTGGACAGCTCAGCGGTGCACGTTTTTAAAATGCCGGCTGCTTTTCGCCTGCACGAGCGTCGACTTCCCGCCAATGTGACGTTTGCGGAAAAGGTTGTGTTCAAAGAATAAAAGCTTTACAAACACTTTGCTTTGTTTTAGTACACTTGAGGTCATTCCTCCAGAATGTAAGGATTTTTATAAACGCATATAAACAAAAACTTGGGATTTTGGCTCTAGTTGCTGTAATTAAACTCATGTTTTTCACTGCTTGGATTATTGTTAACGCTGATGATCTTGAACACAACTTCAATGCATCCTTGTCAGTATTTTTTTTTTATTTATTTTATTTAAAAGATATATATTGATAAGACAAATATTTGGAAGAAAAGCTTCCATCGTATGAAATCATTCTGACTTCTCAAGTAAAAACAAACTATTATTTCACTAATGTGAACTATGTGTGCCTTGTAACATGGATATAATTTTGATCAATTTTGTTTTTAGAAAAATCAAGAATAAAAAAAATCACTGTATCATGTCACAACAGGGCCTGTAATGTAAACTACACAAATAAAGTTCTGCAGTCTGTATTACAAAAAGAACCAGTAACATTTTATTGAACACTTTGTGGAAGACATGTAAATATTACAGATAGGTCTACTAGTGTTGAAAAAGGATGAAATAAATACAAACAGAACTTGAAATCCCATAGGGATATATAAAAACATAGTTTTCTTTAAAAGTCTCCATTTAGCAAAAAAAAAAAAAAAAAAAAAAAACATCTTCAGTACTAAGCATAAATACAAACATGGTTCTAAAATCTATGCCCTATAGATTACCTGTTTAATATAACTAACATACATACTTAAAATCATCCAAGACAGTTTGTTCATTAAGTACAAAATAGGCCATTTCATCGTTATCTGTAACAATGACTGTTAACAGTTGGAAATCTGAAGCATTAAGAAACAAACCATTCTGCAGCATAACTTCTCAAATCCTGAGTAAGATTGAGTTAGAAACCAAGTATCGTGCTATGATCCGCTGTAAATCCATTTCTTGATAATAACTATGGGTTTCATGTCTTGTAGCTGCTTTAGCAAAAGATCAGCACGGTCTGATAAGGTTTTGTCCATGACTATTTTTACATTACTCACGGAGTTGAGATTCAGTGGATTTTGGAAGTCTATAACGTTCTCACAGCCTCTAATTTCTTCAGTCATTTTACTTTTCATTGCAGATTTTAGTTTTTGAGTTTGCTGCCTTTTGGACGGCACTTCGGCGCTTGACTTCTCGTTTAATTTGCGTTTAGAGGAGTTTGTCGAGTCTGAGGTTTCCAGGAACTTAAGGAACGAGTCCTCAAGTCCTAAAGGCTTGAAAGACCCAGATGTAACCCCGTCATCACGTTGCTCTTGGGGTGTCGGGGTGCCAGGGTTTGAGTTCTCTCTTGAACTGTTAACAGTCGAGCGGTTTCTTAGGGTCTGCATCCTCTCTAGACAAGCTGGTGTGGGATGTGAAGGTTTTCTGGGGCGTCCTCGTTTATTTGCTCCATCTGACCCGTTGGAAGCTTGAGATTCTGCACTATCATCATTAGACATCTTGCTATCCTCTTGGCTTAGTTTCTCCACCATCAGCTCTTCTGTTTTCAGGTCACTGGGATTTTCACCTTCATCTACCTCTGGTTCTGGTTCTAGCTCTGGCTCTGGGATTGGCTCTGGGACTGCCTCTGGGACTGGTTGTTGGACTGGCTCGTAGACTGGCTCAAGAACTGGCTCTGGGACTGGCTCTGGGACAGGTGTTGGCTCTGCATCCTCCTCCTCAGAGGAACTTGACACACCCTCAGATTTTTTATTATCTTTGAATTTAGAGCGTGAGCTTTTTTTGCAGAAAATGAATTGACTCCTTTGATCTTCAATATATCTTTCTGTGAGGCCATGCGTTGTGTAATGCCTAAATATACTTCTTTCTGCCCGCTCTACCGCATCACAGCCTATGATCATGCAGGGGTACTGCAGGGGAAATTTCTTGGTGCACATGGCTGATGCCTCTTCGTGTGACTTTAGTGTAGGTTTACCAAAACTGGTCCAGTGCTCAATGGACTTCCCATCTTTCTTTTTAGTGTTCTTCTTTTTTACTTTAAATTTGTTTTCTACATTCTCTTTCCCGTTGTTAACCCCCGGGAAGAGGCCGATTGATTTTGTCCTTCGTCCATCACTAGCTTTTGGATCATAAACATAATTATGCTTTTTGATCAGGTGGCGGAGGAGGTTTGATTTTGTAGTGTATACACGGTCGCATCCCTCATATTCGCACCGGTAGGTTGGATCAACTGAGCCGCTTTCAGAGATGGCGATTTCCTTGTGAAAATTCTTAATGTGCTCGATGTATTTATCCACAGACTCGAAAGGGAGAGCACACTCGGGCCGGTCACAGTTGAACGTCCCTATGGTCATGCTGGCCATCATGGCAGTGGCTTTGTCTCGGGTGAACTTGTGAAGTAAAAGGTAATGCTGCACTAACCTTGTGATTCCCATGAACACCCTTGAACAGTTTTTCACTTGACACCTCACCTCATTATCTTTGTCTATGCTCTGATTGAGCTGGTTGGTCTCCTGTGTACTATTATTGACACTTGTCTTCTCTATTTCAGTTTCTGTTTCTGTTTCAGCTTTGCTAGGGGGCAGTGATGCCTGATGCATGGCCCTGTAGTGGAGAATTAAATTGTGCTGGATAGTAAACGCTGCCGAGCAACCTTCATGAACACAGCGATATGGTCTGTACGGGCTATAAGCATTGTCTGTGTCGCACAATTTGAGGCTTAACCTCTTCTGAAATTTCTCTTTCTTCTCCTCTTTTGTTGGTGTGCTTTTGGAGCTGCTGGGTTTCTCTGGGGAAGATGAAGCAGATGCTGTAGAGGACTTTGGTTCATTTACTTTACTCTGCAGCACGTCTGGCTTTTCTTGCTTCATCTTTGCTTTTCCAGCAGGACTCAGTTTTTCTTTCACATGGGATTTCACTTTCACATCTGGACTCTGGTTTACGGCAGCTGGCTTTGGCTGCTCCTGAGGTCTTTCAGGAGGCGATGGTGCCACCTCCACATGTGATTTTTCAGTCAAATAGTTCAGAGGAGACGGCAGTCGTGTAACAGTTGATACCTCAGGTGTCAAACATGGTCTTGCTGACTCTCCTAATGCAATTTCAGATTCTTCTGGATTTTTTTCATTGCTTGGATGTGGTGCGATCATGATGTCAATGGGTTCTTGTTTTATAGTTGGTAATACCGGTACAGGCTGTGTTGTGCGAACTACGGTGGATTCATCACCTGTGCGACTATTGCACATGTCGTCTTTGTTAAGTCTGAAAGTTCGTCTATTTCGAGTACCGATTCTTAACTTTTGCATTTCTGCTTTTGACAATCTGTGGACTTTTTCATAGTGAATCCTTAATCCTGTTGTCCTTGTAAATGTCTTTGGACAAATCTGACAAGGGTAAGGAGAGAGTTTGGATGGCGTTCTTTTCAGTTCTTCTATCATCTCGTTGGAATAATCGTGCATTTTGCTCAGGTGTTTGAATAACGCCTCCTTTGTCATGAATGAGAACTCACAGTCATCCTGGTCACACTTAAAAGGCTTTGCTACCTTTTCAGAGGGTTTCTCATCATTTTTACTTTGGGTTTTAGTTTTTTCCGTGTTAGGGGGGGTATCACAATGACTGACATTTTGCTCTAAGGACATTGCATTCCGCATCTTCTCTTGTGCAGCCTCATTAAAATCCAGCCTTTGAAAGGCATGTGACATTTCCATCAGGTGATCCTCTTGATAAGGTCCAACGGGTGGTGGATTAGCCACCTCTGTTGCTTTCTCTTGCTGGTTTTCAGAGGGAAGTGAGAAGGAGTTAGAATGGTCTGTTATATTTGTATTCTGTGGTTCTTGTTTCAGCACCATAGGTGAGGTCAAAGTGGTCAAACTGCAAGAGTCCTGTGAGAAATCTCCATTTGGCATATTGTACAATGCACCATTACTATCGGGGACATGAGGGTCATTGAGGAAATCCAGAAATGACGTTGGCAAGTCTGCTGTTAAGTCAATTTCATCCAGAGGTCTGCATTGTGAGCGTTTAGACAGATGGCCTCCAAGAGATTTGGTGCTAGTGAACTCTCTGAAACATCTCCTACATATAACCTTTCCATCTTTGATGATTGCTGGCCATTTGGTACGTTTGCTCAATCTGCTGCGTTTTCCTTTCTGAGGGTCAGGTTCTTTCTCATCTGGGGGGTTGGTTTCACATTCAGCACTAGGACAGTCATCATCGTAAGGGAAATCGGTGTGAGCAACACTGTGTGGACTGAGCATGCCATCCACAGAGTTGTCCACCTGTTCATAACCTGGGGTCGACATGTTCTCTGTTTTAATTATTTCATCTGAAACTTTTAGTGGAACTTGCACCTCCGGAGTGGGACATTTCATGGGCATATCAACGGATGAGAACTGAGTAAGACACGAGTTCTCACTTGGAGCATAGGGAGTGTGGTAACTTCCATCAGGAAGGCTGTCTATTGTTGAGATACTGTTTCCATTATCAATGTGTCCTGACATACTTGGACTGCTTTTTCTTACACTGTCTACACTGTCACCAGTACCATCTGGGTGCATAAGTCCATACTGATGTCCTCCATTATGCATGTGTCCCCCATTGTCAAGCATTAGAGAACTGGACACATACTGAGACATTAAACTTGAATCTGAAGGAGGATGTGGCATAGTAGGACCATGTATAGCTGCCATTGAATGATCTCTGTCAGAAGGTTGGGATAATGTAGTTTGATAAGAGTCTGCTTGCCAGGGAGGATAGCTGCGGGAGGGGTACTCATTCATGTTAAAGGCATCCGGATAGCTGTTATTCATAGGAGATGGAGACCATGACTGAGACATGTCTGACTGCATCATTACACTGGAATTGTTAGGGCAGCCCCAGGAAGGGTACAATGTGGGATTGACCATAGGAGTAATAGGCACAGGCTCCATTGATCCAGGATAACACTGGGATGGTGAGGGTGAGCATCCCATTTGATAATCCATTTGCTGCATTCCTGGTTTGTTGCATAGTATGCCTGACTGACTTGACGGCCTATTCCCCTTTTTTGCTGTAATTTTGGCCACTTTGCTGTATTTCTTTGCCAATTTCCAGTCTTCAAATATTTCAGGATGCTGCTTCTTCACGTGCCTAGACAGGCTTTTGTTTGTACTGTACGCTCTTGAACAGTCATTAGATGGGCAGCAATGCAGGTTTTCTTCACTTTCGACAGGAGCAGCTGGTGTGCTGGAAGCATATCCTTGTAGAGAACAAGGAATTTCTGTCTTGATTTGACTCAGAGAGATTATTTCTGGTACCGCTTTCTGAAAGTCACTGCCTTGTATATCATTATGCAGGTTTTCCGGTTGAGTTGCCCCAGGATTTGTAGCGCTAGGAATAGGATACACTGCAGGAACATCACCTTGTGGAGTCACGTTATGGTGCATATGTGATGCCTCTGGTGGTAAATTTGCATCAGCAGGTGCTGGAGTGGGGTTATTCAGTGGAGTGTAGCACTTCTCTGGTTCTTTTAGCCCAAGGCCTGCTGCTGAATTCAGCATATTTTCAACTGAGTGTTTCACTTTCATGGGAGCAGACTCTTTAGCAACCTCTGGTGATCTGCACAATGGTGCATTTTCCTTTGATGCTTCATTCACATAGACTTCTATGTTATTTCTTTCAAGGCTTAAACCAGCAGAATGTGCATCCTCTTTGCTTGGTGTGCTCTCAGGTGGTGGTCCTACTAATGCACCAACAGGGGGAGGTTGGTTCATAATGTTAAAACTGTTAATGGGCACATTTGCATTATGATGCTCTTGGTGAGATAAAAATTCAGACTGTGAATAGAATATCTTGTCACAGTTGTCTGTTTGGCAGGTGTAAGTAAGGTAATGCTGAGCTTCATGATCATACAGTAGGTAGGCCTCATTGAAAACCTGGCCACAGTTTGGAAACATGCACTGGGCCTTGAATTCTGGGTGGGTTTTTCTGTGCATGAGAAGCTCTGAATTAGAATTAAAGTTGGCCTTGCAATCCAGCTGTATGCAGATATATGGTTTGCTGCCACAATGCATCTGCAAGTGATCATTAAGATGCCTGACATTAACAAACTGCCTTCTGCAATACTGGCAAACCACTTTCTGTTTTTGTATTTCTAAAAACCTCATCGCCTCTTCGTCATCCTTGTGAGATCTGACATGAGCCATGAGATTACGGAAAAACTTGAAAGACTTTGAACAGTTTTTCACAGGACAGAAACAATCTTGACTAATCTGTGTCTCTGATGTAGTTTGTTCCATCTTTACTGGTCTCACCAATTGGTTGCCAATTTGAGATTCTACTTTTAGAGGACTATTTATCTTCGCTGGAACCTTTGAAAGTTTTGATGGGCTTTTAGGGGACTGAAATGGTTTGGTTACTTTCCCTGCAGCTTTCATTGCTGCTAGTCTTTCTTTGCATGATTGCTTTACATGTGATGCTACATGTGGTTCTAAAACCTCCCTACTTTCAAAACTGTCAGCACAAATTGGACAAAGATACACTCCATCTTTGAAATGTTTCTGAGCGTGTCGAACAATTCTGTGACCCAAGAACTCCTTGTCACACAAAACACAATACTGCATGTAGGCCCTCCAATTTCTGAACCGAGCAGACACAAAGCCTTGCTCTCTAAGCTTTTTAGCCTCTCTGTTCTTTTCTTTTTCATCTGTAATTTCATTGAGTTCATTTGTAGTGGTCAGCAGGAAATCCTCCAGATCTCTGTATTCAGGGAGTTTGCCGAGTGCACTTTCCATCTCCTGTTCATCCGTGTCATTGAGTGTGTCAATAGATGAGACAATAGCTGCCTCCTCGCCCATCAATGCTAAGCAGTTACGTTTCAGTGTTTTCCAGTCCCAGAACTCTGGATCAAAAGGCCACTGTGTCTTCAAGGCCAGCAGTAACTCACAGCGTAAAGAATTGGGCACAGGCAGACTACCGTCCTCCTCAGGTTTTTGGTCTGGTTCGTTGTACAGTGACTCCACAGCATAATACGAGTCAACGGTAGACTGCAGGAGAAATTCAGTCAGCTGGCATGCACGCTTAACCTCTAGATCAGTTGGTAAGAGGCAGGAAATAGTCTTGCAGATAGTAGATTTGCTGTCTTTATGGTCACTGGAGGTCATTTTCAGAGCTTGAATGCACATTTCTACACACACTGGAAGCCCCACCTCTCCAACCTAAGAATAAAAAACAAAAATACACAACATAGAGTAAATACCAGATTTTATAATAATTTTAGGATACTAGAATAATTCTCATGCTTGCTGGAAAAAAAGCTCTTACTAGATTGTGCTATGTCATCACATACAGCAATATAAAAGTTGTGTTTTAATGCTATTAAAATAGTTTCGTTACCTCATTTTGAATTACTTTGATGAGAAACAGAATGTGACAGACACTTCTACAAAGAAGCGTCATTTCTTTGCTGTGGCTGAGAAATGACTCTGCAGATGACTCCAACCGCATGAGTAGTTTACTCCAGAACAAAGTCAGCTCCCTGGAAAAGTTAACAAGAAAACTAGATAAGATTAAGATATCAATGAAAAGTTTTAAAGGAGATAACACAGATTATGCCAAATGTTATACTTTGCAACTGCTGACCATAAGCCATGTTTAAATGTACTACATTTCTTCAATCCAGTTACTATTTCAATCAGACATGTCCCATTATTCACAATGTGTTTATAAGCATCACACATTTAAACAGAATGAACAATTGTGAAATGCAGATTGTCTGACCTTCCAGAATCACGTGAAGAAATTCAACATTTCAAATGTAAACTAAAAGGCTGTGTCTACATCTCACCAATTCTACATTCTCCCTCTTGACCATTTTAAGTTGAATACTATGTGTAATGGCTATTTCTATTCAGTAGGGATAATTTCAGAATGTATGTTCAGCATTTTCATGCATAGCTACTGGAAACACCAAAATGTCTATACGGAATGCAATTTTGATCCAAATGGGTGATAATCAGTATCGGTCACTGTACTTAGGTGGCAAAAGACAACATACAGAAATCATATTTTGTCTTGCTGATCAATGAATTTAAACAATCCAATAAAAGTAATTTTGCTGCTATTTTTCTAATAATTTGAGGGAAAAATTTTGCAACACTCACCAGGCACAATAAACATCTCCTTGGAGAAGCTGTCGCTTGAGAAAGGCAGTACACAAGCAGAGAGCTCCTTTCTCATCTCCCTCTGACTCCAAGTTGCAGATCATTTCAAGAGCATCTTTGCAGTCTATTGATGCAATCTGTCAGAGAAAAGCCAAGAAATATTACTTTAAGATGTTTCATTGGTTGTATATAAGCACACAGCAATTTTTGGTTTAATGACCTAAATCTAAATAATACATATTCACATTATGGTCCTTGAATATGTTTCGTTGGCAACTATTTAATACATATTGTTGTTCAGATGTTCTGGATCATAGTTTTATTAATGAGTTACGCATGTGTTACAATCCTTACATCACCACATTATTAGAACCCATCAAATGGCTGCATTATATCTATATCTTTCAAAACATATACTCTCGTTTCTCTTTCTCCCCAAATAGTGTCTCCTCGTTTTACCCACAACTATCCTTTTCCGAACAAGCAAAACAAGCAACTCAGTCTATGAAAACAAGTCCAAAATAAGCTACTGGGTTCCTAAAAAAAGAAGCCCAAAGTCTATCAAAGTCTTGTAACTGTCAGGCATAGCAACAATGGAAACAAAAGCACATCTTGTAAAGCAGCAGTGTGAATCACCACATGCCATGAATACAACCTTATTTTGGATTAAAGTAATAAGAAAAGATTTCTTTGTGGGTAGTCTTCAGAGTAAAGTATTAATTGGGCTAAAACTGGAATACTGCTGCTCAAATAAATGAAGCCATTGTCAGTTATCACTGAACAGATAATCTGATGGTTTAATGTATGGAAAAAGCAACATTTAATTTCTTCTTATAAAGGCTCTTATGAGCTAAAATACATTTTAATAACCCCACGTTATACTAAAACCCACTAAAACTGAAACCTAAACTGTGATTTTCTCTGTCACTGAGATAGTAATAATTAGCATCTCAGCTTATAAAGAAAAGTTTATTTCCCAGTTTATATGGATGATGTTATTTCAGGTGTTTAATCCATTTGCACTTGTTTTTTTAAACACCACACTACTGATGTACTTATGGTTACAGGAGGAGCATAAGTGCAGGTTAATGACTGCAAACATACATGAAAATCTGAGGCCGTTTGCACTTCACAATTCTTTTTGTAGGAGCCAAGGCAGCGTTTGCAAGGGCAAAATGTATGCAAATTTGAGCTACCAGCTAAGATAATCAATGTGTTAGTAAATGAGATCCTGCAAAGTTAGTCCACTATGTGACACCATAGAACGGCATCACAATATCTTGCTGTGGACGAGGTGAATAAATAAAGATCGTCAGCAGCAGCATAAATCTTCTTGTTGAATTATTAGAAATATGAGTAAAAAATAAATTATAAAAAATACTTACTTAATAAATAATGAACTGTTTCTTACCTCTTCCATCAGTTGTTCTTGATTTTTCGACATGCAAACACAAAGCAAGTAGGTCTGTTTGAAGTTCCCTTTTCCTTCATATCCTGGATATTCTGCGCAGAGCTTCGCAAGGATAGCAGCTTTATCAACACTGTCCAGCTTGATAAGGTGCTTTATTCGCATGTTGAGAAGCGTTGGGCCCTCCAGTTCAAGATACTTGTGGACTAAAGTAAAAATGACAAAAGGTAGATAAAAATTCACGCGTCCATCAGAAGGAATTCAAATAAATGCTAAAGATGAACAAACAAGTGATTTTTAAATTTAAATTACAGCAATAATTCAGTTTAAGTTCTAATCCAAACCAATCCAGATGTTTTCAAACATTTAAAGCATTTGCACTAACCATGTTCAGTCTGTGGAATTTGATTGGACAGGATGCTGCTCAAGGTTGTGTTGGCCCAAACGCCATCCTGCTGTGCCAGAATCCAGAGCAGGTGGAGCTGTGTACTCCCACTTTCTTGTAGAAGGTTGTGTGCCAACTGCAGCAGAAGAATAAAAATAAAAAGCTGAACTACCGATGCACTGGCGGGGCAATTCCCTAATAATGTGATACAATACAAGCAAGAATTCAACCTATGTGGTGGGCTTCTTAACAACTTACCAAAAGTTTTCTAACAACTATTCTTTGCTTAATATTGTAAAGATAAGCCTTAAAAAATGAATAGCCTGGGGGATACTGACCTTCATGGAGGACTGAAACTCCTCCCATAAGGCACCAGGAACATGCTGGGGCAGTAAGAGCAGCAGCTCTGCACAGCTCCTGTGAAACCAACAGTCATTTGTTAAAGCCAGATTTAGGTCAAGGATGTGCCCACATGCTATAAAATAAGAATAACCATACAAGAATAACTGTTCAGAGTTTGTAGCAGTAACATCAGTGTGGACTTGTAGGAAAATAATGAGGTGGTGAACATGTCAGAAGTTATAATATGCAGTTTATCCATCAGCGTAGGTTTGGCTGCTGCTGTTTTTCCTATGAGAATAGTGCCCAGAACAAAACCTATATTTATGGTTGATAATGAAATCACATCATTGATTTTAGTGACCACCGTGAAAGATTTCATCATTTCTACATTGCAGGCTGGAGGACTTCTCCTTTTCCACCAAAGCGGTTCCAGTGCTGGTTAATGTCTGGTGCTAGAACCAGTTTCAAGCAGTCTGTTTCCAACAGACAGAGGTACAGAACCACATCATTACCTTACTTTAAACATCTTTTCCAAGACATGTTAACCCTCCCACAAAATCATTCTGAATTTCTGCAGACAACCACAGTACTGGGAGACAGCTCATCTTTAAAAAAGGAAAGAAACTAACAACAGAATACAGCAATTGGACTGTTTTTTCCCCCGTCAAATAGATGCTGTTTTTTAAAAAAGTGGAATGAGAAAGAACTAGTTCTGACACTACTGGTTCTGACTCTGAACCAGTAGTGTAACCTCTTTGTTGAAAAAGCCCATCTGTCTTTACAAGCACACAATGAGCAGATAACAAAGTCTTGAAGACTATTTACATAGTGTTAACAACCTTTTAATTCAACTTTAGGTCATTATGATATATTGCCCAGCCCAGTGAAAAAGGAAAACGAAAAAACAAACAGATAAGATAATGAAACAAGACTTGAAAAAAGCTATTTCCACATTATTTTACTCACAGTGCTAACTTTTCAAGTAGGAGTGGCACATTTTCACATTCGGAGGAGAGACAGGTGGCAGCTTTAGCAAAGCTGAGGATGGCCACGGTATAAACCTCCAGCAAAGGCAGCGGATCTTCATCAGTTTTCCAACGACCAGCATGCTCTACAAGAACCTGATGAAGAAGACAGAAATACATAAATAAGCCTTACAACCCACACAATATA
>JBAMHX010000022.1:11650354-11662917 GCA_037177515.1 Pseudomugil tenellus
TATATAGCGTAAAATTATGCAGAAGCCAGTTTCCCTCTTCCGTCTACGTTAGGAATAATGATTAACTAGTACAGTTTTAAAACGTAATACTACTTTAGAAAAGTCTTACTAAAAGACAAAAATCCATATTTTATGAGTCCAAAAGCTTGAGATGAAGAATTGACTTAAGCCACTCAGTGCAGCCTGGAGTCATTTTAAGCTGTCCACATCTGCAGGCATCACTGATTTACTTGTCTGTTTTTCCTTCTTTGCACTCACTGTAGGTCTTAAAGCTGGAGTTAAAGGAAATCAGAGAACAACAGGATCTTCTCTTTCGTTTCATGAACTTTCTAAAACAAGAAGGGGCTGTGCATGTGCTCCAGTTCTGTCTCGCAGTCGGTAAGAATTTCCCATTAAAAATGGCTTCATTTCTAAAATTGAAACAATACGATGTGAGGAAAATATTGAATTAGTTTTTTTCAGTCAGGCATTTCTGTCAACTGCACTAAAATGAAATGATGCCAACAGCTCCATCTGAAAGGACGCATGAAAAAAGCGCTCAAGACGGCTTCAATCACTGTGTCTGATTCTCTTCTCGTCTCAGAGGAATTCAACGACAGGATTTTGTGCCCAGAGCTGTCCGACTCGGAGAAGATGATGCTCCACGAGGAAGTGAAGAAGATCTATGAGACTTATTGCTTGGACGAAAGTGTCGACAAGATTCGCTTCGACCCCTTCATCGTGGAAGAAATACGGAACAGTATGTGACAGCAATCATAGTAACATCCATTTTAAGCTTGTTACTCTTTCTTCTTTGTACCATTTCTAGTTCTCAGAGATCCTCATACATTTTTGTGCACGCAGCTGTTTTACTGTCTGTCCACAGATTGTGGATGTCTCTGAGATGACAGTACCATGACAAAACCTTCTGCTTATCCCTTTTTAAAAGCCGATTTTGGATTTTGAGTCCATGTTTAGTATCCTAATCCTACTGTAGAGGTGGTACTGTGATGATTCCTCCTAGATTTTCTGCTATTATATCAAACCAAATATATCTCTCATAAAATGATCTAACTCTAAACCCCTTTCCAGCCCTAAAATGTGTAATCTACTTGGGTCATTCTACTTGGTTAAGGCCATCAGAAAATTGAGGAAATTACAAGCTTGAAGTTAAACGAATCGACGTTGAATTTAGGTGTTTTCAGTAACAGACGTTTTCAACAGGCATTATTTTTGCCTACGTATTTTTTCTTTTCTTTTCCATGTGCCAGTTGCTGAGGGCCCATATGTGGAGGTGGTGAAATTGCAGACCATGAGGTGCTTGTTTGAAGCCTACGAGCATGTCCTCTCCCTGCTGGAGAATGTTTTCACCCCCATGTTCTGCCACAGCGACGAGGTTGGTGACCACACCAGTAAATGAATCCCCCTTTTCTGTAAACCGTAACACAATCCCATTTGCTCCAAACCAGTTTACTGAGTGTCTGATATCCAGAAATGCAAAATAGCTCTTTTAAAATGTGACCATTTGGCATAAACTTCGCAGTATGTTAAAAAAAAGTGTATTGTGGGGTGTTTCTTAGAACTCGCTCTGCTAAATGCCAAAGCAGCAGCTTGTTTGGAATTCGTTGACTCAGCCGTGCTGTCCTCTTCCGACCTCTCAGCCACCAACCACCATCGACCCTGTCATCAATGCCAGACGCGCAACTGGCCAATGAGGTGACTCTGGCTCGATGCCAAGCTGCCAAGCTGAATTTCACCCCTCAGAGGCAGTTTCATTGAATAAATCTGGGTGGACTAGAGCTCAGCCATTGTCCACAGCAGGCCACTGCCCTGCATGATGAACAATAACAATAATACATTTTATTTGTGGGCATCTTTCTTAACACTCAAGGTCACTTTACTAGATAAAACACAACAATAACAACAAACCAAGAAATACACTCAGAGATGAGAAAAAAAAGATGCATAAAAGTGTTCAAAAGCGGTGTGAGATGTTGCAGTGAGTATTTTTTTTTTTAACAGATGTGTTTGATGAGTTTAGATTTGAAGGGACCGTGAGGTAGATGGAGGAGGATCCGAGGGAAAGAGACTCCTTCTCTTGGAGACGTGGAAGAGGTCAGAAAGATTAGGGGTGAGGTTATGGATGGCCTTGTTGGTGAGCAGCAGGATTTTGGAGTGGATGCAGTAGGTGAGGGGGAGCCAGTGGAGCTGTTGCAGGACAGCAGTGATGTGATGAGTGGATGGGGTTCTTTTGATGACCTGGGCAACAGCATTCTGAACCAGTTTAAGTTTGTGGAGTGTTTTTTGGGGAGGAGACCGAACAGAAAGCAGTTGGAGTAATCAACATTGGAAGTGACAAAACTGTGGACAAGTATGGTGAAGGGGGAGGGAGGAGGTTGTGGAGGTGCAAATATGCTGATCGGGTTATGTTGTTGAGGTGTGATGTGAAAGACAGAGTGCTGCTGAGGATGAAAGACAGACCCTTTACCTGAGGGGGACATGGAAGAGTCATTGATGGGAATGCAGACGCTATCAGATTTGGAGAAGGTGGATTTGGTCTTCAGCTTGGTGGAGAGTAAAAATGAAAATGTATGGAGTGTTTTTTTTTAACTTTTTTCTTTTATATAACCGTGGGGGAGGAGGTAGGTGATGAACACATCTGTATTGACTGGGAGGTAAATGTTATCAGCTGGATGAACTGATTGTGGCCGAAGAGGTATAATTTGAATCATTTAATGGGGGTGTGAGTGACGCCAGTGTGATTTAGAATAACATCTAAATTAGTACAGGGGTCGAATCAACAGGTAGATGATGTGGATGTGTTCATGTCTCTGATCATGAATAAACAGAACAGCGTGAATATAATTCAGGCACAAAATGGTTTTAGATGTGTATTTATTTGCAGTGTGACTTTATCTGATCTGCGCTTCCTTTTTTGGATCTCTGCAGTACTTTCGCCAGCTTCTGCGAGGGGCGGAGTCCCCCGCCAGGAACTCAAAGATGAGCAGGTAGGTTTTGATTTGTGTGTTTGTAGAACAACATAAGTTGGTGTTAAAACAAAACAAAAAAAAAAACACATGACTTACTGATGCAATCTTTAAATTTAGCATCTCTGTACCTCCATCAGCTCTGCAGGTGTTAAACTAAATAATTCCTGCTGCAGCAGTAAACATGTCTTGCTTTCCTTTAAAAAAAATTAACAAAGGAAGAAAGCGCTCAGGGATAGACTCATGTTTTCCATCACGGGGTGTGGTGCGAAGGTGGCCACAGAGCCATTCCACTAACTCCTTGTGCATGTTGTTCCAGAAATAGCCTCAGTTTGGATGACATTCGGTGAGTATAAGACATTGGTGTGCTGATCAAAACAGTGGCTGGCTTAGCAGGGCTGCATAAAGGAGACCAAAGATGCTGCATAGTGGCCTGAAGAGGGCAATCTACTGCCTTTTTAAAGCAACTTTACAAAGGCCTGAACCCACTGCAGTCAGGGATTCAGGTTAACAAGAACCAGTTGATAATAGCATCATGTTATATAACGCTTTAAGGCTTTTCTAAATTCATAGATGTTTACTTAACTTAGAGTTTGTTTTGAAATTATTTTACATTTATCTAGGATAGATTTACCCAAAGTTTGAGCTAAAGCAGCATAACGCTCGGTTTTTCCATTGATTTCAGAAGCATCTTGTTATGAGCGCAGGTTTTTACAGCAGCATAAATTCTGCTGCTCAAAGATGAGCGATACATCAGATGAAAGATTTTAGTGCTGCATTCACAGATCCTAATCTGCAATAATTCTCCAAACATCAATCTAAACTCCCTCATGTCTGCAAGTGAGAAACCCTCTTCGTTCTGCCTGTTCGTCCGCACGTTACTCCACATACGTATGACCGCCACCATGCTGTGTGTGTGACTGTGACTGTTATGTCCACTCTGATTCCGTAACAACCATACTGCCTGCCCTGATATGATCCACGGTCCTCTCCCTGCACTTGCCCACGGGGATGTGACCCTGTTCTGCTTATAGTTCCTGGGACTGGAGCCCCGAGTCCCCGTCCTCACTCTTCACCGCCTCTGGCAGCTCCTCACCTGCATCTTTTAACTCGCTCCATGCCCAGTCCACGTTCACAAACTTCCCATACGGCTCGTTATCCCACCGCCACTCATCGCCCAAGTAAGTCAGGGACCATCTGTGTGTCGCACCACAGTGTACTGTCATAATGTCCTTTATCTCCCATTGTAACCCCCCCCCCCTCCCCCCGCCCCCATTCCCAGACAGAAACCTGCATGGTAGGCCAAATGCATGGAAGCTTGTTTTTAGTTGTCATGTGTCCTGTGTCCACCTTTGCTGCGGTTAAAGACACGTTTGTTATTGACAATATAGTGACAGTGTAGTCACCATGTGCCATATGGGGATTTCTATGCGTCTTAATCTAAGAGACACACTGGGCACCTGTGATGTTGTGCCTTGTGTGGTTGGCTGGTATCTTAAACAATACTTTTCAATCGCTAAAGTTATTCATCCTCTTCAAACTGTCTCACTGCTTTGTGCTGTTTTTGCTTGTGACCCAGTAGCCCGCTTTACCAGCATCCCAAGCTTTTGTCATTGCAAAATGACTGTGAAGTGAAATCTTGGCTCGGGTTGGTCTTTCATAGCTTTTCCCCTCCCGTGTACAGTTTTGCTTTCAGTGCAGTGTGCTGCTTCCTCTCCTTTGTGGCTCTTATCTCATTGCTGGTCTTAACGCTGCATGCGCTCCACTAAGGCTGTGCACATCTCCTCCGTTCAGTCATTGTTCAGTATCCTCCCTGCAGGAGCACGTCAAAGAGGGGCGAGTCTTTTGGGATCAGTCGCATTGGCAGTAAGATCAAAGGAGTGTTCAAGAGCACAACCATGGAGGGAGCCATGCTGCCGTCCTATGGGCTGGTGGAAGGAGAGGACGATATGGTGAGACTAGAAATAGCTTGAATACTCAGAACTTTAAAGTTTTTGTTTTAATGCTTCCAAATCAGTTAAAGCAATCTTGTCCTGTGTTTTCCTCAAACTTACAAATTCCCTCCTTGATGGTATGTTTGCTGCAGTTTTTAGACTTGTTCCTTCTCATAAATTTTAATTAAAAACAGATTATTTAATTGAAATTGTCTTGCACACCATTAAATTGATTTAGGATTTAGAGTCCTCTGGATCGTTTTAGTCTATATTTTTCATAAATTAATTGAATGATTGATCTTGAACATGCCTGCAGGGATTAAATGGTGCATAGCTGGATGTTGTGGGTTTGCAGACAGCAGAGGCTTGTGGTTCTTTTAAAGAGCAAGACGTGGAAATCTGTTAATATACTCTGTAGGAGAGAGTTGAAACAGGCGTTATGAGCAGCATTTTAAAGACCAAGGAATTTTTTTAAATGGGTCATGGATCTTAAATATCTTAAGAAATCCAGATTGGTGTTGGGTGATTGAAAAACCCATCAGAAAAGCATTAGATTCATTTTCAGAAAACAGAAATAATGAAACACAATCACAAAGCTGCCAAGAGGGTCACCAGAGCGCTGACATTAGAGGGCAAGGATAAGAGAGATTTAAATCTGCCTGTCTCTAAAGCGTAGACTACCCAGAGAGCTGCTGGATAGATATTTCTTAAAGAACAACCCCCCCCCATAAAATGACCAGGTTTGAAGGCTATAATTGTTTTGCCTTAAGTTAAAGAACAGCTTGAACTGGAAACTAGATATCTGTCTAGAATGGAGGTATTAGTCTCATGTGGAGGGGATGTGTTTTTCATCAACACAGTCTGGGAAATTGGTTATTATGAAGGATTGACCTACGTGAATAAGGATTGTATTCAGGGACTTGAGTGTGACAGAAGCTGATACCTGCATACTTTAAGGAGAAACATGATGTACCCTGGAATGAGCTTTTCAGAGTCCAGCTGTAAACTAAAGCAACAGAAGGCAAGACGTGTGTGTGTTTATTACCACACAAGATGCCATATTTCAACTTTTTTTCCCCACATTTGAACAAAAATCTCTTTTAGTTCCAGGTTTGAGGTCATGAACATAAGAATAATGCCAACAAAGTAGGAATACTACTCCTTTTATCTCCTTATACTCCTTGTTTTATCTGTGAAGGTGGAGGAAGCCATGATGGTGCTGGAGGACGACTCCCCCATGGAGGCCGCTTCCACCCCGAGCACTCCTCGAAACCTGTCAGCCTGGAGTATCACAATCCCGTATATTGATTTCTTCGACGATGATGTGAAGAGGGAGAGGATTCCTGTGTTCTGTATCGACGTGGACCGCAACGACCGGAAGGCAGGTCAGCATGTGCAGACCTTTTCTCTCCATCTCTGCCATCTGAAAACAGTCATTCCTCCTCGCAGTGTGCTATGTGAGCTTTGTTTTCTGTTTCAGTAGAGTTTCATTGTGTTCATTTGTGCTGTTGCTGTCAGTTATTCAGGGTAAAACTGAAAGCCAATTGTTTCCAAGGAACTGAGTGTTAACTGGATTTATAACGTTTTAGACCAGAAAGTCTCATTACAGTTGAACTGTAGTATGAAAATCTGTTGGGAAAAAAGAAAAATGGAGGATCTAATCTCTCAAAAGGGTCAAAGGGCAAAGGTTTGAAAAGCAAACAGCATCCTCTTGCTGCATGTTGGAAACTGTCCCTGTGAATAAGTGCATTTGTGGAAATAAGATTGTGTTGATGTCATTTTTAAAGCTTAATGTTTTTTTTCTTGCAGTGGGACATGAGACTGAGCACTGGTCCGTGTACAGAAGATATCTGGAGTTTTATGTCCTTGAATCAAAGCTCACTGAATTCCATGGTAGGTTTTCTGCTTATGAGATCTGTGCAGTGTGAGTTTTTTATTGTTTGTTTATAGGGGAAATTTTCTGTGTAACCAATCTAATGGATTACAGACAAGTCTGAGCTCATAACATTCAAGTGATCATAAATTTGTAAACTTTAACGGTCTTGTTGGATTGTTTTACAGAATTAGACAGAACTCATTTTTTTCCCACTGAAATAAAAACAAGAGTTTGTTCGTTTTTATTTAATTATTTTGTATATTCTTATTAAAATTCTCCCTTAAAGGTTCATTTCCAGATGCACAGCTGCCCTCAAAGAGAATAATTGGTCCCAAGAATTATGAGTTTTTAACATCTAAACGAGAAGAATTTCAGGAATACCTTCAGGTAGGATATCTGATGCAACTCTGAGCTCTGGATTTGTCAGCATATATGAAGTAAAGCACAGATTGATGTGTCTGGATGAGAGTCTTTGTTCACTGAAAGCACGGTCACATTATTTATTGATTAGTGCATTGTAATGTTCTTGTTGATATTAAAACTTGTCTTTTGTGGATGTGAATTTAAATGATAGATGAACCAGTCTGCCTTTACCAGGTAGGTAATACATTGGTGTAAATAAATACAAGGTTACTCTTTCCACTTCGGGTCTTTATCAGAGACATCGCTGCTTCTCAAAGCAAAAGACAGGAAAATAAATCGCTTTTTGGAGTTTTTCACATTACTTTAGGTGAAACTGTCTTTATTCATGCTCTCATTGGGAGATCATTTCTCATATTTTACAGGATGAAAAGCAAAAAATGCAGCATTGCAGCATCTGAAAACAGTGATTTGTTTATTTTTATAGTGTCATTTTAAGTGGTAATGAAGGTTGAAGAATGTCAATGATTTCTTGTCAATGCAGTCAGTTAAAATGATGACTAATATTTAAAAAAAGAAGATAAAAGGTCACTTCCAAAAGCGACTAATTAAAAAAATAATCTCCCCATTTAAAAGGCTTTTCTCACAGTTCCAATGTAAATACTGAAAAGGAATAAAATGACTCTCCTGGAGAACATAAAGCAGCCGGTCAGACTAGGGTCAGACCTTTTCTTCATCAATCACATGTAACCAAAAACAACTTTTGAACCTTTGATCCAGATGTCGGCAGCATGAGCTCTCAGATTCAGTTTAAAAGACAAGCCTGGTGTCTTTTAGCTGCCTGTAGAGTGCAGGGTGCGTTTAACTTCTAATAAACCGTCTTTACTATGTACATCATTAATCAAAGCCTAATTTGCTTCCGTAATGTGTCGTATGCACCTTTGACTGGAGGAATTTCATCATATTCAACTGATTATTTCTTCACTCTCTTAAAATAGTAGATAGTTTTTTTTTCTAAGGTTAAATCTTTCTTAAAAAAAGATTTAACAAGATATCTACAAGAAATTAATCTTCTGTTTTTAGAAAAACCTGAAAGACTCAGGCAATTATTTTAAGAGGGTGATGATATCCCCCTGCTGGAAGGAAGATCGGCATCAGAACAGAAACGAAACAGCGATGACTTTTACTGTGATGGATCGCTATTGTGTAATGAGTTCCAGCTTTGACATTCATGGTTTGCTGAAACTAATTTACCAACTAGGCTGATTTTGGAGGCTCATGATTGAATATATGAAAAATAATTTTTTTAAAAAAACATTCAGAAGCACTTTTGTAGCTTTTTACCTTTAAAGTCTGATTTATTTTTGACTTGCTTTGATCAAACATCCTGTAAACTGATGTTAAGCAACAGACGATCCCAACTTACAACACACGTATTTTTTGTTTGCAGAAACTTCTTCAGCATCCTGAGCTGAGCAACAGCCAGCTGTTGGCTGACTTCCTGTCTCCCCACAGCATGGAGTCCCAGTTCCTAGACAAGATGTTACCCGATGTGAATCTTGGTACAGTATAAGGAAGCTTTTTTCTTTACTACATGTTAGGAAGGTTTCAAAGGCAAGTGGCATAAGTGCGTCAACACGGAGTGGAAACGTTTAATCAGTCTGACCTTGGGTTGTAGTGAAAATGTATGTTTGAGAGATGGAGGCAAAAAGTGACCGAAGCATAAATCACTGAGATGAAATATTTATGTTTTACAGGGAAAATCATTAAGTCTGTACCCAGCAAACTGATCAAAGAGGTAATGAATGCTTTGATTGTGGCGTGTTTGCATAGTTTAGAATGGAGTAAAAGGCCATTTCAAACTGATTCTGTTCTTTTTCATTCAGAAAGGGCAACATCTGGAGCCTTTCATCCAGTCTTACTTCAACTCCTGCGAGTCTCCCAAACCCAAACCCAGCCGCCCTGAGCTCACCATCCTGAGTCCCACCTCAGAAAACGATAAAAAGGTTTGCAGTCTAGTTTTTCATTCATTCTGCATTTCTCTTTCCTGATCAAACTCAGTGCAAAAGCACAGATTCTGGAAGTGAAGCTAAGATTGTAGAAACTGCTATTTTTTGTCATTCAGTGCTCAAACTAGGGTCAGTTTAACTCATCAGTGTGCAGTATTGGGTTGTGGGAGGATGTCAGAGTGCATGGAGAGAACATACAAAGTCCACACAAACCTCCCACCAACAGAGGCTCAAACCAGTGAGCTTGTTGGTGTGGGCCTGGAGTGCTAACCACACCACCACCATGTAGTCCATATCTGGCTGATTAAGCAGCCGGAAATGATTTTAACCAGCGTAGTAGAACAACTGTGCATGTCTTAAAACTGCAAAAATATGTCATGAACCTGTCATAGTAGAAGTTCTTCAGATTTTCCTGCAGGACAGATCTGCCAGTCATTCATTGCTCTAAGTGTTCCTAAAACTGAACAGTGAAGACAGCAGGTGTTTTAAAGGTCTCCCTTCCTCCAGCTCTTCAATGACCTCTTCAAAAACAATGCCAACCGATCAGAGATGACAGAAAAGAGACACAATCAAAACTACTTCATGGAAATGATCACCGTTGAGGGCGTGTATGATTACTTAATGTATGTGGGTAAGTGGCACTTTTTTTGTTCCATAACTTTAAATTGTGTATTTAATGCTTTGTTTTATTTTGTCTTCAAGATCAGAGTAATTCAGATAAAAAGAAAAGTGCTTTTTCAAACTTCACAGCTAAATCTCATGTGAACAGTTTGTCTTTTTCCAGGTTTTCTGTGCATATAAAAGTTGTGTGAAAGTACTGTGTAAGGGCAGTTAGAGATGTAGGTCAACACACCTGTACATCTGTTCTCCCAAAACCACCAGACGTCAAACAACCATAATCAGCTGGATATTAGATTTAATGTTAGGAAAAGCAGGAGTTGATTCTGTTACAACAGCTTTATTGAGATGGAACATTGTCAGAAATACATTGTAAAACAGCTGAAGTCGCAGCAAACAGCAGGAGCTAAGCTATCATTTTTAAAGGCACGTTTCATGCTGTGTTCAGATATGAAAGCAAGTCTGATCACGTCTAAAACAAGTTCATAAATAAAAAATGTTTGGTGAAGATTCAACTCAGCATGGGTTTTGGGAGCATTTTGATGGCATTGATGAAAAGTGCAACAGACAGATGAGACGGGCCAGGAAAGTGATTTTATCAGACATCTATAGGAGTTTTTCACTGTTTAAAATCACCTAAACTAGTAATACAAAAATAATTCCATTGTCAGAAACATACAGTAGCGTAATATTATTGTTCTAGTTGCTGCAAACAATACAAAATAGTTTTTAAATTAGCTGTTATGTTTTAATGTTGGCTCTGGGATTAATTTCCCCTTAAATACACATAAAAGATGCAGGTATTTAATTCTTGTATTGTGAATCTACACCTAGGTTTTGATCTTCTTTAAAAAAACATATACGCTATCTAAATGGGGAATAAATATGTATTTTCCTGCTGTAAATCGTTAGTATTTATACTACTAAAAAGCTGAAAGGATGTGGAGTCACTTTGAAGCGAGTGGTGTTCCTCTGCTCAACTCTTTGCTTGTATCCTTCATCTCAGCAAATGTTGAGGTCTCTGTGAAAGGAAAACATTTATCCCTTAAAACATTTCAAAAAGAAGCCCAACCATATGGAAAAACAAACCATTAACATTTAAAAGAATTGTATCACCCTGTGATCATTTTTACTCTACTTTGTTTCAGCCAGCTAAAAAAAAGTGTTTTTCTTTCCTCTACGGAGGCTTTAATTGCTGGAGAATACTCTGTAAATAAGCTTCCTGTTAATTCAAGTAGTTTTCCAAAAGACGCAGACAGAATTAGGGCGGTCGTCTCCTGCACAGCTGCTGAAGGCTTTGGTGCCATTAGCTGACTCTTACACAATGTTACATATTAAAATGCAGGATATTGTTGTATACAGACAAAAAGCAAACTCCTCACACTCCAGTGTTTTCTCTTCACACTGCGCTCTGAAACGTCCTCAGTAGCAAAGCAGCACATGTTGGCTCCAGGACTGAACACAAAGCAAACTTTTCTATTTACTTATGATGTCAGTAATAGTTTTATTTGATGCAGATTTTTGGTGTTACAGCTCCTTGAGCAATAATGTAGAAGCCATTAAATTACTCAAAACCCTTCCATCTTTGTCAATCTCC
This sequence comes from Pseudomugil tenellus, assembly GCA_037177515.1. Classification (NCBI taxonomy): domain Eukaryota; kingdom Metazoa; phylum Chordata; class Actinopteri; order Atheriniformes; family Pseudomugilidae; genus Pseudomugil; species Pseudomugil tenellus. The sequence continues at coordinate 11,661,715 of JBAMHX010000022.1, forward strand.
CATTCTCTTTTTCCTCAATGACAGGTCGAGTGGTGTTCCACATCCCTGACTGGTTGCATCACCTTCTAATGGGAGGCCGGATCCTTTTCAAAAACACCCTGGAGGCCTACACAGATTATTACCTTCAGCACAAACTCAACCAGGTGGTCCAGGAGCACAGACTGGTGTCTCTCATCACCCTGCTTAGAGGTACACTGCTCTGATTCACCAATCGCTGGCTGTGTGTATTTTAAACTGCTCCTGAAAACCAGTGATTAATCAGCGATATCTTTGTCTCAATAGACGCAGTTTTCTGTGAAAGCAGCTCGGCCCGCTCCGCACATGAAAAACAGCGCAGAGCCAAGAGGACATTCGAAGAGATGATGAGCTATATTCCTGGTACGCATCCATTTACTTTCAGGTGTTTTGCGATATGTTGACCACATGACAAATGTCTAGATGTGTGCTTTCAGCGTTGTGTTGGCTTGGATTTACAAAGGAGATTTTATTTAGATTTTCTGGGGAAATGTATCGGAGAAGATGCCAAGTATGAAGGAGTGCGTCTCCTCTTCGATGGACTCCAGCAGCCGGTTCTCAACAAACAGGTTCACGACTTTTTCTCATTGTTTTTCTCATATGAGTTGTATTCAGACTGGAGAGGAAAGCTGAGCCAAATGAAACCATTCCTGTATATGAAAATGAAAAGGGACATTGGGTTTGATTTCCTGCTGTGTAGGTCTGAACATGCCCGCTGGGATGAAGTGCAACAGTATAAATTGTATTTAGAGTTCTTGTTTTAAACATTTCCTGATTTCTGCATTCCTCAGCTCACATATGTCCTGCTGGATATTGCCATTCAAGAAGTTTTTCCTGAACTAAACAAGGTAATCCATAATATTTTCTTTTTTTTAAAGGAAGAAAAAATAGCACTAAGGTTTGATAGATTTGCTGCTGTAATAAACTTCTTGGACTGGTTCCTTCATATTTGTAAATCTTTCTTTAAGGACTTAAAGCCACTACGCCTTGTCCTCTTTGTGATTTTTACAATTTGACTGAGTGATGTGCTCACTGAGCTCAGGAAAAGTGTTTAGTTTCATTAACACTACATAAAGTGGCTTTTAAAAAAAAAGAAGAAAAAAACCTCCATAAATTAGGTTAATTTTCCTTGAAATAAGATAAAATTTCTTGTTCTGTTGGCAGATAATTTATCTTATTTCAAGGAAC
>JBAMHX010000022.1:11663017-11692099 GCA_037177515.1 Pseudomugil tenellus
GTTGCCGCCATGTGATTGGCTGATTGGAAATTAAGTGTTAATGAGCAGTTGGGCAGGTGTACCTAATAAAGTGGCCGATGAGTGTATATATCCTGGTATGCCAATTACACTGCTGCACACAGTAGTCAGTGGCACATCTGTTTGAACAGAATATTCCAGCTGGGGAAAGCCTTTATATTATGAACTGCAGAATGACCTTTCCTGGAGAAAAAGGGCAGAGGAAAACTCTGCAATAGTGGTATTTGTGGTTTCTCTGTGCCAAGGTCGCTAGGCTGCAATGGCCTGTTTCTGTTCTTCACAGCTGTGATATTTTCGTAAACCTTGGAACGAAGCAGGGCTGCATGGTCCTGGTTCCTGCTTGCTCCCACCAGTCTGTTTGGCAATATTTTTAAAATAACGCAGTAAGCCCATGTCGAAAACATTATAAATCTGTTGTAGCTGGCAACTGGACACGCAAGTACAATTGTTTGATGCAGTTTTGACCTAATGACCCTCACTTGGTCTGTAATTAATTGTGTGATTGACAAATCCTAATAGATTGATTCTTTGAGCCTTTGAGAACAACCCATGCTTAGCCCAGACCAGATGTAGATTATATAATCCTCGAAGTATAAGAAGTATAAGAATATAAACTTCCAGGATAATGAAACATCTCTGTACTCACTATGAAAGCAACGCGAGACAAGCCAGGTTTGTTTAAAAACACAGCAGCATATATTTATCTCTATTTATAGTAAAAAGTATTATTCTCCATCCTATGTATTGAATACTTTTCAAGATTTTTTTTTTTAAAAGTTCAGAGTGTTTTAATCAAGTACTGACTAGTTTATTGACATAAGTAATGATCTACTTCCAGATCTACTTGCTAGGGCTGCTTTACTCAACAAAGGTACTTTTTCAGCCACAACACTGTTTGGGATCAAACCATTTTTTAGGTGGGTGGGGGGGATCTGCTATGTCTTTGTTGTTAAGAGCCTTACATTTCAAACAAGTTTGTGTGGTTCTTACATTTTTTATTTTCAAATACTTGTAATAAAAATAAAGATAAAAATAAACTAATCTATTGAATTTTAAGGGTGCTGGGTGCTGTAGCACCCCCAAAAATGGGCTAGAAACATCACTGGTTATATGGTTTTGAAGATAACTGGTGGTTTGTTCCGACAAGTTGAAACTAGTAAAGCTTTTTCTTGGAACAATATGCTTAAATTTACATTATAAAAATAAGATGGCCATATTGCCCCTAGATGGATCACTTTACCCCCAGACTTCTGTTATTACCTGCATGTGAAGCCCTCTGAGACAACTTGTTGTAATAATGGGCTATTTAAATAAAATTAAATGGAATTGAACTTGATTCGACTTACCCATAATCTGGGGCAGGTTGACCCAGAAACAACTACTTTTGACAGCTCTGTCAGAAAGGTATTCTGATCATTTTATTTGATAAGAGAAATCTTCAAATAAAGTATTTTTGCTGACGTTCAGGGCAAGTAAAAAGTGACTCATCTAACCCCCTCTCCCCTATTTGATTATCAAAAATTGCTCTACAAAAGCATTTGTGATTCATATCTTTGTAGCACCACAACTACAGTTGAAGTTAGTGGGCACATTTAATGTTACACTTCCAGGATTCTAAGTAGTTGTGTGGCCCTGTGTCATCTCCAGCAGTTCATCAAGTGATTGATGTATAGCATTTTGCAGTGTTTGCCAAAACTGCCAGAAGCTGCAGCTGACGTGGTCTGACACATAGACACGGATAGACAGATGGCATTGCACCTGTGAAGTGTAAACATTTGTCATACATTCTCCTTTCTGCTTTCCGTTGCTCATATAAATAACTGAAAGCACTTTTCCAGATTTTTTTGGAATAACATTATTTTTTTATGATGGGAAGTTTCGATTGTTACATTTCTGATGAAGTTGAATCAAAGTGTGTCTCTGTGAAATAAGCAGACAAATTTTAATTCAGTAAATTATCTGTTCACACTCTTGTTTTTACACTATTCCTGGGACGAAGTAGCAGCTGTAGTGCATCTTATAGTGACAGCCTTAATTTTTAGAACAGCAGTGTGAATTTGAGTGTGAATATGTCTTAGAGAGAATGATAGTAAGACCGTGTCATTCAAATGTCTCAATATGAAATTGTTTTAAGTAAATAAAACAGCAACACAATGAATGATATGAATGTTGTTAATAATGTAAGGTTTTACATTGCTCTGTTTTGACATTTGACTCACAGACATCTTTGTGATGAGCGCAGAAGAGCAAATATGAAAGAAATCATAAAACTCAATCTGCTATGCTGTTAAGGAGGGAATTTTGGGGGTTTTTCTGATTACAAGACAGCAGATATATCAGTGATAAAACTTTAAACTGATGTTTTACTACAGTGAAATTCTCAGTTGGTTTCAGTTTTTTCTTGTCAAGATGGCATAAAGTACATTTAGAGTTGTATTTACTTTGAAGCTTTGTATTCTTCGGGCAGGGTTTAAAACTGACCTAATGAGAAGTCTTTTTGTCTTTTTGTACTGGCAGGCAAGACAAGCACAATACAACACAGGGCGATTAAAGGTGCTTTACAGAAACATTAAAACATTAAAACACAAGCATTATTTCAAATTACGACAAAAAAGAATTAAAAACAAGGCCTATATCATTGGAAACGACGGCTAGGGTTATATCCCCGAATGCTCCTAATCCCCCTATTCCCCAATCCTTGAATAGACATGATGCAATAATATAAAGCCACACAATACAAATTTCCACCTGGTGATGAAACTTTGAACCAGCCCGGTATGACATCAGGACAGGATGGATATTGAGGTCATGACCTTTTATTTGCACTTGATTTGAGGTCAATGAGACAAATAGTTCCACCTGGTGAGGAAACCATAAATTCAGAAATCATGAAATTCGAGCCAGGTCGTCTCCTTGGGGATCTAAAAGGGTATACTGATCCTAAAACTCCAATAGTAAAAATTGTTAGAGTTGTCACCCTCACACGAAGGATATCCGGTGGCGGCGCTGGCGGCAGTGGTCTGGCCGTATCCCAGACAATCTGCGTTCTGGGATATAATGATTAAAATGATCATCAATTCCAAATAAAAAAAATAAAAATGTAAGATAATGTGAAATAACAACAACTGAAATACAGCTGAGAACAGGAAGGTCTTTAACCTGGATTTAAATAAACTGAGTGTTTCAGCTGATCTGAGGCTTTCTCTGAGTTTGTTCCAGACATGTGGAGTATAGAAGCTGAATGCAGCTTCTACATGTCTCCTTCTGACTCTGGAAACTAATAAAAGACCAGGGGCTTCATTTAGAAAGTTTGCTTACCCAAAAAATGAGCCTGAAATTTGCGTAAGAATTTACCACGGAAACTTTGGGATTTATAAAAATAAACTTGACGCAGAAGAGTGCGTACCCTTTGCGCCAACTTTGGACCTGGTTAGCTGATAAGAAAATACATTTAAGCCACATTAAACACAGGTTGGTTAACATTCAAACTAGACTTTGTATTATTGCAATCAAAAATCCAGAAACATGGATTATTATATACATACCCCAAAACAGAGTTATTTATTCCATAAATACATATTTAAACATCCGAGCACAGTATTCTCATACTCTAAAAACAGCATTGCGCTTATCGGTACATCGGTAATTGTGAAAGGGTGTCCAGCAATCCGAGTAATTACTGAGTAAATATCAGGGGGCAATCTCTGGCTGCCGATGTTGACGCTAAAGCAGAAGTGAGATTAATTGCAGTTCCCCCCTCAACGCTAGATGACGGGCACCAACAGCGAACAACCCCCCTTGGCTCCCATGTTAAAATGTTCAATTTCACAGCTGAAATAAACATGTTTACAGAGTGGCTCCAAAAACTTTTTTCGGTTTAATAGGTCCAATTTTCCATCATTTAAACTCTGGAGGGGGTGAATTTTTTTCCACCGCTTCGGTTTCGATGTTATTTAATCTTAAATTTAGAGGCGTGTCCTTTTGATTGATGTGTGTTAGAGCCCTATTACTGGTTACAGCTGCGTACTTCCTGTTGGTGCCACCGTGACGGAGCCCTCTTAGCTCTACCTTTTCATCCATTTTTGGATTTTCCGATAACGACAAAACAGCAAGATGGTGACGGTAGGACTTCATTTTCGGTCTTCAGAAACCTACGGGAAACATGACGTATGCTCTGTCCAGTAATTATATACTGTCAATGGTAAGTATACAAATATTGCCGGAACACACAAGCGTAATATGTCACAATGGATGCACTTCTCAAAAATATGCCAATATGGGGAGAGCTTTTGGGGAACCACAAAAACAAAATGTACAAGTTATTTGTGACTTGATCCTGACAAACCTGCATGGCGACCTTCCTCTTGCTTGTTACCCCGCTACTATGACTCCAAAACAAGATTGCCTTGCGTGTCTCCACCTCATAAACGAGCACCTCAATTCTAATCTCTCTTTACGTGCCATCTCAGTTTCCATGATTCACTGTACAATGCCATGTACACTTGTTAATTCATATAGCAACATATTTATGAGCTGCTTTGCATTTACCGTATATGGTAGAAAGGGGATGTGTAGAGGCAGGAACATGAACCAATTTCACCTGCAGAACCTTTTCAGCAAGGTTGTGATTTATAAAAGGAAATTGCATGAACCTGTGCATAACCAATGTTTTTTAAATAAGATTTTTACTTTGGTGTACCAACTAGTTTGTTTTTTCGCTAAGCACAATTCTAGTAGAGATTCTATACAAAGTTTTATAAATGAGGCCCCAGATTGAGATGACCTGAGAGCCTCGCAAGGTTAATACTAGGTCAAGAGGTCTCTGATGTATTTTGATACTAAACCATTCAGAGATTTTTAAACCAGCAACTAATTTTAAAGTCTACCCTCCAACAGTCAGGTAGCCAGTGTAAAGACCTCAGAACTGGACTGATGTCCACTTTTTTGGTCTTGATGAGGACTTTAGCAGCAGTTGTCAAATTGATTTGTTAGGAAGACTTATAAAGACACTGTTACTTGTAAGCAAACAGAAGGCTAAATCGTAGTTTCACTGACAGTCTCTTTATCTGTTTGTCTGTATTATGCAACAAATAAAAACAATGTGACCCATGTGTCTACTTGACTATTTCTCTGAAGCTGCATGAAAAAGCAATGCTACCTTTGCTTCTCAAAACAAGAGTTATTATACCAAACCAGTGAAAGCTTCCACTTATGCTAGACACATAGAGCAATGTGAGTGGCCATCCGCAACCATTATTCTATTTTTTAATAGCTTTCTTGAGATATTGAGTTAATTTTTTCACAACCTTGAGATTATTAGGACCATTTTTTTCATATCAACAGGATAGTTTATCTTGTTGACTTGAGTAAAGAAAGTTTATTTTCTCTAGATGACAAGATGATATAGGTCACATAGAAAAGTTACAAACTACAAGTGTTGGCGTGTTGTGTAGTGGATAAAATTTAATGTCACAATTTTCATCTTTCTATCATCAATTTGTGTTGTTTATCCTGAATAAATGATGATCTCAGTGTGCATTACTCAATAGATTATTAATTGATTATTAATGTAATCCCTACATCCATAATTTGTCAAAAAAGTTACTAGTTTGGATTAAAAAAGCATAAAATATATAATTCAGTTAAAATGAAGTAACATTTTTTAATAGATTTTTGTTTCAGTTTTAAAAACTAAAAATTAAAAAAAATAATAATATTTAATAAACAAAACAAGTAATTTAATTTGGGGTTGAGTGCATTTCGGGTATATCACTTGATATACCCGATCCTGCTGCTCTCTTCCTGGCCTGATTACTGATCATCCTCACCTGTGTTGGTGCCTATTTAATCACCTTCTCCAGACCTGCTCAGTATGAGATCGTCTGTCTGTCCCACAGCCTTCAAGCCTTGTTCATGTGTCCAAGTCATAGCGATTTCCTGGTTTTGACCTTGCCTGCCCCTAACCTCTGTCTTTTTCTCATCCTCCCTGGAATATATTTCTCTCCTGTTGCCGAACCTTGTCTGACCCCAACCACTGCCTCTAGTCTTGCGACTTGGGTTTCCTTCTCCTGAGACCTCTCTGTGTTCGACCCTGGACTGCTCTAGGATTGAATTCTGGATTGTGGATTTTGCTTCTACTACCCTGGAGGACTACCCTGAAACTGCTCTACCCCCCCCCCCCTTACCTTTTCCTCCCTCACTTCATCTCATTCCTGGTTTTTGGCTCACCTCTGTTTTTTGTGATCTGAGTGATCCATTTGGGGAAGACCACCTACATCACCCTTTTTATTCCAATAAACTTGTTATACCTTTTCCATCTGGCTGCGTTCTGGGTCTCTGGTTCATCGTAACACACTTAACTGTGATTCAGACATTAATATTTATTACATGATAAATTACATGTGACTTGACTTGAAGGTACAAATTTATACTGAAATCATCATTTAGTAGTGATGAAATGTTGATCAGCAGTGATTTGCCTGTAGTGAATATATCATTAGTTAATCATTTAGAGTATTACCATGAGATTACTTTTGGGAGCATATTTGGTAATTATAATCGTTCAGTAATGATGGAAATGTTTATCTTGTTAAGTCTGCAATTGTCAGTTTGTCTGATCAGATGAGAAATGAAAAATTAGCTTCTGATGGTAGATTACTTTATCACTACTGCTGTTGGTACATGTACATATGAAAGTTCAGAATCGAACCACTGATGCTCAGTTGCCATGGCTACACCAACGTGAACTTTTTGGAGGGCATCTTCTATTAAAAAAATCCATGGCATGGAACTAAATTATGTTTTAGTCCAAACTGTTTTTGATCATGAGTTAACAACAAATTCATTATTTGACATGTGCCATTATTGTAAAGTGTTAGACTGATCAGTGATGGACGTTCCTCAATCTGACGTTCTCAAAGGATCGGGTTGAGACTATATGCTTTGGTTGTGTCATGTTAGGTTTATTTAAAGGTCCCATATTCGCCATTTAACAGTCTATCCTATGCACATATAAGATAATATTATGCATTTTGCAACATGCACCAAACTATAGTTTTGCCATACTACTCATTTCTTGCTGTAAGGTCTCTACCTGGGACTGTGAAAGGGTTACTACCATGCAGGGACCCGGGAGGTACCGGTAAGAAAGGCTTGACAGCGACCTCCACTTTCATCTGTGCTGACACCGACAGAGCGCCCCGATGTTCATCCAGGAGGTCATCTTCGGTGAGGCATCGGCAGCTCCGAAAGGACATCGTAAGTGGACACTCTGGGACGCTGCGCCATTCTAACCAGAATCCTACCACCGCTGCCAACGCTTTGCCTGCCCCTGCAGGTGCGGGAGCAGGGATCTTCGGTTCTTCGCTTGCGGCGGGAGCTGCCATTACTGGGTCCACTTCTCTTGGGGCCGTTGCGCCCCTTCACCGGTGGGATCATCGGCTCCCTTGCCGGAGCTGGTGTTGCAGGAAGTTCATGAAAAGCGCTTTTACAAATAAATAAAGTTTCAAGTTTACTATGGCTTCCTCCTGCTTGTTCCCAGGTCCTGTTACTCATCCAACCGCAATGAGCAGCCAGAGAGGTACTGTCTGTTGTCGGCGTGTCTGTTGACAAGAGAGCAGCAGCAGTGACATGCACACTTCCTGGGGGAGATGGCACGCTAAAGTTTTCAGAAAGTGGCGGGGGGAATCTCCATTGTGCCACGTCAGAGTCAGCGGTGTACTCAGTCTAAGCAATACCCTCCTTTCACCCTTCTTTGTAGCAATAAAGCTACCTTGGGAATCATTTTAAGGTACAATTACTCTAATAGAAAGTTATAACCTTATAAAAGTTGATTTTGCATAATATAGGACCTTTAAGTCTCTAAACTGCTGCATGGGAGAGGGAGTCTGACAAAATGCTTGACTGTGTTGGTCCTTTGCTGTTGGAAGAAGAGCAAGCCCCCATCATGACCCTGCATTAGAATAATCTATTATCCCCAGAAAACAAGCTTTGTTTTCTGGAGATAATGAGATAAATGATCCTGTTATCATAAGAAACCAGTCATTGCTATCTCGAGATTTAAAAAAAAAAACAAAAGAAGCAATGGCGACTGCTCTCGGCTTCCGTAACAGCCGAGAGACTTACTGCTACATAACAATCACATTGATGCCTGTTCCCTGCCTCAGAGCACTTTCGTCTCTGCACCGAGCAAATTATGTGCCACAATTCATATTTCATAGATTTTGCTAATGTTGGTGACTGATTTGCATAAAACATATTTGTGCTAAAAAATGCATAGTTACTGATGTAAATGATTACTTATCACTACAGCTATAGCTCTTACAAAATAATTTGTCATGGGGAAATTTACACTACCGTTTATAATCTTCATTTTAATGCAGGTGTCTTCAATGTCGGGGCTCAAGGGTTGCTGTCCTGGGGGTTTTCAGTGTTTCTTTGATTCAACACACCTGGTTCAAATCCTTTGAGCCTATGAAGTTCTGCACAGTGACTCATTCATTTGAATCAGTTGTATTGGTGCTTAAACATTGTGATGCTTGTTATATGCTTCATTAGTACCAACATTTAGGCTGTTTTCTTTGTGCAAAGCTAAAAAGCTGTTAGTGCTTTTGGTTTTACGTATTACTGAATATATGCTAGCTGGTTGCTCTGACAGGAAATTAGCTAAAATTGTGTTCATGCTTAAACTTCAAACTTTATTTATTTGTATAGGGATTTTCATGCCTTAGGCAACACAAAGTGCTGTACATAATAAAAATCAATTAAATTAAAACATACAAACAGATAATATGTCAATTAGACCACTCTTCCCTACGCCCAAACCCCACCGGACCCACCCTCATCTGTCCCATTCTGTTAACTAAAACTATTTAAACATTGGCTCAAATTAGAAAATAAATAAGTAAATAAAACTAGATAGAAACATCTGGCTTGGCACTGATGTTGATGTGAGGAAACGATATTATGGCCGCCACCAAAGCAACCACCCAGCACCCAGGTCAAGGCAGGGCAGGGTCCACCCTGCACCTGTAGGGCTGCGTTGACCCCATGCCACTCAGGCCGGGGATGTCCCCACGGCACCACACCCAGGGCAAGAAAACAGCACCCCCAGTGTGGAGGATCTCTGTGAGGAAAACAGTGGAAACATGATAAAATATCCTTAAGAAACAATAAGAGCCAATTAAAACAAAAAAAAATAAATAAAATGCATATACAGAACTTACAATATGCTTAAAAATATGCAAATATATAAATAAGTAAGTTAAATAAATGAATAAATAAATATATGTAGTTGAATAAAACACAAAAATATCAAATACGATAAAATGTACTCAGTCAAAAAGCTAAATTAAAAAGGTGAGTCTTGATCCTTTTTTAAAAAACATCAACAGTGTTGCATCCCTTAGGTTCTCTGGCAGGCTGTTTCACAGTCGAGGGCCGTAATAATGAAAGGAGACCTCTCCGTGTGTTTTAGTTCTGACCTTGGAAACAGATAAAAGGCAGGTAACAAAGGACCTCAGAGGACCTTAATATAGTACGATGTACAAGCCGGACTCAACACTTAAAACCTTGTTAATCTGAAACAAGGGTTAATCTGAACCAAACAATAGTCCTGTTTGAAGTCGTATGCATTACATAGGCTACATGGTATGAAGTCCTTCAGCCTACATGCTTGATTTTTAGATAATGCTGACAAGCTGATGAAATATTAGTTTGCTTGTGCTTGTCGTGCTGCTATTCACACTCCATGAGACATCATTCACACCAGTATGTGTGTGTTAGCATGCAAGCAAACAAACATACATAAAATCAGACATCTAATACCTCCAGGAGCTAGTACTAATTAATCTGATCTAGCAAACATGCATTATCAAGTATTAATTATCTTATATCTCTAAGCAACATGTCAAGTACAGTTTTTGCAGTCAATACATCCAACTCTTGTTACAAAAGAAGCCCTTTGTGATGCTAAAATAAGGCGTAAAGATATTGCGAAACAGAGCCTTAGCGACTGGCACAGTGATATCACTCAGGCATTTGTGCCATAGGTTATTAGATCAATTCTTCACTCCCTTTTCCCTTTTAAAGCTGGACAGGTTCCAACTTTTAAAACTCTTAGCTGCCTGAAGTGAGCTTCCCGTAAAGACATTCACTTTCTAATTGGACTTCCAGTCAGGCCAAAATGAGTCTGACCACAGTAACATTTGCCAGTTATCAAAACCACTTACCTAATCTCCTGTCACATGTTGTTTGCACAAGGGAATTAAATACCGCTTTAAGCAGAGTATTTTAGTATATACTTTCTCACCTCTCCTTCAGCTATAGGCCACAATGCTCTACAAATGAGGGCCTATGAAATGTGCACAAATAGGGCAAAGCCCTCCGAAAAGTGGCACAATCCCCAACATGGTAGCAACAGCTTCTTCATGTGATCACCAGGTTTGGAAAGTTTGAGCCTGAGCTCAGAAAACCAACAGTTGCAAATAGAAGCTCATATCTATCTCAATACATTTTTAGCTGGGGGCCTTTGAGAGCTGATTGGCGAAGTAGAAAGCACCATGTCCCATCAGACCTGGCTTGGGCACACTGTAGCGCGACCGCTTCTGTAACATGCCGACACATGCCCTATATTTGATTCTCTCATTGTACTTCAAAGCAGCCTTTAGATCATACACAGTACTGAGAGAAAACCATGTATAAAACTGCTGTATAAGTACTACAATTATTAAGAAAATACACAAAAATATACCTAATATCATACATATATAAAAATAAAAAATATGCTATATCCTTTGCCACATCATATTATGGCACGTGATTGTCCATCTTTATTAGTAAATAGAATAACAAGAAAATAAAGGGCAAAACTCAGGTGATTATTGGAAAATATGTAACTGAATGAATAAATTTATATGAAGATTTAACAAAATTAGCACAATGCATTTCACGATGCATACCTGAGGTGTAAGTGTCCAAAAATGTTTAATTGGTGCAGCCAATGAAGCACATAACACCGATTAAATGCACTATAACTGTTATTTATAATTCCCTCTGATGAGTAAAACCTCTTCAATATATTTCTTAGAAATATAACAATTTGTTTGAAATGTTCCCATACTGAGAAATGGAGGTGTAGTTTCATTATGATATGAAGCCTTCTGGTCCTATGATGAACATGCGACAGATTTTCTTTAAACAGTTCCTTCCTGCTTTAATCCAGATATTCACTTGCACAGTTGTGGGCATCATTTCAGGCCCCAGATTCCAAACAAGATTGACCTAGCTGCTCAGCTTGGTCATTTCTCCCATGTCTCATCTCATAAACACTTGGATAAGAAGGAACCATTCCCTACAGCGATGGTTTTGGGTACGTATAGAGGGAGGGTTGAATCTCACAACAACATGGGATCTGCCCTGATTTGGGTTTGCCCTATTTGATCTCAGCTGCTACAGCTGTCAGTTATTGAGGATAGAAAGAGATTGCCACAATAAGACAAAGTTTAACCTAAAAATAAACAACAGTGGAGTTTTATCTAGAAAAAAATAACAATGTACATTGGACAGTACCAGTAAAATGTGTTGACTTTCCCATATTTCCCATTAAATATCACTGTAATGATTGGTACTGTATGTCACTTAGCTAGATTGTGCAAATATTCTCAGCTGTTTTGCATCATATATAAGTTAAGATACTGTCTTTCTGCTCCATTTCTTTACAGCTTGCATGTACTCATTGCAATGTCACATGCAAGGTAACTTGTTCAGCAGAAAAAAAGTATTAATGAGAAGCTATCTGCAGAGCACTCAAAGGTAGACTTGAAACACACAACCAAATGCAGGCGTTTCAGCCTGAGAAATAAACTTCTGTATGACAGTCAGACAGGTGATATAGCGCTCCAATTATTCTTTCTGTGGGTGTTTCTTTGGATGAACTGGCCCCCGTTTTTGACAAATGTCATCAGGATATGAAATATTACACTATGTAAGCCACATTTGAACTAGTTTTTTTTTTTTTTTTTTTACCATAGTTGTGGATTGGATTGATTTTTGAGCGCAAAATAAAGCAATAAAAAATAATTAAATTAAAACAATATTGAATTGAATTGAATTGAATTTTTTTATGTAAAAAGAAAAAGTGCATACGCTTCTGAACCTACATTTGGCATGCTCTATCGGCTTAAACAGCACTCACACATTGGTGCCTGCCTAAAAATAGGACTTTTGGGGTCATTGTGAGATTGGAGGTTGTTGCGTTGGCCTGTGTTTAGGGATGAGAGAAGATAACACAACAGAGTCACAGAACTCGCCCCCATGCTGCTACTTCTGCTGCTCAACTGGGTCACACTTGAGTTTTTCCTCCAAAAAAAAAAAGCTACTGAAACAAAACAAAATCCTATCTAAAAACTGAAGGAGCCTGTTGTTGTCATTCTGTGTTTGTTTGTACATTTGTCTGATCTGACTCTCTCCACATGTATTCCCAAAATCTACAGGTCTGAAGACTAAAACAGCAACTTCAGAGAACACATTTTACACAGTATAATAAAAAAGAAAACTCAGTTTAAATAAACCACATAACAAAATGAAAATACCACAGCTCCACCTCAATATATTTTTTAATGTGTGTGTTTATGTGTGTGTTTCATCCCATGAACCGAAGTGTTGCATGCAGGGCCTCAGGAAAAAACAGAAAAGCACATTCATTTTTGTGTAAACGGCAGTAACGCTGGCTGTGCTGAGCCACTGCCTGTCCATTAGCAGTGCCAGGCAGTCACGCTCAGTCAAGGAGTACAATCAGCAAGTCACAGCAAGGTTTGTTCCACTGAGCCCGGCCTGCCGGAGGTTACTCTCTGCTGAGCTCCAACACAGAGGAATGACTGCTGTTTGATGCTTTTTATGGGGGAATCCAAGCATTAAACAAGATGAATCCCAGAGCAATGGCCTGATGTTTACAATAAAAAGCTAATAGCGTTCAGCAGTGGCAAAATATATGATATCATAAAATCTAACCATAAATTCAATAAATGTTCCACATAGATGCCCCATCAACATATGGGTTCAGAGATAAAATAACCAGCTGTGAGCCAGCTTATAGGTTAACGAAATTCGCAGTCTCTAGAGAAATAATCATGATTGGTAGCAAATTTTTCATTTACTTAGATGAGAAATGTTCTTTTCACCCTGTAAATGAGTAAAATACATGAAAGGGTGATCATAGACCTGAAATTCACATTAAGCGTTGCTACCAAAACAATGATGTACTCCCAAAAACCAAACCAAATGTACTCCCAAATCATTGTTTGACAAACTGTGCTGGTTTACTCTTTCTTTTTTCTCTAAATAAATGGGCCATCCCCCACTCCCCCCACCTTTTTTTAAAGCACTAGCTAATCCAAATAAATCAGTCTTTTATAAGATACCTTAATGTCACATAAAATGATACTCACAGATGTTTGAATGAAATAATATTTGGGATTTGTGCATATTCATGCAAATATCATTAATCTACAAACTTCTTTTCCCACTTTAGCTTTGTAGGTGGAAAAGGTAACATGTTTAAGATGATATTGAATGCATTATCTGTTTGGAGGGATCCATTGAATAATGATGGTAACTACGTGACTAGTTAATTTCACTGAGCAAAAATAATCAGGTTGTAGAGCTTAGCACTGGCTTATTTCAGCCTCAGTGGGTGATTAGTGACCCTGGACTCTGATTTGCTGCACTGAAGGAAAGCAAGAAGTTTAAAGCATCATGTTTAAACTGAGGCAGGCCTGGTGCCAATGTTAATGACAGCTCCTCTAACACATCAGACGTGCCAAATGTGGCAGGATTCAGTAAGTGTGAACTCTTCAACCCGAATCTTCTAAGCTGCATAAACAAAAACTGTAACCAAATCTGATGTTATGTCTGATGAATCTATTCCAAATAATTTAAAAAATGGTATGATGTGGAAATACAATGTGGGTATATACAAGTAAATCTATGTCTAACTTTCTAACAGTTGCATGGTTTTGCACTATTCTCAAATAAGACAAGACAGAGTGCTTTACATAAAACATTAAGAGCATTATAGATGGTGTAAGGATAGCTTAAAAGGCAGCAAAAGGAAGCAAAAATCACAATATAATGGAATTAAAGTGATCAAAGCAATATGGCAACACAATGGGAAGTCACACTTCAGTCAGGTTCAAGGTTACTTTAGATAACATGGTAAGAGTCTTATCTGTACACTGCAGTTCTGCAGTGGTAAGTTTGACCATCATCACTTATAAAAGCATAAATCCTTTTTTAAAAAATTACACAGTAATGAAAAATGAAGCTGCAGAATCAGAGCAGATGCCACTTACATAAAGTTTTAATGATGTATGATTGGCTGTGCATATATATGTTGTGTTAAAAAAATTCAGTCTCATAAAGTATGGGTTGAATTAGGGGACAGATTAGAGTTGGCTTTGCCATTTCTATCAGCAGTACTTTCCACAAGCGACCATGTAAGACTAATATAGGCAATGAGCAATGATGCAGTCCATGATATAAATGAGAAACACTGGGCACTATGACCCTGCAGATAGCCCACCCTTATGAGAGAGAGAGAGAGAAAGATGGAGAGACATACACAGAGAGAGGGAAACGTGGTTGTGATCAGTGGTACTCGTTTGATGTCAGTCTTTATAAAACCGAGGCTTTTGGGTGACTTTTCATTCAACCACAAGGGGCCCAAGCAGTAACACCTCTGAGGAGCCTGTATCCTACATGCGGATTATCTGTGATATCCCCTCAGATGTCGAGGCATCAGGACGCACAACTCAACATTGTTTCATCTGTTATGTGCAATGACAAAGACCAAGTTTTCTTTAAATGGCTAAAAAACGGAAAAGTGACCGTCCTGCGATGAAAGGATACCTCCATCAGTATTTTGACATTTGCACATTAAATCCTGACGCACTAAGAGATGAAATTAAGAAAGAGTGAGGAAATATTTTTTATATGATACGCTGGTTGTCTCACTTCTCTGACCAGATGGCACGGGCAAGGTGGCGCACATGAGGATTCCCTCAATGACAAACATCACCGGGCGGAATTAAAGTGAGTAAAAGTTATGGAGCTTCTCGGTCAGGTCGAGACAACACAACTTGTGAACACCACAAACGACAGCTTCATGACAGATCTCCCCTCTATAGATGAGAGCGCAGAGAGCCTTGCTTATCAGATCAGCCTGGCTGTTATCCTCTCGGTGATCACGCTAGCCACCACTTTATCCAACGCCTTCGTGATTGCAACTATCTCCCAGTCAAAAAAACTGCAAACTCCGGCGAACTTCTTGATCGCCTCTTTGGCTGTTACAGACCTGCTGGTGTCTATTCTGGTGATGCCCATATGCGTCCTGTACACGGTGATCCACACCTGGACGCTCGGCCAAATCGTTTGTGACATCTGGCTCTCCTCAGACATAACTTGCTGCACGGCGTCCATCCTCCACCTCTGCGTAATAGCTTTGGATAGATACTGGGCCATTACGGACGCAGTGGAGTACTCCAAAAAGCGCACACCAGCGCGCGCGGCGGGGATGGTGGCCACTGCTTGGGTCATCGCCATCTCCATCTCCCTGCCTCCTCTCTTTTGGAGGCAGGTGAAAGCAGAGGAGCTGACCAGCTGCAGCGTTAACACGGATCACATCTTTTACACCATCTACTCCACTTTCGGGGCTTTTTACATCCCCACTTTGCTTCTTATTGTCCTTTACGGGCGGATCTACGTGGAGGCTCGGAAACGGATCCTGAAGCAGTCCCCCAAGAAGGTTGGGAAGAGACTCACCTCTGCGCACTTGGTCACCAACTCCCCCGGATCAGTGGCATCCACAACCTCTCTGCAGTGCGGGAGACACGACACTCCGTCCAGCGACACCGGGTCTTCAACCAGCGAGAATCAGGTGAAAGTGACAGTTTCAGATGCGCTTTTGGAGAAAAAACGGATTTCAGCTGCCAGAGAGAGAAAAGCGACAAAAACTCTGGGAATAATCCTCGGCGCCTACATCGTTTGCTGGCTTCCGTTTTTCATTTACACTTTACTGGTGGCCACTTGTGACACGTGCTTTAATCCCGAATTGTTTGACTTTTTTACGTGGTTGGGATATCTGAATTCTCTCATCAATCCCATCATATACACCATGTCCAATGAGGACTTCAAGAAAGCGTTTCAAAAACTTGTGCGCTTTAGATGCTGTAGGTCCTGAACTGTTCCGACAGTCGTCAAAAAACAGATTGCTATTTATTTATCTATTTTTTAAACTCTGGAAATGAGAGCACTTATAGTACTGTCTCTGGCACAGACATTGCATGCAAACGCAGACTTCATTCGTAATCTTGGTTCAAGATTAGAAAACTAGGCCTACTCTAATAAAATATGGACTGCTTAACATAAACTTCATGTATCTAAACATATTTCCGAGACTTAAAAAAGAGATAAAAAATGTTTTGTTTTTTTTTAAAAAACGATTTGTGTTGAAAAAAAGAAACGTCATGTAAAAGCATAGTGATGGCGAACTCTTTCTAAATCACTTGAATTGTTATGTAGGGGCTACAATACCAGCATGGATGGTACCATAAAGCGTGAAACTCCTACAATTATTGAGGTTAAGCTATCTGAACAAGAACATTTCACAGGATTTGAGCCAGCCAACATTTTGTAGAATGTGTTTAAATTAGGTTGTTTTCAATCTAAAATTCATGATAATGCTGATCTTTGTATGATTTTGACCACAGTCAGGGACTGCTGCCATATATGTGCTTATCTATATTTTTACTTTATGCTTTTAAAAAGGGAATTAAACAAGTAAAAAGCCCTGCTATAAGATGAAGTAATATCACCATCAAGCCAACCATCTGCAGCTGATAGGTACCCAGAAGTTCTAGACACTCATGTTTAGTCCAATCTTGCTGAACACCCCCCTTGTTTAACTGTACATGTGTGGGTTTGTATTTGCAGTATGTTATCTTCATATGTCTTACCATTTGCAGTCTTATTGCTTCAGAAACTGACTGGATTGTTTTGTGTCTGTTCTGAAGAGCTACAAAAACAAAGCAGAGGATCTATCAGCATTATATGGAATAAAAATATGTTGTGGTAGGAATTTGTGTAATAAAGGCTTTTTAAGATATTTTTCTGGCACGAATGTTTTATAATACCAGCTTTAACACAATGTTCAGCTGCCATTTGAGAGTTTAATGGTCCCTGAATAATAAAAGGACATCAAGGTGAAATCCAACCACGTCTTGGGGCATTTGGTGTTAAACAGTTTAGAAGAATGTGAATCTTTCCAAGATGTCCTCCTGCTGAACGGTGGCTACATCTCACTGTTGTTTTATTTCTTCGCCTCCATCCTGACATGTTAATATCTGTGATGCTTTCCTCCAGGCAGAGGAGGACACATCTGTGTGACCAACAGCTGTCAAGATTCAGCAAGTTAGAGGGCGATGTTCCAGCATAAACAGAGAGGGGTTGCTCAGAATGTTGATGCATTCGTAGCTTATGTGGACATTTTCATGTCATGCATGTAAGATGATTATGTTGGAGCAGATAAAGCCATATCATGGTAGTTACAGCTGTGTTAACTTCTGAAAAAATGTAGTAAATGGATTTTAAATCGGTGAAAAAGTTTATATTTTCACACTCTAACCCTGTTTCTGGCGGTTAGGATAGACACAGTAAATAGAAAAGAAAAAAAAATATTTTTTTATCTATTTATTCTTTCTAAAATATCAGCCAAGGCTTGGAAAAGCCTGTAAAGTCACAGTTGAATGAACAAAGACTTGTAAATTTGTCTCTTTGCCTCATGTGGTTATTAAAGAATCCATCTTTTCTTTTTCCTTTTTCTCATGCAGATTTTCAATTCTGCACATTTAATATCTAAATGATCAAAAGAAAATAAAAGAAAAAGCTGCTCAGAAAGAAACAGCAGAGGCTCTCTGCATAAACCAAATTTTAATGTTCCTACTTTACAAGGTCTTCCTCAGGCAAGCATCCATGAGAACAAAAAACAAAACAAACCAAAACCACCATGCCAACAGCTCATATCATCCTAAAAGAAGATGGCAGCTCATATAGGATGCTTTCAGTGAGACACATAAAAATACATGAGGAACCTTTTTTTTTTTTTTTTAAAAAAAAAGCTATTATTTACATTCCTTATTTGTCAGGCTGGATAGATGAAAAAGTTCTGAAATGCATGATTTTGGATATTTGCAATTACATATGCAGATATCCAAGTTATTTGATGGCAATACCAAATTATGAGCACAATTTATCAACCTAAAACTATTGAAAGCATTTGGAGAATCATGACAAGTATAATTCAAACAAATTTGGTTGATGGTATTCTACTGATAACTGCCATGACAATGTCTGCCAGCCAGTGAAGGTAATAGCCATGTCAGTGTGTATCCATATCATAAAGAAAGCAGCAGAACCAACCATTTCATATTTTTTTAATCCCACACCCCCGCCTAGTATTAAACTCAACCACAAGGCAGCTTGACAGCACACAGTGTGACAGTGACATATTGCGTCAAGTAGCTAGCCTCAAGTTGAGGTCAGGAGCAGGTTACAGAAGGCTGAAACTTCCTCCTTATTCTACACCAAGAGCTTTTTTATTTAATGCTTGAGTGCCCACCTGGGGATGATCCACCTGACATTTCTCTGTCCACTGACTCAGTTCCCTCAATCCAGTTTATTTGCTTGTGTCCCTTAAGTCCCAAAACCAGACTTTGATGTTTAGGTTCACTTAAGTTTTTCCAGAACTTAAGGGCTTGCTCTGTCTTATGTTTTCGGATATAGATTGCAGCATAGCACAAAGAGGTGTAGTCCTGAATCCAGAGGGAAGATTATACAAAGCAGAGATGATCCACAATCAACCAGATAATAAATGTTTACATTTTATGAGCAGGGTTAATGATTTTTCTGTATGCAACAAAGGGAGCCATGCATACTGACAGCACAGTTGCTGCAGCTGTAGAGCAGATCATCCTCTTGTTGACATACGATGATTGCACTGGGCAAGAAAATATGTTAATTTTGCAATACCTTTTTCTGTTAGATGAATGTGCAGCAATATTGATCTGCAACAAGTCAATTCTGGGGTGAAGGACAACACAGCTAGTGAGGCTGAACACAGGGGTAATGAAGCTATAAAATAGTCTCTCGCTGTATGTAACTGTGGTTAGCAGCTTTATTTTTCGACCCGTTCTGATTAAGGAATGTTTATCGCATTCATCATCTGTAAAAAAGGCACAAGGGGTCGTTCAGTGGGGGTTCTAGACCAATATTACAAGGGATGGGGTCACACTGGGGCCAGCTACTTTGTTGGAGAGGCACAGCTATGAGAAAATAACAAGTCTTCAAGGATTTGAACATTTATTGTATAATTAAAGCTACATTATAACATCAGTTCAGTTACAGTTATATTTTACTAAAATATTAAAATGTCAGTTATGCATCTCAGTGAGGATATGAAAAATATTTGTATCAGCATTTTGTTTCAGCTTCAGATAAATGATAACACACCCAGACACATTTTTTTTTTTACCGGAAACAAGTTTAAAGCCAGTGTTGCATGACTGCAGCTCTCCATGCAATCATTTTGTTTTGTCTTACAGATTGTGCATAGATGGAAAACAAGAAGTGGCATTTTTCCAGTTCTTGTATCCAAATGATGCATAATCACCTGAAGTAGGTTTTTTTGGCTTCAATTCACTCCTGCATCAAGGCACCTACATGCTCCAAATCATCTTTTCTTGCTGATTCCACAAATGAATCTCGTTACATTCATTTAGGCAGCTCTAATTATTTTAGGGTTGGAAAATGCAGATTTGGCAACATTGTGACAGAAATATGTGAACTACAGTTTAACTTGTCAGCAACTGATGGTGCATCTCTTTGTTGAGCCCAAGTGGAAAATTTAGCTCTTAGGGCTCTTAGGGGAAGCCACAGGAAATGATCCAAGCCTGGGGTCAGGGTGGCACTTGCCCACCCTAGACACCATCCCCCCTTAGCCGCTCCTGGAGTCATTGCTTTTAATAAAATACCTTAGCAAAGTGAAAAGTACTGACCTTGGCAGGAAGTAAAAAGAGTCTGCAGTCTTTCAGGTCACCTAGAAAGGTGGAGAAATCTAGGGTGAATGACAGTTGGATGCAGGTTCTGCTATTAGTTTATCAGTAAGGCTTACTTTGATTCCTGTCTAATATTTATAGCCCATTATATGAACACAGATCAGTTTGTTTTTACATACAGTTTATAGCTTATATGAGTATGCTGTTTTTCATATCCAGACATTTCCTCCTATTAAAAAACAAGTTAATACAAACATATAGAAGGTAGAACAGCTTGATATATCAGTGTTGTAAACTACTAGCAGAACAATAAGTCTATGCTACAGTCACATCAATTTCTGAAAATAAAAAAAATATTATTCAGCAAAAATTGAAGAGTAGGGGTTAAAGTTAAAGTAATTTAATGCCCCATTTATACGAACAAACACTAATGGCAGTAGCTGAGGGTGTCACCAAGTTGCTGAGTTTTATGGTATGTGTATTATTGTGCATTAAATCACAGCCTTCAGACATAGGTGTTCCTTCCATGCTTCAAAGCAGCTCTGTGGCCACAAGCAGTTTCTCAGCCTTTTCAGCAAATTGGGTTAGTTAAAAGGTTCACAGCACTTTGCATTATTCTCCTCTTACCTACATGTGGCTCTATGTGCTTCTGAATCTTAGTGAGATTCTTCTGAAGACTAGATCAGAAGATGTGCTTAATTTTTGATGTTTTTTGTATCAACATTGATACTCAGTACTGAGATCAGACTGCCTGATTGTGAAACTGTTAGCTTGGTGAATCATCACACTTACCTGAGAGCTATGTATCAACACAGTAGGCTGATAGTGGTGGATGAGGTGCACATATTGCTAAGGATTTGCTTGTTTTCCATCTATTTATCTGAACTGTATAAATGATTCAATTTGCCTGAGACCTGCTCACCTGCATATTAGTTGTGGAAGCAACCTAATATGTCAGAAGTGACATTAGAAACCTGGATCCTCAATGCTTATTATCTGTGATTCATATTTAGGAAACTGAGCTTGTTACAGAAACTGATGGGGAAGTTAATTATAGTTTATACCATCACATTGTCACTCAAACACAACCATTACAAATACACATTTCAGCCACAACATGCTGATTTATGAAAACGAACAACTTAAAAACCTCAAATCCAGAAAGTTCTTATAATTACATTTTTTTTATAGAGCTCCTCCATCGACATGAGAGTAGGAGAGATGTAGCCGCATGTGTAATGCTGAAGCTAATGTCTGGAACAAATTAAACCTGGGAAAAAAGAGATGAAAGGAAAAACTTCATTCCAGTAAACTAAAGAAAGTTTTCTAATGACCCTTACAAACCAGCAACTTATACTCAGCTATCTGATTGAACTGAACTTCTGTAGAAGTCCTCAAATCGATGGAAGTGTGTTTTTATCATTATGGAAACCAAAACCTGCCTGGGGACAAACCTAACACGACCGTTGCAGATGCGATACCAAGTGGTAAGTGGCTAAGTAATACTAATACTATGAAGCAATAGAGCATGAAAGTAATTTGTCAACCTTAAATGGCCCTATTTTGCTTTTTCTTTTATAAGGCACAAACATTTTTATTGCCCAATAAGAGATTTTATAAAGCTAATCAGTAAATTATTCTGAAACGCTCTCAGAGTAAACCCAAGTTATAGATAAGTCATTAAATTTAGATTATATTCTTTTTGGTAACTGGTTCTACACACAGGTATTATCCCCCTGGGTTTGACACCTATTCTTCATTTACTGCATGAGAGATATTACTGAAACTAATTAATTAATTATTTAATTAAAATGAATTGCCAAAAGCAGGTTGACTTCATGTTAAAAACAAAGATCTTTTCTTTCTAAAAGTAATAATTTCTTAATCTGAAAATAAAAAAAGGCTGACTGTTAGCCCATCTTTACCAATTGTTTTCTTTGCTTGCAGGAGACACAAAGTATGAAATAAAAACAGATTATCAGATGTCTTGCTCTTGGCTTATATTTAAGCTAAATTTGGTTAAAGTTCAAGGATACTAAACTTCATCCAGTTCTTGTTAAGAGGCTTGGAGGAGGCACTTTTCTTTTAAGTTCATGTAATTTCCCTTTGTTGCGTCCTTCTTCAACACACTGACAACATTATAATTGCATCCGATGCTGTAATCTTTTAGAAATGGTATAGACTACTCTGACGGCCATTTTGTGTGTTTTGCTACCGTGAAGCAGAGCCATTGTTGTGATAGCAACCTGGTATCAGCTGCCAGACACTGATAGCAGACATATAGACTGCCAATGTTAGACGGTGGCCCACGATGAACATATTTTATAAAGCAATCTTTAAATTAATTTATTTTTCATCTTAATGACGCATTGGTTATGACAATAACCAGGATAGAGAAAGTAGAAACACAGAGGATAAAAAAAAAACACTCGACAACCTCCCTCATCTCAGTACTGTAATATATTCTTGTACTAGTTAGACTATTTAGTTGTCATCAGTCACTGCAAAACAATGATCATAAGATTTGAAATCTTTATTCGATTTCCTTTGTAGGTATTCAAGATTATTTAATTGATCACCTAGTTTGTGATGAGTAACAAAATGTAGACTGCAAGTCTCTCAGAGGGACAAAATTATCTTGGCTATGGACGGGCTGGTCAAATAATGCCATAAATATTCTTGTCAAACACAAACATTTCAGCTCCTTTTGTTAAGGGTTCATTGTTCTGCTCCGAAATTTATTGTAGATGCAGTAGCAATGTGGGACAGTTATGAGTGACTCCGTACCTTACCTGCCTGCACACAGTGAAACGGTGCGTTTGTACGTCTATGACTATTGAACATGCACCAGCGGTTATGCCAATTATATGGCTGTCTTCTAAAATATAGAATAAAATTATTTATATGGATAAAAGGGAGAAGTAATTCACCAACATGTCTGAGTAAAGAGTTTAACATCATTATTTCCCCACCTCATCCAAAGTGTAAGAGCAGAATGTCCCCATGTCTCTGCTCAGCATGATGTACAACCTCATCTGATGTTTTTTCTGATCTACTGCATGTGCTGTTTCCTCATTCAACAATAAATAATAATCAATAATAAAATAACAGTGAAATATTAAAAAAAACATAGAACTCAAATTTCACGCTTAAAAAGCTGTGAGGTTAGAATTAAAGTCCAGATTATTTTGTTTCTTACTAAGTCACATCACATTTTCTTCTAAATAAGTCGTTATCTCTCAGCAGCCATTTCTCCTTCTCTTAGCAATAACTAGCATAATAATATGACTCCTGTGCCGCATTAAGTTTTACAGCTACAAAGAAACCAGAGCTTAGTGTGGAATTGATAACTTTTCATCTAAACATACCAAGCTGTTCTTAATGGGGATAAAAACCCTTTCTGTAAATATGCTTGACCCATTTCTGTCGAATGTCCCTACCATGTGCTCGCCCAGGGAATGTAAACTAAAATGTCTCAGATAGGGGCAATCTTCTTTCTATTTAACATTTCTCCTTAGCTAAAGTTTTCTGCTGCTCTTAGAACAACCAAGGACAGCACATATCCCCCCAGATTTCCTTGACATTGTTAAGCAATAAGCAGCATCAAGCAAAAACAAAAAAACAAAAAATTACCCCACTCTCATCAGATGTACATGTTACAGACACACAAGTGCCACTGTGAAAATAGTGGGCAGTGTTGTTCAGGTACTTACTATAATATTAGTCTATAGTGTTAGTATTTGTCTATAAAGTATTAGCCTAATAGTATTAGTGGGCTACATAGTATTAGTATTAGTAGTTGTCAATAGCTACGCATACATTTTTGGCTCACTATTTGGCTGTTTAACTGGTCATTTTGCATACCAGGAAATAAACACATCCTAAACTGATGGATTTTTTTCCCACAAAGAGTTTTGAATAATACCACTGGGATCATTTAAATATTGTCTTTTGACCTTTTGATATTAAATATGAGAAGATGCATTGAAATGGAAACTTGAAGGGTGTTAGTAATTTTCCTTTTACACAAGCAATAACATCTCAAAATGTCACTAACGCCATTTCAATCTGCATGACACAACCAAATTCAGAGCAGCTCAGCTCCCTGTCACTTTGATGGGCAACTTTCTCAACACACAGCACCTGAAATCAAATGATACCAGATTAATCAAGACAAGTTTGATATTTAAATACCAAACCAAGGATCATTTACTTTGAATATGTTCATAATAACCTCATACATCCACCACAAGGTTGTCTCTTGGAGTGATTTAGAGAGCAGGATGAGACAGGATCTCTGCTCTTCAGGACCTACACAAATCCCTGGATGAAGAGGAAAACTAGACATTTGTTTTGGTATCAGAACACTACAGGGGATGATGACAAGTTGACCTTTTGCCAGCAATCTTTTCCATATTAGAACAAAAAATCTATCTAAACAGGTTTAAAATTAAAGCTACCAGCAGGTGATGTGAGAAACACTGATTTCCTCGTACAAATGTCACCTTTTCAGTAAATAAGCCATTTTGTAATGCAAGCAAAGAGCAAAGGCTGTTTACTTTAATTCCTGCCTGAATGTTGGCTGACAAAAAACAACAAGAACATCACAGCATATTGTATACGAGGCTGTGAAGTCAATGAGGACATGCTGAACCTTGTCCACTGCAAAATGTGCCTGCAGAACAAGTGCGACCGAGAGAGGAGATCTGATCTGATGGATTACAGCTGGCTATCTTTTGTTTACCTCAGAGGCAGAATGGAGTAGGGGGAAATGTTAGCAGATAAAGGCTGTATGATGTTCTCCTAGTAAAATACAGTTATAGTAGGAAGTTAAACATTTTAAACTAATCTAATTAATAAAGTTTCTTGGGCCCCAGATGGTTTTCAGTGGCTGTTTCTTGTAGATTTCTTGGGAAATGACACCATGAATCACATCAATCTTGGAGGGGAATCATAAATCAGTCAAAACAGATACATGTGAATTAATTTACAGCATCATTAAATAAAAAAAAACTGTGATGCTTGTGGTTGAACCACAGACTCAAACCATCAAAGCCCTCATTCGCTGATCAACCATCACTTGAAATAACAGTCATAATTATAGAAAGAGCTCACAATCTGAATGTAGGAGGAGGACGCAGTTCATGTTTATTTACTACGTGTCAGCTTTCCATCTGCAGCTGCTTATCCAGGACACCTTCTTCTCATTCCAGAGACAGACACGTTCATCTTTACCAGATGCCAAACCATTTCTTGAAGCTGCATCTCAGTTTTGAGGTGCACATCTTTCCTGATTAGAGAGCCCTGCAACCATGCAAAGAATAAAACATATGTGAACCCAATTTATGGTGTCCAAGGGAGTAGGGAATGGCAATGGCCTCGGGGAAATTCGTCAGGGCAACCTATTTACTGATCCTTAATACATTTTGCCACTGTAATTGGCGAATAGGTCATAGATTGACATTACTGTATTGGGGGTAACATGTAGGCCATCAAATGCACCAAATGACTGTTATATCACATGTTTCTATTACAGCCTTGGGTGATCATATTACTCCCTCTGTGATACTTGATTGGTTGGATTTGGTCATTTTCCAAAGCTTATAGCAGGTCAAGGTTGTTACATAGACAGACCAGTGAAACCGCAGCCTTGACAGCTACAAATCCAAAAGCTCACTTTGGTTCAAAGCTAATTTCAGAGCAATACAATTTTTATGTTGAAAATGGCTGTGCTGTCACAAGATGTAAATGATCACTTAGAGGTTGATTAGTTCTTTTTTAGATTTGTTGTGAATGAGGAGATGTGCATTGGTCTTTAACATCTAGGAATGCCAAATGTTTTGACAGAGCAGAGGATCCTTATAGTAGGAAGACCATGTCGTTCGGATGTCATGATTGAAAATGTCCGTTTGCTTTTAGCTCACATCCAGAAGTGCACACAAATTCCAAGATACTGACAGAAACAAATGCACGTATCTCCATCACGGTGGCATTCTTAGATTGAGCACATGTTTCCGTTTTGCATAGTTTGATTGGCGTGAATGTCTGAGAATACCACACCACTCTCTATTTACTTAAGATTTACAATACAGCTTTAAAAAAGCCAGATGTGTTTTTTTCTGACACACTGCATAGATTTAAATTCCACCTGGGATTTAGTGGAGGTTCCAGTGCTGTTAGTCATGCTGCTGTGGGCTTTAAGCAGGTGAGGATTAGCAGCTGGGACATACATTCTAACCTGATGCATTATCAATTGACCTGACCTCTTTTTCACTCTTTTCGGCTTCTTTGTTCCCCTGCCATACAACGCTGTTTCTCCACATCTATGCCACTACTTTTTCTCCTCCCTATATGTCTGCATCACATATTTCCCTCACTCTTCCTCCCTTCTTACTCATTTTCTCTCTCTCCTGTTTCCTTTTCTATTTCTTTATCTCATTTGCCTCCCCACCGGCAATCTTTTCTGCCGGGTCACTCCTTTCCCAACAGATAATATGAAACCTGCCCACAGGGATCATGATGAACAGGGTGCATTTTACAGGATAGAGTCTCAGTTCCTTCTTTCTTCAGCCAGCATGAAAATGCAGCCTTTTAACTCCTCAGCTCAGACAGCTAGAGGAGCTCCCCTCCCGGGCATCTATACTAGCACTTCTTTGGAAGAACAAAGGCATGAGTGATTTTCCTCTTGACGTTCACTTGTTCACTTTAAAGAACTTTCTTATAAAATTTCTCTTAAAGCTATGAGCTTTCTCACTATAGGATGTGACAAATCTGTGAATCCTTCACGGACCTGACAGCAGCATTACTCAGGAATGCAATTAAACTCAGAATATTATCTTCTCAGTACGGAATGATGGGTCTCTGCAGTAGTATTATATTCAAAGGACATTTTAACAACTCCGACCTGACTTGGAACCTGCATGATTAAAAGCTGAAGTGGTCTGAGCTGTTATTAACAGCACAAATAAGTAAGTTTGTGGCAAAAAAGAGTTTATTTATGGGTAAAACCAAAACTATTATAGTTCTCCTCTCTTCTTTTGATTCAGGTTGCTTTGAACTCTACAACAAGATGCACCAGGAACGCTGCTTTTTACATCTAATTTATAAACTCATTCTTCCACTGATGGATCAACACCAAGTGTTAAAGCACCGGAGGCTCTTTTCTTCTGAGGGGTTAACATTAATCAACACATCTCTGAAACTATGATTTATTTCTTCTTATTTCTCGTTGAACACAATAAACCTTCGAGTTAAACTTGCACGTGTTTTTTTGTGCTCCTCCACTGAATTTTTTTTATGGGAAGCAGGAGGCTCATCTTTGCCGTGGGCTGTTTAAGTTTTAACATCCAGTGTATTATGCATACTTACAGAGCCTCTATACACCGTCATTTTTTCAGCTACTCTAGATTTTATAGTGAGAATCAGGTTCAAAAGTCTTAATTACTGACCTTATTTGTTTGTTTGACAAAGTCTTAGTTACTATTCCCCATTCTAGCAGTCGGTTATCAGCATGGGAATGAAAAAAAGTGCAAACAGACTTTAAAGTAGGCTACTGGAGGAAAGAAACACTTGGATGGCTACTGTGTCTGAACAAATGGATTTGAGCATCATCATAGAACCACCGGAGTGGATGCCTTTTTGGGAGTCCTTGCAGCCTTGGGGCTTGATGGCTCTGGCCATGTGTAATTGCTGCATCACTGCTCTAAGCTGGCATGTAAACCTTATCTGCATATGACCTTTGCTTTCTCTGTCATTTTTTAGGTCTGTTTTCCTTTGCACACTAATTAATGCGTTATTTGTGAATATATATATAGAATCTGAATATATTTTTTTATTTATCTATTTTGTATTTCTTATTGTTGGATCTACACAGCTGAGGTTTTGCCTCCTGTCATGACTGTTGAAAAAACATGCTGCCTTATGGTGGTGTTTGAGTAATCTGGAGCACTATGGTGACATCATGAGAAACTTAGAAATTAGATCACAATGTAATTCATATAATAAGAATATAAGAATAAGAATAATAAGAATGGCCAGGGTAATATCTTACAGAGGTTATTACAGATGTCAGGATTTGATGCAAAGAGGAGTCAGGTAATTTGTTTTATTCTTTGTAGGTGTGACTCAATAATAAGGGCCAACTTAAATTCCATCCATCCATCTTCTACCGCTTATTCCCGAACGGGGTCGCGGGGGGGGAGCCAATCCCAGCTACACAGGGCGAGAGGCGGGGTACACCCTGGACAGGTGTCACAAGGCCAACATACACAGACAAACAACCACACACGCTCACACTCATACCTATGGGCAATTTAGAGTCTCCAATCAGCCTATCCCCAAGCTGCATGTCTTTGGACTGCGGGAGGAAGCCGGAGTACCTGGTGAGAACCCACGCTAACACGGGGAGAACATGCAAACTTAAATTAATTACTTTAAATGAAAATGTAGAAAACTGCAAAAAAATAAAGTGTTTAAAATTGTGCAAAGCCAGGTCAATGTTTCTCCTTCAAAATAAAGTTTTACCATCTGTAAAATACTATTGATTTTAGTCTTTAAAAAAATAGAAAATTAATCTCTAACAGAACAAAAAAACAAAGAACCAACAACGTGCAGTTTTATTTTTTACCTACTTTTGGCTTTTTTTCACACAAATAGACGTTAGCAATTAGCTACTACTAATAGCTATTAACTACTGCTAATAACTAAAAGCTATTAGCTTCTTCTAATAACTAGTAGCACCTGCTAATAATTAATCGAGTGAAATCGTATTTCATGACCTGCATACTGACAGATTATATGATGAGGAGATAATAAGAGGAAAACGAAGAAAGATAGGTAGAGACAGGCATAGCATGGGTAGTGAAGCGGGTAGAGGAAGACCTCGTCTTGTAACTGCACTTTGTGAGGATGAGAAGCAGCTGAGCTTTGCAATCCCAGTAAGTATATTGTGTAATATATA
>JBAMHX010000022.1:11692199-11703232 GCA_037177515.1 Pseudomugil tenellus
AGAGAGGGATGATGATGGATAAGGAGAAGAAAGAGGAATTAGGAGGGATGAGGAGAAAAAGACAGAGGAGGATGAAGTATTAGAAGAAAGAAAGATGAGAAGGGGAAGAAGAAAGTAGGATGAGGATGAAGGGGCAGAAAAAGGAATTAGGAAGAGGGGAAAAGGGATGAGGATGAAAGAGTAGGAGAAAGGGAGAGGAGGTGAATCAGCCTGTGACAGGAAGTGCAGCAGCCTGTGAGAGGAGCTGCTTAAGCCTGTGAGAGAATTAAGGCTTTGTGTTCCTCTAAAACACTGTATATTACTGTATAAGCTGATGTGTGTTCGTGACTCCATTTTAAACACACACAGCTGGTGCTGCTGGCTGCCAGGTCCTTATCCTATCCACGGCAACGGAACCCTCTGTCTAACTGACAGGTCAAAGAAGCGGACAGAGAAGAGAGAAATGTGGTGATTTTCACCGTTTGACCCTCCCAAACTCCT
The DNA here is from genome assembly GCA_037177515.1 of Pseudomugil tenellus. NCBI lineage: Eukaryota > Metazoa > Chordata > Actinopteri > Atheriniformes > Pseudomugilidae > Pseudomugil > Pseudomugil tenellus. The sequence goes on from JBAMHX010000022.1 coordinate 11,692,680, forward strand.
CACAGCTGTGAGCAAACCATAAGATCTGAAAAATCTTATCTTATCTGAAAAAATCTTTCATCGTCACCGCCCTGACACTTCTGGGTATGCAGGGATGTAATTTATTTTTCACTACAAGTTTTGCTGCGTTTTGATGTATAATATGTGTAAGTTGGACAAAGCTGAAGAGGTTATAAGAATTTGTTTGAAAATTTTTGAAGAGATGAATTTAAAGTTGAATATATAGGGGGGAGCACAGCTGAAACGCCAAAAAGGTTTATGATTTTTGAACTGCCATAATTCAAAAACAGTAAAACATAGCTCAAAAGAAAATATGATTTCAATTTCTTGTGAATTGATTAAAGTTTGAATGGTGTTTCTAGCAGAAAGTATGCCGAAGGAGTAGCATTTTTAAGAAGGGGAAGGTAAAAGTGAAATTAGAGTGGGACTGGCGGCAGTTGGAACATTCCGTCATTGGTTTTAATAGGGCTGAAATTTGTTTTAAAAGTTAAATATTTCAAAAAGTTGACATGTTTGAAGGTTGAAAAGTTGAAAGCATACTTCTGCTGAATGAGCTGAACGTTTTGATACCAAAATTGTTTAAATTGGCTGAAGATAGCTGAAGATACGGCTGAAGGAAAAATGGCGGAATAATAAAGAAAAACAGGAATACAATAGATTAAATACCTTAAGGCATTCACCCAATTAACATTGAAACATAAAGGGACAAAACATTAAGACATACAGATATGGTATGAGGTCATATCGCGGGGAGAATATTTCCCAAAGACCTGTGGATCCCACAGATGTCTGGAGCTATTCTGCTCTAGTCAGATAGGGGAGCTTTGTTTAAAGACGTTGGTCACATGGTCACAATCTGTTTTCTAAACATTTCCCTGATAGAAAGATGCCAGCCTTACTTAGGCTACAACAACCAAGCTCTTAGCAGATGGTTTACTAAAGGTCAGAATGATATCAGTTTAGAAGCCTTATGGTCAGACCTTTCAGCTAGACATTAATTAAGAGCAAGGTAATTAAGCTGATACATGAAATTCCTCTACAATACAATACTGTCATACGATATTGATTTGTCAAGAAACAGGGGCAAATATTATTGGAGGTGGATAGGAAGAGACGGTATATTTTTCAGTGCAAGGTAAAATTAATCAATGTCTGTTTTTTGAAAGACAACGGGTTTTTGTAGTTATGACTAAACTAAAGCTCAGTCACTGTGGAGTGGGATGACTCTGAATGGACAACATCCAGATGGAAAACACAAATATGGAAGTGTAGGAAACCATGCAAACCATGTTCCTATGGAGAACAAAAACTATATCCTTCATAATTGGAGGATGTTAATAGAGATGGGAGTGACTGGAACAACGGTCTTCAGTGTTCAAACCCTGCCAAATCTGGATAGCTGGGCTAAGATTTAGAAAGTCGTGGAGTACTTGCTTGTGATTTATGTATATATGTGAATATAACTGTGTGGAAGCATCTGTATTTGGGAGGGTGGTGAAGTTTGATTATGGGAAATTCTGAATGGTAGATGGCAGCAAAACACCATTGCACTTTGCTGAATCAAACAAAAGAAGAAGAAGAGGATTGACTTTGGAACCAGCCCTTGGCAGATAAGGTGAATTGGAATTTATTGTACTTTCAACTACTGGAGGTTGCTGCTTGGTTGAAACCTGTAACTGGTACTGTATTTTATACCCTACTCATCAGATATGTCACTCCCATTGTCATCAATGAATTGTATCAACCTTTTTGCCATCTATGCGTTTACAAGGTTGATGACAAACTTCACTACATAGGGGCCTGAACTACAGAGGATTAGTGGCTTAGTGAGGTAACCTCAGGTTCAAACCTGTTTCAGTGTCCAAGACCTGGTTCCCTTCTTACTGGAGTCAATCACCATGACGACTCATGTTGGAAACCTAATCTGTATCAGGGTAAACATGATTAAAGACAAGCTTACTCCAATTCTGATGATGGGTCAATGATTTACACATTCACATTGCATTTTTCTGCTAATTCAGGTGCAATAACTGTTCTTTTCAGACCATATTAAGCAGTATTTTAGTTTATATTTCCAAAGCTTTCCTATTGGGGGATATTCAGATTTAAAAATGTTAAATTTTTTATGTTCTTTGGGGTTACACTTTGTAATCATGTTAGTGATTAGTCACCTAATAGCTATGCATCCCATTTTATATGAATACAGTCATCAGAGTCATGATGCTGCTTTGGAGCTTGGTGGGTTAGCTCTTTTGTGAGAGTTTGTTAAGCCTCCATAACCAAAAGACACTCAAGTGTGGGCTCCTGATCTTCATCATGCATTGTAAGTAAGTCAGTTAAGACCTCAAGCAGCAGGTCAAGAACTGATGTCATCATAGGCACACTGGCAGTGATACTTTTGCTGCTTCAGGTCTACGAGATCACAGTGATAATCAGCACAAAGTGGATTTTCCCAAAGAAGGAGTGTTACGGCTAACATGACTAATATTAGACTGCGAGCCAAAAGGATTCATCTCGTCTGCTCTCCAAGGGGCTCAATGAAGATAAATTATACTGCGTACTGGAATCTTTTGAGGTTTTTGTGCCGAAAGCGGTAGCTTTTTAGCAATTAATGTAGTAAAACTGAAACAAATCCCTATGAAGCCTGTAATTTATTCTTTTTCATTCCAGTTTTAACTAACTTAGTATATAATTTTACCACTAAAGACAAAACCTAATTAATGCAAGAACATAAATGTTCTCAATAAAACACAGTCAAAAACCAGTCTAACACTTTTATATATTGGACTTATATATATATATATATATAAAGCAACTTAAGAAGTTGACTGTGGTGTAGCAAGACGGCTATAAAATGGAGGCCAGATGGTGGGAAAAACTATCAGGCGGCCACTTTAAAAAGAAAAAGAAATTGTTGTGTTCCTCTCTTTAACACATACACTCACATACACTGTTGTGACAATTGTGGCCACGTTAGAGAGACATGAGAAAAAAAAACATCTTTAAATGAATAATTTGGGTCAATATTTTCAACAAACTTCCACAGAAAAATAAGTTGGTTGTTTTGGGATGCTTTAGTGACATTTATGAAGGAGAAGTGGTTCTGCCTTGCTGTCTAGTAGTAGTAGCTGGCTGGATTGTTGTGTCTGACAACAATCACTTGGTTGGCCCATACTGGGAACTGTCCAGGTTGCTAAAACTTGGTCTGGACCTATCTCGATCTGATTTTTGCTCTTCCACTTTGGAAGAAATGAAGCATGTCTTCCTTTTTCTTCATTCTTACATCTACCTGCACAAAATTGGATTGGTCACATAGTATAATTCTCTAAATTATCATGCTGTATTTTACTTTAAAATCAATTACCAGCCTTGTCATCTCCTTGTTTAAAAAAGCTTGATCACAGAGCACTAGCTAAGTCAGCATTAAGTGACACTGAGGTAATGGTTGAGCTTTCTTTATAATTTATTTTCAGTTTCAATGTAAAAATACTGTTTAACTGAGTTGATGTGTAGTCACTAAAAATACTAATTGAAAACTAAATATGACACGGTTTTCTTACATTTTCCTAAAATGAATCTAGTGCTGCCATACTACAAGATTAGCACTGTTTATTGGTTTTTATGCTAACATTAGTTCATAGATCTCCAACTCCGGTCCTCGAGAGCAACCACCTAACAGGTTTTGATGTTTCCTCACTGCAATACATCTGATACAAATCAATGGCTCATTGACAAGCAGGTGCAGAACATGACAAGTTGTTGAAACCTTTTTCATTTGAATCATGTGTGTCATCCCAGAAAAACATCAAAACCTGCAGGTTGGTAGCTCTTGAGGATTGGAGTTGGAGACCTCTGCATTAGGTTAGTGGCCTTACAAAACATTTGTACTTGCAAAAGGACAAAGTATCTTCTAGAAATGTGGAGTCAGGTGTCAATATTTTTAAAGGATGATTAAATTGGAAACTGCTTTAAAACTTAAGCTGGATTTACTCTCACAGCATCTGCTTATGGTAGGACTGGCACACAAATTTAGCAAGAAGCTCAACAAATCCAGGAACATATCACAAGGGAGTACTTCCACATCACCACAAAACAAGCAGGGTTGCTGGACGGGTTTGGAAGAGCTGGGCATTAGGAGCAATTTAATTCATATTGCAGTGATGCTGTAAACATCCTTAGACACAGACCACATGAATATAAATCCAGCTTCATTTCACACTAATGTAGTGATACAGGTGATTAATATGTGTCTGGAAAGACATTTTTGTCTTCCTCCCATTACCTTAGGGGACATGCTGGGTGTCCAGTCTGATTTCAGTGGTAGCCAGTACCAACCTGACCATTAAAATTAGACCAACAGCTCTGTGTAAATGTTTGCTTTGTAGATGATTAGTTTTATTTGCTGGATACTCATCCATTTACTACTCATTTATTCATCATTCAAATATTGTATATTATTTACACATGATGAATATAGAACTAAGAAACACTTTGTAGATATTCTTTGGTTTCATTGTTTATTACAACCATGGTTGTCTGTTTGACCATAGGCTGTCATGCTATTTTTATGGGGTGTGGTGACTCCAGGCTTGCTGCTCATGACTTGGGTATAATTGGGGTCCCTTTGGTCTGCTCCTGACCTTTCCAGAGGTGGAGTTCCACTTGCATGATTTCACCCATCTTTTAACAGTTTTTACAACTCCTATTGTTCATGCTAGATGCCATTTGAAACTCATTTATTTTAACCTTTGCAACATTAAGAAAATTAAACCTCGCATATACTAAAGGACTGCAGCCGGTTACAGAAGCTTACTCCAACACTGGACAAAAAGCTGCATTTTATCAGACTACTAGTTCAACTGGAAAGACTGTGAGAGAGTGCCACTTCCTGGAGAGTCTCTAACATGGCCACTGACATGTAACATCTCAAGTTTTCTACTCAAAAAGTTGACTTACTTTTTTGCTTGCGTCATTCCCCATTATACCACCTGTCTACGAAAAAAGCATGCCTTTCTCCTGATGAGTTGATAGTACTGTTCCCAGACAGTACAGGGAAATCCCTTAGCAGGATCAATCGCCCTTGTAACATTCCTGATTGTGTACTGTGTCTGTATGCTGAAAAACTCTCAGTTAACTTCACAGAAATCTTGAACATCTGTCAGACTCAGTCTGATGTCCCCTTAAGCTTAAAAAGGACCAACACTAACCCAGTCCAGAAGAAGTAATCTCTATTCTGATTAAGTGACTGCTGTCTGGTTACTTGCTTCCATCCTCATGAAATGCTTGGATCATTGTCATGAAAACGAGCTTGTCATGAAACAATATCAAAACTGGTTCAAGGGCCCCTAAAGGATGTATGCTGAGTCACCCCACCTCGCTGACCTATAATTGCACACCAGCACACGTGTACTAACAGCACTGAATCATTGGCCAAGAAAGCTCAGCAGCAGCTCTACTTCCCACCAGAGCCCTGATCCACATCCTGTTAACCTTTTATAGAAGCATGATGGAGAGCATCCTGACTTTCTGCATCACTGTGTGTCTGCATCACCAGCTGCTGCAAAAACCCTCCAGAGCATTGTGAGAGCAGCTGAAGGGATTGTCTATCTCACCTGCAAGGCCCTCTGCATTGCTGTTGATCCCACCAACCCGCCTTGCAGCTTCTTCAACTTGCTGCCATCAGGGAGGAGGAGGCTGTAGAGACTCTGGTCCATGGCCACCAAACTCAAGGATAGCTTCATTCAACAAGTATTCAAGCACAAAGTTGTTCAGCACAACAACGCAGCCTCGTCATTCTACCTGCAACAGCAATGGACAAGAAGCAGGAAAATAAAAAGTGTACAGATATATCTTTGTTTAAATATCATGGAAACGGTGAGTGCAGAGTTAGCTAAAGAGGCTAACATTTTTGTGCAGGTATTTGGTTCACTTGGCAACTACAAGTTGTGCTCTTTACATAATGTCCAGAAGGGAAAGCCTTTAGCATCCTGGCCTCAGTTAACAATGCAGGATTGTGTAAGCATCTTTATAGATTTTCAGAGCAGAGAGATTAGACTAATGCCCATTCACAAGTCAGAATCGTCCTCTGAACTGCTCCTCAGAAACCTCCAGAAACTCAGTCAATCAGAAAAAATCCCCCCAAATACTTCCGTTATGAGAAGGATGTTCTCCACAAAAGGAAACCTCCTTCATTCTGAAATAATTACAACTTGTTGGAGTTGTGATGGGTGCAAAGTTAACGCAGTATACAAGTAAACAAAATGACGAATGAAATAACTTCAAGTGTTTGTCCCACATCCACTTAAGAGTAAATAGATATATATAGATAAATAGAGATAAGAGTAAATGCGGTGTCTTGTGCTTAACTGAGAACAACCTTCTCCTTGTAGATGTTGTAAGCAGTTAGAAACACATCTCTTTGAGGTGATTCATTACCTACAACAGCTATATTAGTTGGGTAATTTTTAATGTTCATATTTGCATGAAGAAAACAATGTAAATTTTTGGTAAAATATGGCATCCCAAGGTTCAGCTCATTCAGATAACAATCATTAGATCGTTGGGTCAGAAAACCACTCTAATGGATTATGTATATCATGAACAAACTTAAATAAAGTAGACCATCTGTAGACAACCAACAAGGTTAATCCTCTTCATAGAAAGAAAAGAGGGTGAAGACAAAAATAAGAAGGCTTTCCCCACCCACATAAACCACAGCATGAGAAGATATAAAATCATTTATTGTGTCTACAGAATTATTTGTGTAGCAGGTTAAAAAAAAAGCTTTATTCTGTTATTTTATGGGAAGCAATGCTTACATTCACTATAAAGTACGCTGGGATGAGACATTAGTAGTTGAAAACTGATAACAAAGCAAGTGGAATACAATATCACAAAAATAAAATTTAGATTAATCTCATAGGCAAGAGAGTATGGTATAGTAGATAAAAGAGGAGGACAATCAAAATAGTCTTTCTTCAGCAAACACATGGGAAAAGAAGAGACAGATTTAGAATTTGCTCTAAACTTAAATTGGAGCAACCCAATAACATGTTTTACAGTCAGAAGCTCAATACTGACCTCACTCTCTACCCCCATTTTTTTGTACCTTCACTCAGAAGAAATAGGGCTTGGCAGCATGATAAAAAAAGGAAAAGTAAAGCACTGCAACATAAAGAGGCGGGCAAGTAACATGCAATGAGGCTGGGTGTCACTGATCCAGGCACTGCTACTGTTCAGAGTTGGCAGATTCCCAAGTTAGTTCAGTTGACAGATGAAGGTCCAGAAGGTGACTAACAGGATGAAGTGAGGCGAGCACGTGGTCCCACAGGGATTACAAGCACCAAGGAGAATATCAAGAGATTAGACTCAATACAGGGCTTGCTTTTTTAACCTCGTCACTGTTGTCACACTGACAGCGTAGAAGGAAACTTCAAAGCCAAAACTCATTTATACGCCAACTCTTCCTCTTGTTGCTCTCCTCCCTCCCTTGCATCCGCTGCTCATCCATGCATGCTGGCTTACAGCAATTCAACAGCGCCCGGGAAGTAACTATTGGGGGAACAGAGCAGGAGCACAAAGTTTGGAGTTGACTGGGCTGCCTTGGTACGTGCTACAAGTTTATCACTTCTGCACACTCTCCTAATGGATTTGAGATAAAGACGTTCTGGATTGTACAGTTGTGTGCACCCTTCTCTTTACAAATGATTACTTTGGACTTGAAAGACATAAATTAGCCCACCATGCTGTTGAAGTCTGGAGTATTCCTCATTTTGTGTCTTTTTGCCCTCCATGCAAGCCAAAATAAAGGTAAGGATTTGGTTAGAGAGCTGCAGAATTACAAACTGTGTCGTTTTTGTTTATACACAGCAAACAGGCAGCTTTTGATCAAGCTCGCTCTTTGGTTTCATACAAGTTAAGAAGTGTTTGTCTTTGTGAAATAGCAAAGAAATTATCATGTTTTTACACACCTCCAAGGGCCAGATTTCCACCTGCAAATAGAAAATAGTAGAAAGATCTTTGATTTTTAGACTTCTAACAAATGGCACACAGCAAACAAAGCAATTTTATTGCCATGAATATTCATTCTAAATTTAACCAGTAATGGCAAATAATAGGTGCACACTAGAAAAAAGGGGGTACTTTAATCATTGCTAATGTTTGAATGTGCACTGCTGGAAATGTTTGGTGTGATGTGCCCTGGCGAGCTCATTATCCTGAAAGAAACAAAAGCTATTCTGTTCCCAGTATTGCAGGACGCTAATCTTTTCTGGCTTCTAATTCTGTTGTGAGGCCCATTTGTGGTTGCACAGGGCATTAAGGCCCACTCCAGCTCTCCCACCATTTGCCCAGTCCTCGTGTATGGGTATGTGCATGTCAAGCCTCTAGCGGACAGATTCCCGAAACATATTCACGAGTTGTGGTGTGACTCATAAGATTAGCAATCAAACTGATTCCCTGATAAAATGTTTGGTAATTGTTTAATATTTTAATTCATTTTTTTAGGGGGGGGGGGGGTATCTCATAAACCTAAAATTTGGATATGTGTTAATAAAGCTTCGGATTGCATTGGTTTTTGCATTACTTGCATGTTCTTGATGTTTGCCCAGTTGGGATTTGAGGAAAACAATGTTGATTGATAATATTATTGTTAATGCGTGTTAGTTTTCTCTGCATTTATTAAATAAACAAGTCCAACAAGCTCAAGAAATACTGTAGTAATATTGTGACATGCAGGATAACCCTAAATGCATAATGTCGTATATTTGATACGAACCGTACATTTTGCATCATTTTATGGTAGAAATTTTATTCAAGACCCAGTTGCAAACTATATGATACTGGCCTTCTGCCCACCAGTGAACACCAGAAAGCAGAGGACTATACGTTATAATATTTTGATGTATCACGTGGTAATAAATGGTAAAAAGGTAAAAAAAAAAATTTTTCCAGATTTTTTTTTTTAAAGGGCTATAAAAAAAGAGTTTTCTGAGCAGTTGGCATAGAGGAGTTAACATAAATGCCAACCCCCCCCCCCCCCCCAAAAAAAAAGCTCAAAACAAACATCAAGCTGAAGAGTCAAGAAAGTTGAATAGATCCAAACGTATTAAAGGATAGAATCAAAATCACTTTATTGTCCTTGTAAATAAAATTACACAAACGCCGCACATTGACACAGCCATGTGACATGAAATGCACGGTGAATCATCCCAAAGGTATTTGTTTCAAGGCACTTTTGTGTCGTTCCTGCTTTTGAAAATGAGGGAAAAAAGTGAAATTACATGTAAACTATTGAAAAACTGTGGAAGCCGATGTGATAAAACAGTCATGATACTGAGGTTTAAAGTTATAATAATGAGATAAAAATTCATTATTGTGAAATTAAAAGGTATTATGAGATTATGGTAAGTGTGACATTAAATAAAAAAATGTTTAGCTCAAAATTATGACTGAATCTGATAATTACGAATTTCATAATTATGAGACACTTTGTAATTTTTTATGTAAAAGTAGCAGGAATGAGCTTTCATAGTACAGAGATATGAGTTTGCATGAGACTAGTGTTATATGTTTGAGTTACAGACACAAGTTGTAGGAATGGTCTCTCTTTTGTCAGATGAAGATACATTTCATGAATAAACCAATTACCTGCAAACAGGTATAAGTCTGAAATCCAACTTTTCAGATGACAAATAGAAATGCTAAATGTTTATGTTATGTGCTATGTTTGACCTGTAGATTTGGAAAATTATAAAGAAGGGACTACATTTTAGGAAGAGATGTGGATCACCCCCTTGATCCAGGAATTTTTTGAAAAAAAAAAATGGTTATATTGGGGATATATATTGGGGATATATTAGTTATTTTGCAATTAGAGCTTGTAACTCTAAACTAAACTAAATGTATTACTCACAATGAAGGACTTTTTGAATGTTGTTGAGATAAGGAAAAGACAGGAATATGAAATTTGTAGTTTTCATTGTAAAATGATGCACATCTTTAGTTGCATAAAGTACAAACATAGTATAATCCATTTATAGTGTGAAAAAGTTAGAAGTACATTATAGTAAACCCTTTTACACTTCTCATTGTAATCTGTTATGTTATCACTCCACCATCAGTCCAATTAAAACAGTAAAACCTGAATGAGTAAGACTAGATTATATTACAATATTACTGTTACAGATATATGGTTATACATACAGTTAATGGGTTTTACATGAAACTATCAGACAGCTGCTGCTCTAAAGTAAAAAAAAAAATCACTGTGTCTTATGAATAATTACTCTGCTGTGTTGCAATCAATCCAGCCCTCTTCAGGCATTTTTGGGTCCAGATGTGATTGCGCAAATATTTATCTTTTTTCTCCCACCCACAACAGATGGTAATTACATCTGGCAGCGGGGTCCCACTTGACAATGTCCGGTCTTTTCCTGTTTTAGACTGTCATTTGTGATCCCATCATTGGTACAGCACGCAAGAAAGAAAGAAAGAAAGAAAGAAAGAAAGAAAGAAAGAAAGAAAGAAAGAAAGAAAGAAAGAAAGAAAGAAAG
>JBAMHX010000022.1:11706819-11726126 GCA_037177515.1 Pseudomugil tenellus
ACACACACACACACACACACACACACACACACACACACACACACACACACACACACACACACACACACACACACAAGATTTACTTATGTTCTGAGGTCCAAAAATAGCTTGTTAGTAATTCAGCATGGACTTTAAACCTTTGACTGATGGTGTTAAAAAGCAGCTACAAATGAAGCAGCAATTGACTGAGAGCAAACAAACTGAACAGATGCTACAAAACACCTTGTTGGATTAAGCATTTGACAAATGAATTAGACTCCAGGGTCAATGTTGGCTGACCGATTTCTGACACTGCAAGACAAAACATTATTTAAATGCTCATTTCTGCTAATGTAACTCTCCCACATGCACCGCAGCACCACAAGTTTTCAAGACTTTTAATCACAATAAACTCAGAGTTAGGGCAAATAAATGAAATAGATCAATAAAATAAGCAAATTTAAATAAAAACAAATAAACAGTAAAATATAATAGTCTTATATCCGAGGAGATTCTGTTTACTCCTCATCCTTTTTAACTCCCCCTCCTCTTCTAGGTCCAACAGTTTCAAACAAATTTAGTTGAAACAATTATTGAGAAGAATAATATATATATTTTCAAGAGAAGCTTTTCAAGTTCACCTTGATTAAACAATCTCGTTCCCAAAAAGCAGCTAGACCGTCATTCTGCTTGCCACAAAACTAGACAAGACAAGTAGGAGAAAAAAAGTTGTATGAATGTATTTTAGTTCAAACATTATGGGTACACTAAGTGCAAATGCTGCTAATGAGGTTAAGAGTACTTTGCCTTCAGGCATTTGGTTCACTTGACAACTGAAAGCATCCTTTTGTTGTTTCTAATATTAGGTTGGCAGCTATCCCTGCCAACCTAATATTAGCTGATATGATGTGGCTTCTTGAACGCAACGTGACAATGTTTCAGTTTATTGAATGGGTTTTGTTTGGAGCTTCCAATGAAAACATCTTTGAACGTGGAGTCCTTGTGTCTAAAGGTTCAGTTAAAGTTCTTCAATAATTTGACGAGTGACTCGTCATAAACCAAAATGGCAGCTTTAAACAAAAAGTGTTTATAATATATGTCTTTCATAGAACCCTTAAAACCTAATTTCTCTTAAATCTGAAAAGTATATCCAAACACGTTGAGATAAATCCCAGATGACATGACATTTACATATAGCAATGATAGGCTTTTGGAGGCTGTATGGTTTAAAGATCCTGTTTTGCATTTAGAAAACTGGTTCTCATCCGGGTTCTTAGAAACCTGGAAATTTTGTGCACTTTTGTAGAAACCAGGAGAATTGCATATTTTCATGAACAAACTCTATATGAATTTATCTATTTTAGCTTAATAAAAATCTAAACATCACATTTTGTAAAGTTACAGTAAATATACACACAAGGCTTTGTCAGTAACTGGTTTATTGATTTTTCTCCCACAGACATTCACCAGGACAGGTTTTCTGGACTCAGGGATGTCAGGTATCGACACTTTCTGGAAACTTCTAGACCAATCAGACATGCGGCAAACATTGCAGGAGAGCAAGATAAACAGCGGGTGAAGAGGTCTACAGTTTTCACGACAGGCGTCAAAGTTTGCCCCCAGGATACAATGAAAGCAGTGATCAGCAGCCACCGAGCATATTACAAACTCCGAGGTAAAAGGAAAACAATCTCTTTTAAGGTGATCTGAATGAAGCTAAATGCATCATCATGACAGAACTGTTTTAGGTCCATAAATAAGCAAAAAGCTCACTGGTGCTCCATAAATGAGATCTAAGTGTTTAAGCAAAGTGACATTGCTTAATTGTTCCACTTGATAATGGTGATTTAACAAAGATGGCCATCGTGGCTAATACAAAAGGTCTATAATGAAGCTCATCTGAAACAGCTGCTGCTACGCAGGATTTCTTAACTGATGGAGATTAATTTGGTACACTGGAGGTAACAGCACGATTCAGAAATGAGAATAGATTTCCCAGCGGCATCAAGTTATTGGACAGTGAGACACATTGTTCACCCATAGAGGCAGATGGGGGGGGGGGGGGGTTGTTTATGTTTGCAAAAATTTCATCAACATTGGAGATATAGTTTGACATTTCTAAATCAGAAAACAAAGCTACCTGTTTGTGCTTTTGCATTTATATTACATTAAATGTGTTTTGTGATTCAAAACATCTTTTTGTTATTATTTTGCAAATGTGACATGTGCTATATTTGTATCTGAACAGCTTGTCATAATCTCTAAATCATGGCTAACTCGCCAGATGGGGACTTGCAAACACAAACCTTTTACTACCTTGATTTGAATGTAATATTTTATTTGACTTTTTCTTCACACGCTATTAGATAAAGTGTCACTTATTCCAGTTTTTGATTCACTATTTTCCTGTTTTTTTTAATAATAACTGGGGAAAAATGGTGATGTGTCTTATCCTTAGTTTGTCAGGAAGCCATATGGGAAGCTTTTCGGATCTTCTTGGACAGAGTGCCAAACCCAGAAGAGTACAGAGCATGGGTTTACACCTGCCAGTATGAAAACCTCTGCATGGATGACCTAGCCCAGAACTTCAGCTCCTCTCAGGAACATTTGGACTTAATGGCCAAAGTAAGCGACTTCCAAAACACAAAGTCACACTGCATGGCACCCAGGTTGCACGAGACATGGTTTCTTTGTTATGGGTGCAAAGCTTTAAAACTTGATACCTTCTGTTTTTTCCAGAGAGTTGCAGAGGAGGGTGACAGTGGGTAGGTGCAGTAGCTCCTATGACATTTGGATCTAAATATAAATTTCTTTCTTTAATTTGGAAAAAAATATTATCTGTTTTCAAGAGATAACAATTAGTGTTTCCATCGCATCCAGAAGCTGAAATAGATGTTACAGATTTGAAATGCTGACTCATGCAATATCCTGTTACATCAGTTTTTGTTATTATTGCTTTGTCGCGAACCCTTTTAGACCTACTAAAAAATAGAAGAAACAAGAATGTTAAAATGTATTAAAAATTCATTTATTCATTCATTTTCAGTTTCGCTGCTGGGACGCCAGAGCCGGGTAGTGAATGTAAGTTCCTCTTTTTCTTCTCTTATAATAAAATGGCTCTACAAACCCTCCAAGGTGTAAGTAAATTGCAGCATAATATAACTGTGGAGTAACTGTTTCATCTCAGGCACCTGGACTCCTGCTCTGATTCTGCTTCCAGCCGAGGCTGATGCGGTAAGTTGGGCATAAACCTTTTTTTCAGTGATGCTTCACAGTTTCAAATGCTTAATCTCATGTGTAGACACACACCAAATCAGCTCTGCTTTTCAGATTAAAGAGGATCCTAAAGAAAATTATGAGGAGTACATTGTTGAGTTCAGCATCACCATATCAGACCCGACGTACGGTGAGCTCCTCAGCAACCCTGAGGCTCCGCAGCACAATGCCGTCACAAGAGAACTCCGAGACAAGGTGAGATTTCATCCCTGCAGCAAATGTCGAGATGCCTGAGCTGTTGTCTGTACTTTTCTGCAAACACTAGCAGCCTACGGACAAGCAGAGCAACCCCCTTATTCCCCCTCCTTCTGCAGCAAGGTGTTGTGTAACACGGCAGGATAGAAATGCCAGCTTCTATTTAGCTGCTAGGTGTGGGACTCACTCTGATTGATTTAACAGCTTTAACGCTGCAGCCCAGGACTTAAGATAACACCTCCCAATGACTGTGAGTCTGGAATAGTGGTATCTAATCATATAGCTGTTTGCTAACTGAGACAAACCAGGCTTCTAAAGTACAAGAGATGGTCAAACATTTTTAGAGAGAAATACACCCCCCTTTTTATTGTTTTCCTCTTTGCAATTTCTGCAGAGTTTTCAGCTGAGTTGTAGTCAAAGTTGTGATATTGCTCTGTCTCTAACCCACTTTTGCATTTTCTTGGCTGTGTGCGGAGAAGGGCTTTCTATTTGAGGAGGTGAAACTTCAGCATGGTGTCACTGTGATGGATGATAAATACAAGTCTGCCCCAAAGGGAAGGAGAGCCACTACGTTTAGTTGTTTTATATATTTAAGGCTTTTTTTTTAAAAAGGTTTTTATCTGCATGAATGTAAAAGATTCCCATCTTTACTACAAGTGCTGCATTTAATTTCAATTTCTTCATCATGATGATTTTCTACAAAGTCAAACATACACAGTAATACAATGAAACCCAAGTGCCTGCAGAAAAAAATGCAAATCTCCATGCAAGCAGTGGAGTTTCCATCAAGAGTTATACACTCTTATGGGTCAAAGTGGAAAAATACTTTAAAAAAGCTCCTTCTAGTTTAACAAGGTTTAAATTTAATTCCTTTACAGGTTTTAAAACTATTTATGCTTTTCAGAGCTGATCTTTTATTTAACCAACAACAGGTCCAATCTAACCTTATTTACATTATGAGCTAAGATACAAACGTATGCACTTTCCAAACAATGTCCATTCAGCAAAATGCATGACTGGTGACTGGTAAACCAATAAGGAGACACATCAGGTTTTAGGGTGACTGCTGTTTTTATGGCCATGGCACAATGTGACCACAATGTGAATATATCTGAATACTGCAATCTTTTGCAAGTCTCCTGTTCTAATATAGCCAGCCCATTTATCTTATTTTTGTAATGATTATCACTAATAATTATAATTTCCTTCAACACTGAATCTTTGCATTAGCGCAAGTGAAATAAATGCAGAACAGAATATGTGTGCACTGCATTATTTAATTGTTTGGTAATTCCATTTATAAAGAGGCTAATTCACAAAACCCTCAGGCAAGGTTGTTAAATCTGTATTTAGCTGCTACCTCAACATGTTTGAAGTTTTTATGTATCAGAAATTAAGAATACTGTGCAGTCTTGTCAAAATAGGAGCAATAAAAACGCTTTGAATGAGGAAATCTGATATGATATGATATGCATTTTTATTTAACCTAAAACTTTTTCTGTTTTCTTGTAGATGGTTCAAGTGTTTCAAAAAGTTCCAGGATTCAAAGAACTACGTGTCCTAGGATTTCGGTGGGTAAAAAGATAATTTGGCTCAAAAAACAGATTTATTTTGTTTTCTTTTTTCTTCTTTTAAATGACTTTAAAGTAAATAGTTTTGTACAAAATATGGAATCTAATCTTTTAGAAAGGAGACTACGAACCCTCCATTTACTTGAGCAAATTCTCATGGCTTGTAAAATATTCTTTTTATAAGATGTTTTAATCAGATTTGTTGCATTTATCAGATCGGAGGATGTGTCTGTGCGGTGTGCTGTGGTCTTTAACGGAGAAACACAGCTTAATGATGAACCTGAGGGTTTGGAAGAGCCTGACTTAGAGACAAACGAGGATGTAAATGCTCCTAAACTCAAGTACATTGTCATAAAGGCCTTAAAAACTGAACCATCACTACTGCTGGACATGCAGACACTCAGCTTTGAGGCTGGTAAGTATAATTATGATCACCTTTAACTGATTAACACAAGAATTGGATTTTAAAGTTATTCCTCTTTTCAGTAACCACAGTTTATCCAGTTGCGGAGCTCAGCATAAATGCTGTTGAGACCATTGCATCAGAGGAAGAGGCCACACAGTCACCAGCAGAAGAACATGTCCTCACACAGAATTTATTCCCCACTGTTGCCATCATACAAAACTTGGTGAAAGTTTCTACTGTAAAACCAGAAACACACACCTTGGTGCCTTTCACCCCCAGCTTCCTCCCAGAGACCACCACAGAGACTCTTTTAATGGCAGCTGCAGAGGAAGAGTCAACAATCAGAGAGCAGGAAGAGAATCCAGAGGTGGAGGAGATACCACCAACTGAACGTGATGATGGAGGTGAGGCAGAATCTGAGCAGCAGCTGACAGGCGGTAAGCCCTCCTAAGGTTAAATCTCCTATCTAAAGCAGGATGTCAAAGAGAGATGACTTTAAAAATTCACAGCTTTATTGATTACCTAAACATTATGTCATCATGTAGATTCTATTTAATGTTATTGACATAAAAAGATCTGTAACTAACTCTATAGTGTCTAGTTTTTTATCTAGCTGATGCTGGAGCAGTGACTGAGGACAGCAAATGAGCTTCAACAAACTAGATCTGTGATACATAAAGAAGTAAAAGCCTCTTATTATTCTATTACAAAAACATAAGCAGGTATTGACTGCCTCTCTTCAGCCTGAAAACTGCTAAAGAGTACTTTTACATAGGTAAAAGATGTATTTTAGAGGCACACTGCTAAATAAGTTCACATATTTTGTATGTATAATAATCTCTCCTTTAGATCAGCCCCCAGAATAATTCATTCCAGATGTTATATTAGTTTATCAGGTTCATTTTGCTCAGTTGTAAGTGTAGTAAATTTCACAGAAGAAAATAAAAAAAAAAACAAACAACAAAAACAAGCATTAAACCTAGCTGAGTATTGTCTTGATTGTTCTAAAGAAAAGTACAAAAACCCATATTTTCAGTTTGGAAGAGGACATGACAGTATAATTAGCCTCGCTGCACAGGTTTTTCTATATATGCAGATGTTCCCTGCTGAGGCGACGCATCATCTTTACAAGTAAAAACCTGCAGATGGTCATGTTATTACAAACTCACGCTGTGTGGACAAACTTTGTTCAACCAGGAAAATTCCATTTCAGATGTTGGTGCTGCGGCCTTGTAGACATCTGAGGGGCATGGGGGCAGGGAGTATGCAGGAAATACTGTACAACTAACCAGCATTTTCATTTCAATAAATAATAGTGGAATGTTGCAGGTGTAAATGTGTGTATATGCATAAATATTCCAGCATGTGTTTGAGAAAATGATACGGAAAATAATACGCTACAGTGAAATTAAAGTGAAATTATAACCAATAGTTTGATATGTTTTGCTATTTGTTTTTCATATTCATTCTTTTTTTTCACTCCTGAGGATAAAATGTTTCTTTGGTCACGTTTTGCTTTTCCAGAATCCGAGCTTAGAGTTGAAGACAGTCCACACAATCCAGGAACCCGGGATGAAGACTTTTCTTTGGCAACTCAAGGCCTCCGGCCTGAAGGAGCGCTGACTCCAGATGTTAACCTTGAACCACCACAGTCTATGGAGCCCACCGTTCCAAATACTTCTATCACAGAAGCAGGAGCCCCTGTTCCAACACCATTTTTTGAGGACACAGTTCAAGGCATTGAACCTGAAACAGACATGGAGCTTTTACCAAGCCCTGAGTTTAGCGGTGAAGCCCCAGAGGACAGGGATGATTTAAATGGAGGGTACAGTGGAATGACCACAGTGACCGTGGACCTTTTTATACAGAATTCAACTACAAGTCAGAATAAGACAGAAGTGGAAATGACTGAGCCAGTGGAAGAGGAGAGCGGCAGCGGGTTCGCCTCAGAGTCTGATGAACGTCCGTATGAATCCACAGCTGCACCTGCCATGAGACAAGCCAGCACACCTGTGACGACAGCGGTGGAGAAGGGCAGAGAGTTAGTGGTTTTTTTTAGCTTGAGGGTCACAAACATGATGTTTTCTGATGACCTGTTCAACAAGAGCTCACCTGAGTATAAATCACTGGAGAATACCTTTCTTGAGCTGGTAGGTACACAAGCTTTTGTGATGGATATCATGCTTCTTCATGTTTTATTCTCATACCTGTTTTTATAACAACACGTTGAAACTGTTGATAAGACAAAAAACATGAAATGTTTGTTGTTTTACAGGAGATTTTAGTTGAAAAAAAAAAACATTTAGAAAAAAATCTTTCTTTGTTTTTAATGTAAAAATGTTGTTTTCCTGCACAATGGAGGATACTTTGCAGTAAGCCTTATCCTCGTGGTATATTTCTTACAATAGTAGTAAATGACCATAAATTTATATATTTTTCAACATTTTTGTTTGTTTTTTCAATAGAAGAGTTGAGCAAAGCTTCAAACTGTCACCAGACCCAGGGTCAGATTTGCAGTATAGGCCATTATTTGTGTTTTTGAGGAACAGTGAATTTGTTCTTTTTCACTTAGACACAACATTCTGGGTCCAGAAACTCGCCAAACCCTGGAGCATCTAGTAAATCTGGCCCTAAAAGACAGCAGACATTAGCCTCCATACCGGTATCTGTTTATCTCCATACTGGAACAACTCTATTACCTCAAAGAGTGCAGTCTTTCTCTCTCTTAA
Organism: Pseudomugil tenellus; assembly: GCA_037177515.1. NCBI lineage: Eukaryota > Metazoa > Chordata > Actinopteri > Atheriniformes > Pseudomugilidae > Pseudomugil > Pseudomugil tenellus. The sequence continues at coordinate 11,714,976 of JBAMHX010000022.1, forward strand.
CTAACCTTTTCCAAATGCAGTATTAAGTGTCTGAAATCTCCCAACATTTCTAACATTTCTAAGATTCTGAGCTGTTACTCTCACATTAGCCTGTAGAGATTGTCCTGCTGCACGCCCAGTGGCTTTATGTGTGAAATTACTTTGTATATTAACAATCTTGTCCTTGTGCATTTTGCCTTAACGTTTTTAATCTTGTTGCAGTTTGGTTTTTAAGATTTTGACTGGTTTCAGTTACATTGACCACGGCTTCACATTGTGCTGCTTGCATGGTGGTGTGCACTTTGGTCACATGAAATGAAAGTGGTTTATTTTGAAGAGCAATGATTTCATTGTTATGATCAATAATAAAAATACAGACGTTAATAGGCTGGGAAAATTAAAGGTTTTATATAAGCCAAGAGATTTGGCCTGGAGTGAAGGACGTCCACGTAAATAAACAGCTCTAACTTATAAGCTCTTGCCGTACACGCAGTTGGATAGTATAAGCTTATCAACACCTAAATCTGTTGGTATACTGGTGTTTCAAATCTGCTGTGCTGTGAGGACATTTCCGCTCTGCAGCTACAGCAGCTTCTGATTGGATGTTTTCCAGAAATGGGGACATGTGAAACCAAAGTGATAGAGACCCAGTAAGATACAGCAATATTTAAATGACAGCCACTGTTTAAAAGAAGTAGCCTACACTTATAGTTTGCACTCATTTAGCTTTGCACTACCCAAAAAAGGCAGTGAGAAACTTAGTTCTGTCTAAATCAACATTTTTTTTCATGTTTCTAACCTAAGGAAAAAAAAAAAGGTTTGGGGTAAAAATAGTAAAAAGAAAGTGTTTATTGTGAATAATAATGCAGTCGCATCCCCTGCAAATCAAATACTGGCTATAGGTTGGGCTGAAAGTTAGAGTTAGAGTTAGTTTCAGACTTGCAAATTTTTGCTACCGAAGTGACAATCAGAAATAGTTTTTAGAAACGCTTTCCAATTTTTCATCCCGGAAGACCAAGTTTAAGATGGTCAACTATGAATTGGCTTTACTGGCAATGTTTTTCTTGTTATTTGGTTATGTTTAGGCAGGGATGCTCCAATTAGCAACACAGTAATTACATGCTGTGATTTAAAACGTTTGGAAAGGAACAAACATTTTTTTAGGTTTCAGGAGAAAATGGATTCCAAAAGGAACACTCTTATTAAACAATTTCCTTTAAAGGTTTTCCAATGTTAGCATTCTTTTTTGTAAGCTAACATAATTCTGAGTGTAGTAGTTAGCTATGCAAAGAAGCTAAATAGATTTTGTTTAAAAAATTTTTAATTTTCCGGTCTGCACGGTGGCGAGGTGGTTAGCACTGCAGCCTCACAGCAAGCAAGATGCCGGTTTGATCCCCGGCTCGGGCGGTGGCCTATCTGTGTGGAGTTTGCATGTTCTCCCCGTGTTAGTGTGGGTTCTCACTGGGTACTCCGGCTTCCTCCCACAGTCAAAAGACATGCACCTTGGGGATAGGCTGATTGGAGACTCTAAATTGCCCATAGGTGTGAGTGTGGCCCTGTGATAGGCCTCTTGCCCGTTGTCCGCTGGGATTGGCTCCAGCCCCCCCTGCGACCCGGTTAGGGAATAAGCGGTAAAAAATGGATGGATGGATGCCTAGTTTTCCTTTGAAAACAAAATTTTGATAGTAATTTTATGTGTATTTAAAGCTCTCTGGTGTTGGGATGAGCATTTAGTGGAAGTTGACCTGTGTCAGAAAAACAGCGAAAAATGTTTCTAAGGTGTATTTCTCTGTCCGAAAGAACGCATTGCAGTCATTTTAAGGGCCGTCTATTATATTTTGAAAACATGTTTTGTACATATGTTACTGGATTGCAGTGTTTACCAGGTTGTGCATGTCTGATGCCTTAAAGACAAACTTATTCCTTCATTTTCTGTACCATTTAGTCCAGTTCTGGGTCATGGGGAAGCTGCAGCCTATCCCAGCAATTACTAGGTGAGAGGCAGAACTGTACCTACTGACTGAATGACTAAATGAGCAAATGTAGGACAGAAAAACAATATTAAGCTTTGTAAATACATTTGGAATGTCACTCAGACTTTTATGTTTTGTGTTGCTTTGTACAAAGTAGCGAGCAAACTAACCCAGAATAGTCTGAATCATGGGACTTGCCTGCCTTAGTAACTGGTTTGTGACTTGAGGTAAGAAGCTTTATGTAATGCTAGTCAGCTCCAGCATCACACACATTGTGCTAATAATGGGTTCAATCTTCTTAGTGTGAAGTCAGTCAGGTTTGTGAAGACATCTGCATGCAGGATGCAGTGTTTAATGACTTGCTATTCCTGTTTGGCTGATGTACGACATGGAATAAAATTGGTCAAGGTTTGAATTTTTTTAAACACCCTTGTTTTTTTTTTAGTGCTCACAGTTCCTGAAATGTTACAATTCTTAGAGCAAATATTATAATAATTATGTATATGTGTGAGATCTTTGAAGTTTACTTGCTTGAATTCAGACAAGAACATCTTTGAATCTGCACTAGTTAGCCTACATCAGGAAGAATAGCATCACTTGAAATCTCTATTTGTATTAAGGCTTAGTCACAGGTAGACGGAGGGTAAATACTGTACTATTGGACTTGCTCAGGGGTGCCTTGTATTCTGTGTTATGTAAAGTTTTCTGCTTCATAATGACCAGATTCATTGATACAAACTGAACTTCATGATTGTGGCAAGATAATTGGGTAGAGGCCATGACGTACTTTAGTTAATGGGCATAGTTTAGAAAGCATTTAGAGAAAAGATTATGAAAATGTCATGTTTTTCAAATCTCAAACTAAATATCTGCTTATCTGTTAAAAAAATAAAAAAAATATGTAATGTCTTTATTTGACCATGCATGTTATGCGACAGATTTGTGATTGTGCATGCTGAAACAGAAATCCATCTTTTCATAGGGTTATGAAATCTACACTGTTTCAATTAATATATTGTGAAGTGCAAGTAATAAACATGGACATATAAGCACATTACAGAAAAAAAACATAACTCCATATCCAATTTATAGTGGTTGCCCAAACCATGGTTCTGCAATTGCTATTGATGATTTATATATTTAGCATCCATGCAAATCTAGAGAGGTCAGATGTTTAAACTGGTAAGTACTTGCAGTACTGTATGTTGGTGAACCATTACGAGTTACTAACATATTCTCATTTAAATGGGCTATTTTAAAAGGACGTAAACAGATACTATAGAAATATGCTGAAACAGCAGAAACAATGATAAAGAAACATTAAATATTTCTTTAGGTAGCCCATTTAAATGGACATAGTGAAATTTTTGTTGGAGTTTATTTGTGATAACTGATCTGTCCTATATGTATAAATACATATATAATTAGGTATCATCAGTGACTTATAGACCATCCATCTACAGTAGCATTATGTCCCCCCATTTTCTTTTGCCTCAATTACTCTTGTACCTACTGGTTTGTGAAGCAACCAATAAAATTGGACATGGAGTCTGGAAAGAGTATTTTGTACTACAGTGCATAGCAAGCATATAAATTATTTAATAATAGCATCATATTACTTAGGACTTGGTTTTAGAACGTCAGTGAGGCAATGCTTTACTTGTTTTTTTTTTAACAAGAACCAGTAGATACATGTGTAACTTTGAGTAAAGTCATGGTTGTGTTTGTGCTATGCTGTTGTGCCATGAAATGTGTATGTGTGTATAAAAAACAAAGGGACTGCATTGCCTTTTAGTTTAAAGTCCAGAAGCAGGTGAGGTTTGCTGTAAAGAATTTGACCTGGTATGAAAAGCAATCTAGTCAGGTTGGTAACTACTGGGTAAGGGAAAAGATGACCATACAGTTGTGTTGCTATTTGGGCCCATTTGTTCTGGATGTTGGACTCTTAAGTAGTTCTCCTCTTTGACACAGTATCAGCTATATGGAGTGAGCCCTCTATAAACTGTGTGCAAGTGATAGGCGAGTTAACCCAATCAGAGCACAGCTCCCTAAGGCCTCTTATCTCCTGCACAACATCCAGGCCTGGTAAAGTATTGTAATCTTTTTCTCTCACACTGCAGTGGCTTGATGTTTACCTTGTTTGTAGTGAACATGGATTGACAGAAAAGGGGGTGGTGCAGATCGATGACATCAATGCGGATCCATTACTTCAGCTGGCCCCATCCTAAATAACACCACAATCATCAGTCTAAAGTCTTGCTAGATTGGTTTCTCTGCTTATCTAAGCTGCATGTTTGTGAGTCAGAGGGGATCTTTTAAATGCACCAATGCGGAGAGTGAAAGCGAAACGTTAAACATGACTGCATTTGCTTTGCTAAGCAGAGGTTGTTGAAGTAGCTTGTAAAAGTGGTGACGGTCTTCGGTTATTTTGGCTCTTTGGGCCCCCCCACCCCCCAAAAAAGGGTTTTATAGGCACATTTATAACTAAAGACATCCACAATGTAAGGGTATCAGATTAATCCCATTTGTCATACCTTCCTTACGATTTACTACTGCCATAGTAATAGTGAGGCAAGAAAATACAAAGAAAAACAGCAGTTTCTAAAGGTTTGCAAAATAATGTAGTAAATAGAAATTTGAGGCAGTTGAGTTATCATGCACACCATTTGAAGCACCTTTTTCATTAAGTGCTCCATGACTTATTAACTGGAATTAGCATTTTTTTTGCTCTGATGGTTATAAACCTAACCCTAATTTTGCTTTGCATCTGATTACACAGTCAGTGCAGCAATGGCAGGATTTCATGCTTGCATCAAAATTTAATTATGAACTATTCATAGAAATTACTCTGTAAAATGTGACTTGAATAATTAAAAAAAGGGCAACCTCAATTCCACCTCTGATGGCGTATAAAATGGCAGGATGACATGTGAAGGAATCATATCAGCTGACACTTAACGCCAACATTAATGCTGCATGATTTAATTAACTTGAGTGTACAAATGAAAACATCAGATCATGAATGCAATTAATATAGGTTTCAAGAAGACTAATTTCTACTTTTCATCTGTGAATTAACTACTAACACCTTAATCTATAGGAAATTCAAAATGAAAGTGAATAGTTGAATAATCTGCTTCCTTTCCCTTCCAAACAGCTTTTGCCATATTTACAGTCCAACTTGACTGGATTTAAGCAGCTGGAAATTCTCAACTTTAGAAACGGGAGTGTAGTGGTAAACAGCAAGATGAAATTGGACAAGCCAGTACCTTACAACGTCACAGAAGCTGTGCACTGTGTGCTCGAGGACTTCTGCAACGCAGCATCCAAACGGCTTGACATAGAGATTGACAGCCGCTCATTGGAGATAGAACCAGGTGAGATGTCCTTGCTTGTCTAAAAGCTGCAACAAACTGCTACACGGCTACACAGCAGGTCCACTTTATTGCCTACATCTTATCAGTTGTTCATTGGAAACTATAAACTGACTGCTGCACAAATCCGGCCCATCTCCTTGGTTGGATAAGTGGCCTCATTAAGCTCCCTCATTTAAAGCAGACACCTTCACTCACATCAATCAGAATGCCCTTCAGGCTCTATAGCGAATCTATAGACAGTGAAAGACTGCATTAATGGTAATGAGCGCCTTTCTGGTTTGTCTGTGACCTCTCACATCTCTTCTGGCTATCCTGTACTGTTGATTTCAGCTGATCAAGCAGATCCCTGCAAGTTTCTGGCCTGCAACGAGTTTTCACGCTGTGTGGTAAACAGTTGGACGGAAGAGGCAGAGTGTCTGTGTGATCCTGGCTACAGAACCGTTGATGGATTGCCTTGCCAGAGCACCTGCACTTTGCAGCCAGACTACTGCATGAATGGAGGCCTGTGTGAAATAATCCCAGGTCATGGAGTCACCTGCAGGTACACATAGGCTGATCAATAATACGTAACACAAATAACACAATCTTAAAGAAGGTATTAGTTTTGAATAGTCAGGACAACAATTTTGTTTACATAATTCATGATTTTAGTTTAAAAAACTGTTAAAAGGGGATTCAAAGAGTCTGAACTAAAGAAAAGGGTTTATTAATTTGTGAAGGACTGTGAGAGAAAACAGCCTGCAATGTTATTTGCACACAAAGAGACAGTGATGGATGCAGATAGTCTAAATATTGCTAGGGGAATTTTTATAAAATAATTATCTGGGATGGTTGTTATGGTTTGAATGTGCATGCTGAGCAATGTACACAGAAATGCAAGCCAAGTGAAATCTTTATCATTAAAGTTTTTGCATTGCTCAGCAGGACATTGACAAACCATGTGCTGCAGCTCATAAAACAGCATCAGTCTGAAGTTATTTCAATCAGGCACCTATTGAAAACATTATACGCACAATGTAGTAAATATTAAGACAAAGTAAGGTCCAAACAGTAGAGCAACTAAATTATTAAACAAAATTCTTTTAATAAATGATATTCAAAATCGATTTTTTACAGGGTGTAGGTAAAAGGAAACACATTCCAGTAGATTAAAAACAAAATAAATCAGATAAATGTTTTTGTAAAAATTACACATCACTCAGACGGCTTTTCTAAGTGATCATGTTCTATATTTAGTAGAGTATACTCAGCATTGCAACTTTTCTGGAAACAGGGATGTAACAAGGTGGGAAACTGGGATGATTTAATTGCAGCTCAGTCCATATTTATGCCTTCAGTACAAGGTATTCATTAATTTTCTATTCCGCCTAAATGATTGAAGTGCTTTGTGGTTGAGATTCCATTATGTGGACTTTTTTGTGCATTTCTATTTCTCCTTTGCTTCAGATGCCCTGTAGGTAAATACTGGCACTACCATGGAGAGCGCTGCACCGAGCTGGTATCAGTACCTGTGGATCCGCCTCTCATCATAACCTGCCTTGTGGGGAGTCTCTGCCTTGTTTGTGCTGTCATTGGCATTTTAATATTCATAAACAAGAAATGTGTGAAAACAAGAAAAGCTATAACACTGGTGTAAGTTTTCACCCATTTCAAAGCTTTTGTTTCATTTACAGAGTGTCTTCCACCGCCTAAAGAGCATTTGTATTCATGTCCCTGTCTCCTTTACATCATAGGCACACCCTTGCTCCCTATGCCTTTGAGAATACTTTGAGGGAGAACCCAGTATTTGAGAATGATGATGGTGTCTTAACTCAAGTGTCCACATTACCATGTCCCTCAAGTTCTGCCTCTTCCCGTTCCCAACAATCCGAGCAAGAACATTTTGCCTCAATTGAAAATATACGCCTGAGTATTGAGGTACACTGTGCTGCGCTGCACAGCAGACTAAACTGACTAGACTGCTAATACAAACCTTTCCCAAACTGAAGCTAAAACCCTCTAACAAACATACCAATTAACAGCTTCTTGTCCTTGAAGGAAAATTAGTATTGTCCTCTTTCTATGTGGCTTTTATTGTTGCTTTATACTAACTATTAAAACCTATTAGATTTATCTTCAAAATTAACTTTAGAGACATCTGCAGCTGTTCTAGTTGACTGAACAGCTTTATGTGTTCCTGTTCACAGTCTTTCATCTCCACAATCACACAAAGACACTTTACAAGACGCTGCCTTGAACCCGCTTTGTAGCGATCCAGGGAGAGTGTGTGGTTTTAACACTGACTCGCTGTAGATAATTTCCCAGAGTGAAGTTTTGGAAAGTGCTGGCCTTCATTTGCATTTCAGTGTCTTGTTTCTAGGTCGATAGCACATTAACTGTAAACATTGAACCCATCTGTTCCCTGCCTTTGCAGATCCCCAGACAACTCTACACAACCAGATCAGAAAAGTTAGTGTCAGAAATGGTGGATTTTCATCACAGCATACCACACAATGAGGTGAGTACATAACTTTACGGAGTAACTCCTTAATTAAGAACATTTTTGGTTTTGCAAGTTGTAATGAACTCATGAGTGTATATTAAAGAAAGGCTTTAAGCTATAGATTTCACTCTTCAGGGTTGTAGTATTGTTTATGAACAATGTCACAAAAAAGAATTAACCTTGACATGAAATATTTTTCAGCTGTATGATGCGTGCAAAGGTAAAAGGTCTGTGCATGCAGCTGTTGATAATTTTGCCTTCAAACCAAATCACTGGAATTTTCTACTTTAACACCTTTGAAATAAACTTTAACTACCTAATTCCAATCATAGCTTTGTACATACTGTTCCCAGATTCCCACAATGCTACGTGCATGATCATCAGCGAATATCTCTGACATTTATTGCCAAGTTTTGCCTGACTCTTCCTCTTCTCTACTCTAGACGTGGCGACTGCCAAATGACTACAGAACACGTTGTCTTCTAAGGGCATCAGACAATGACTGTTTTGAAGTTACAGTTCTCTGATGATACCTTGTCTGTCCGAGATGCCAACTCGGTGACACAGTGCAAAGCGTGGGGAATGAAACCGATGTTGCTGTTACACCGTGTATAGTTTGCATGTACAGTAGCAGGCGCAGCGGCTGAGTGGAATTGTTCATAGTGCTGAACGAGTCTTTGTTAGACAATGAGCTATGGAAGTTAAACTGTGTTCAAGGAGAACTTCATATTTATTTCATGTGTTAAATTTAGTAGGAACATTTCCTGTACATCCTTGGCAAAGGTTGTTTTTTCCTCACACTGAGGTATTTATTTTTTGCAAAGTGATACACGTGGCTGTATCTTACATCTAGTCTGTATAAAGTTGTTTATTTTAATGAAATTCTGTAACGTTTTTGTGTCCCAAAAAAAGAAAACGTACTGTATAAGCTGTTGACTTTGGTTGTGGCACATTGTTTTGAAGATCTACTGACTGCTGGGCTATCTTCCCATCAGTTGGTTATATTCACGTCTTACACCACTTATAATTTGTCCATTAAGATCTGGACTTTTTAAAAAATACCTTTTACAGTCAATAATAAAAAAGAAAAACAAAAAAATGTTTTTTGAATTGCTGAGTTTTTTTATCAATTCTTCTTACAAGATGTTTATGATCTCATACATAATCAGATTTTCATACTTTCATCGTTCTGCCTTCAGTGAGTCTGCATTTAGATCCATACACTGCAACCCTGACAGTGAGAATTGGCCAATAAACAGACCCAGCAGGCACCTTCAATAAGCATTTTAAGGAGGTAAACCGAGCTTCAGAAGCTTGTATTGATTGAGCTGCAGGTTTAAATGAACTCTAGGAGAGACTCTCGGCTGTTAATGAACAAATTCATTAGCTCTGGGCCAACCCGGCTTTATTCTATCAAGTTTCTTCAGGTACCGGCGCCAGCCTCTGCAGCTTTTCATATTACATGACGCGCCAGTCTTTTATTATGCAAGCCTTCAGCCAACAAGCACTAACCCTCTTCACCTTAAATCTTAGGGCCTCCACTCAGCTAATCCAAACTTTTTCCTCCCTCCTGACCTAATATGGTTCCTCTATCTGGCAGGAGTAATAACTCTCAGAAATGTTTTCCAGAAGTAATTAAACTTACCTGATATGAATCCCTCCAGGCTCTCCTCTGGAGTTCCAATGTGGCAAGAACTCACCTGCTTTGTATCAGCCCGAGTCTGTCACTTAGCAGACAACCTGATTGTTCACAATTCACCGAAATTCATTTGGACACACCAGGAGGTCGTCGGACAACAGGAATTGTAGATGGAGAATGTTTATTTTTTACATTTTTTTTAAACTTGACTACTCCAGCATCACAGCAAGCAGAATGACTTTGCATGGAGGAGCTTTATAGATATAAGCTCCTTCTCAATATTTTAGTATTCTTTATTTTTAAATTATTTTATTGCTGAATTTATATGTTAATGCTGGACCTTAGAGGAGAGGTGAGGTAAAAGAAAGGAAAATTGGTACATAGAAGAGAAAAAGGAGGAAGAGAAGAAAAAGGATTTAAGTATACACCAGATAAAATCCAATAGTATCCAATAGTTGATCTAAACAGGAACAACTGGATGTTACACTCGTTGGAAACAGAAAACAATCCGCAACATCAAAGCTGACAATCATTGAAAAAGAAAATGTTCATTTCTTTCTCACTTGGTTCAGCTAAAGATGGACTATTTAGATTTAATGTGATCAGTCTGAGTGCCACCATTGTGCAAATGTGAGTTTCACAGCTGCATCACGCCTGACTCCAGCAGGCTTGTGTCGAGTTTGACCTCAAGTTCTGCAGAAGGTCAAGTCTGATGTGTGTCAGGTGTGTTGCAGCAGGGAAACTTACAAGACTTGTAGGACTCGATTTGCTGATCCCTTGTCTAAGTGATAGTTACAAATTAACTGTATATTCACTAAAACAGAAAATAATGCACTTAAAATCAATAAATGGTAAATGAGCTCAGTGATGAAGCCACTTTAGTTTTTACTTAATTATTAATCCTCAAACTACCTATAACCGAACAATGACCATGAATGTCTGTCTTACTATTTTTTTTAACACCGCAACCACAGGAAAGAAGGGAAACATAACAGGAATATGTTTATTTTATATAGTGTTCTAGATCAGAGGCAGTCTTACAGTAGAGTAGTTACAGTTTAGTCATCTACAATAGTTTTACTCATGTTTGGATCTACGTAGAAATTCAACTGTTAAATGAGTTGGCTCAACTGTTCCCTGGCCTAACCATCAGTCAAGTGAGAGTCAGAGCCTGATTAAAATTCACATAAACACACATAACACACATGCACACACATTATATAACTGTCTGAAATACTATTCAAAACCCAGGAAACTGCAAACATGAAAATATTTCCTTTCACATAACAAATAAGTAACAATACAAAATAAACAAATATCCTTTTACAATAATTCTTAGTGGACAGACGCATACACAGCACGAAATAAGATTTGAAATATGTTTGTGAATGTTGACGTTTAATTCTTCCCAATGGTGTCACGTTCAGTTGTTATCTGAACGATAAGAAAAAAAATCACAAGGTTTCACATCATACTTCTGTATCCTTCCACACCATTAAGGTTTGAGGATTAAACAGACTACACCAGTTAAGACTTTTATGGTGCAAGGACACTGCCATAATGCAATTTAAGGCATAGAGAGGAAAAAAACACAAATGAAAACTTCCCCTTTTGTCCCACCACGGAAAAAACACATTTTCGCTCAACCATCAATCTCGACTGTCACCATATCCTTTAACCAGACAAGTAAGAGAGCATGGA
>JBAMHX010000022.1:11726189-11736426 GCA_037177515.1 Pseudomugil tenellus
CTTCATTGGCTGTTGGATGCATTCAATGTAAGCAAAGGATGTTGGAGTGTATGATATACTGAGTGTCATCTGGAAGATTTTGCAGTGAGCATCTTTGCCTACAGTTACTTACGTCCCACACACTACAGCTAGTCTGCTGCTCTGAAAGCTTTGTTTGTATCAGCATTGTATTCCAGGGGGACAATAGCACCCTGGTTCACTTGAGGAGACTCTGCAGCATCGCAGTAGCGTATGTTGGGCGGGCCTGCTTATTCTCTATGGCTTTCTTCAGGTACTGAATTCCATCACAGCGTTCCCAGATTTCCTCAAACTGCCTGGGCAGGATCTCTGCTCCTCTCTTGCGGGTGAGGCCTGTTTCCTCCAGACTTAGCTCACACATCTCCATATCGTCTTTGCCTGCATGATGATTAATGACAGGACATTTGAAAGGTTTTAAAAAGTTGAAAAGTTCCTTATGCATAACTTCTTTGGTAAATGCTGAGGGACATCAGATGAGAGGCTGTTTAAATATGATTTTCCCAAGACATTGAGCCTTGCTGCTGGCTCACCTGCTACCAACACAATAGGCTGTTTGTCTGGATGAAGCTCCATCTGTCTGGCGATCCAGGGCCCATCAAAGTGAGCGTACCACCAGCCCTTCTTTTTATTTTGTGGGTCCTTGTACTGGTCGGCAGGCCGGATGAAAGGAATGCGAAAATAACGCTGTTGGCGGTTCATGGCCACTTCTTGATGCTGGGCTGTTGTTGGAGGAGCTGGGTTCTGTTCAGCTGCAGCGTGATCATCAAAATCACAGATCAATCAGAAAGAAAAGATCATTTAGTCACAATAAAGGTGGAGACTGTAGTCTATGTTCAAAGTAGTATCAATAATTTGGTTTTACATGTACACAATGAAAACAGGTTGTTCAAGGATGTACTGAGCAGTACATAAAACTAACAAGCTATCAAAATAACACAAGATCAAAAAGAACCCAAGAAATACACAAATATCACATTATAAAACAAATAAAGCAGCTTCTAGCCTCTTATGAAAGGCTTAGCATGACCTCTGCTGCACCAGAATAAAAGCTAAATATGAGAAAAAACAAAGTACAGATTACACAAAATATCACATCAAGGGAAAAAGATAAATAAATATGATGTAAGTAAAGATAATATCTAATGCTCCCAATACTCATCAAACCTAATATTTGTTATTACCTTAAAAAATATATATTAAAAAAATGTTTCAACATACTTGTGAAACTTCAAAAAGCTGTGTTTGTGTGTGTGCATGTCAGTTTGTTGCATAGACACACAGGTTTCAAAATGAATGAAATGCAGAAACACAAGCTGACATATCAGCAACAGATTAAAACAACTAGGACTTACTTACTAATTAGATCAAATATTTCTTAGAGAAGGTGGCTGGAAATATAAGCTTAAGCGCTTTATCAGCTAATTGACTGTTGGGAAACAAAGACAGGTTATTTGTGCTGTTATTAGGTCTTACTGGTGAATGCTTAAGTCCAAAGAGAAGAGAATAAACATGATGTGCCTGCAGGGAGCTGTGCGTGTGAGGCAGCTGATGATGTTTATGTGCCGTATACTATATAAAAGTTTACTGATTTGTGCTAATTTTCACTAGTTTGCAATTATATACTTTAAGAGAATATTTTAAGAGTATACTATGTGTTGTCATGTCTTTCACTAACCATAGTCCGTGATGGATTTAGGAGCCCTCTGATCACCACCGTCATCATTGCGTTTTTTGTTCTTGGACTTCCATGCATGATAGACCTTGAGTCGACGGTGGAACTCCTCTCTGCAAGCTGCCAGCAGCTCAATGTCTGTCCACACAACACAAACACGGTAAGCATGCAAGTAAAAGTGCTTTGTGGTGTCTACCAGGGGACTAGTATTATAAGTTGTACAACTGGATTTTGAATAATTAAAAATCTATTTATAATTCATATAAATATGAACTGAAGCTAATAATGTCAGTCTGCTCATGTGACAAATACAAAGTCATCTTACCCTTAAAAATAGATACGATTTTGATATCAGATAACAATCAGTTTTGTTTTACAGGCGTTTTTGAGTAAAACCATCAACACTATCAAATCAAAAATTGACCAGATGACCAGAATCCCCCAAACAGTCCGGAACAAGACATAATAGAGGCATCAGTACATGAGCCGGCAAAAAGCAATTTGCTTTTCATGCTGACTGAGGAGAGATCGGGTTTGGAAAAGTCTGTCAGCTTTCATAATAGAGATAATTTCCTCTCTCCACCTCTGAAACAACCCAATGAGGCACAGCAGCTGTGGGAACATCCCTCTAACAGCTCTTTTCATTTTTAGGCAAGATGTCTTGTCTTTGCACTCAAATGAAGTTTAAGCTTTTCAACAGCCAATTTAGTATCTTTGCAGATGAAAAGCTAGCATGGAGAGAAATGTCTCCCTGCGATTTTCTAAAGTGCCAAAACATGAGCTTATGCTGAATTGCTTAATGTCGGGTAGGAGGTTGTGAGGGAAAGTTCAGAGAACAGAATAGGTAGCTTCACTTAGAAACTGAATTCAGGATTTCTCACCACAGGAAGTGTTGATGACATCTCGCAGCTCAGCATACTTCCACTTGCTGAGATCATACTTTTTCACACCAGCAGCAGCTTTGGTTGCCTGCACCTGAGGACCCCTACAGCACGGAACAGATGAATGTGGGTGAGAAGGGAAAAGAAGAAATAACCATGAATGTGGAGACAGATAAGTGACAAGGTTGGAGTGATGGAGATAAAGGGATTGAGGCTTCTTCCTTTTGGCACCGATCATCAAAAAAAGTTCCACATTTCAGGGAGGTTTCAGTTTCTACAGGAGGAATAAAAGGACTGCTGGTTTATTTAGTACTAAGAAGTGCAACATTTTTATTGAAACTCTTCTGAAACTAAAAGTCTTTGTTAATTTTACTTTTTAAAAAAAGAGATGTGGATAAAATTAATAACAATAATGTTTTAGCAACTTAATGAATGCCGTGCTCCTCTCAAATCATGTCTCTTGCTTCCCTGCTGAGTTTAAGCTGTTAATTCCTTCGTGGGGATGTAGGATTTGTCTCCTCTAATTACAGACAGCATAGTATCTCTTACAAGAAGATTGCTGATCTACGTACCATTGCTGGCCGTTGAAATTCTGACTTACTGGAAAGATTAAACTCATGCACGATCATTGTCATTCTGGCTGTGATGTGTGCCAGAGACTAATAGTGATAAAGTAGAAAAGAAGCTTTACTTTTGTTGCAAGAACTAAAGAAGTGGAAGTGAAGCAATGGCCAGCACTTTGCGTTTGGCAGGAGGTAAATGGGAAATAACTGGCTGGAGGAAAAGGAAAATGAAGGGACGCTGAAATCCTTTGGACATGTACGAAAGCTCTCATGTGCTTCGGCTCTGTGCTGCGCACATGCACACATAGCACTCTTTTTCTAAAGCATCTCCTGTCAGTTGTCAGGGATGGGCTGATTCTCCGAAGTAGTTAGAGACACCTGCAGAGGCCCATGGAGCCAGTGCTGCTGATTCATAAGTAATTTTCTGCTCACTGCATCTGTAGATAAAAGCTTTGAGAGGAATTGTTCAGAGAGTGCTACAAATTATACCACTATTAACTTTACTCACTTTGTTTTTTATGCTTTTCCATTTAAAGGAAAACAAACTAATAGAAGGAAAGTAATGACTATGTTATGTGAACTACATTCAATAAGAATCCCAGACTGGAAAAGAAACTAAAAGCGCTGTGAACTATTCAAAAGGCAGCATAATCTCCATGTGATGTATTACAAAGAAATACTTCTTTTTAGTGCATAAACAAAGTCCTTTCAAGCTTCTCAGCTTGAGAGGTAAATCTGGCTTACATGATGAATAGTAATCTTTTGTCAGTTGCTATGACAGTCTGAAAAGTCATCCGTAGAATATGTTTTGTACAGAAAAGCCTACATGACTGAATGGTTTGGATTTTTCTTTAGTAGAGATGTTTTTTTTTTCAGTGTTTTTACACCCCCCTCTCAGGCATGTCCTTGACATGAGGAGAACCATGTTTATCAAGGGCCATTGTGTGAGGCTATGCTAATGCAGATAAAAGCAACACTTAGCTGTGTGAGGACAGATTTGAGTGGTAAGTTAGTGTTTAACAACTTTTGAGAGCAAGCATAACACTTTGTTCTGCAGTGCTCACAGCTAAAAAAAAGAACAGCAATAACTAAATCTGCAAAGTCAGTGGATAAATATGCTCATGGTTTAATAATTAATGCACATGGACATGAGAACCATGCTCTCTTTTGTTTTTCCACATTTGTCAACTGTTAGCATAGATTTGCGAACAAGCTCTCACCTCAGATAGAAGAAGCATTACTGCATGTGCAAAACATCACAGCTGCTGGAGAAAAGCAGTTGCTACAACTAAAAAGGAGGGTTTCTTGCTGAACTATATGTGCAATGTTGTGATCAAATTTAGGCTAAAATAATCCCAAATAAATTAACAAAACCCAAAACAAAAACAAACAAAAATTTTTCTTTATTAACCTTCTATCATTGGGAAGTCTTGCCTCTATTATTTAAACATAATACACATTTGTTTGTTTATTTGCAATATTTTATTTTTATTTGCCAATAAAGAGTTTATGAGTGGTTCTCTTCCAGACCATTGAGATTCTAACCTAATGAGATGCTACAGTTAAGAGACTCAGCAGGGTTAGTCATCAGGCTGAACTGAAATTAAATATAGCAGGGGGTTAGTAAATTCTAAATAAAATACGTGAAAGCAATTAATTAATCTAGGAGACAAATACAACACTGATGGCACAGTTAAGCTGGTGTGCACCAACATGTTGCGACACAACTATCAGCAGTGTAGGCTCACTCAGAGCCAATGAAAATAAGAAGAACAGAAACTTTCTAATGATGGTTTGGTGTTCCATCATTTTCTGTGAGTGACAGAAAATTGCACAGTAGTTTTTTAAAATCTTAGAATATTGTGATGGGAAACGTCTTGAGAATGATAATTCAGCATTTTTAACGTTTGAATTTGCTATATTTTAACCCTTTCATGCATGCATTAATAAAATGCAATGCCATATATTTTTCAAACACATTATTTTAGTTTTAGTGACTCATGCAGTGAAACTATTTTTGTTTAAAGGTCCTATATTTTGCTATATTAGCTGTTTCATAGTGCACATCTATGATAATATTGTGCATTTTGCAACATGCACCAGACTACAGTTTTGCAATACCATTCATTTCTTGCTGGAGGTTTCTACCTGGAACTGTGAACGCCTGGGTGTGCATTTCTCCAAACTGCTGTCTGCGTCTCCTGCCCCACCTGCACTAAGCAGCCAGAGAGGCACCGTGTGTAATCAGCGTGCAGGGGGCGTCTGTTGACGAGAGCGCAGCAGCCACATGCACACTTCCTGGAGGAGGAGAAGCTGCACTTTTCTTTTTAAAGCGATAAAACTACAAAAAAGCATGGACGAAAAATAAAACTACTTCCGGGTTCGTTTTAAGGTACAATTAACAATTATAGAAGGTTAAAAGTTCATAAAAGTACATATCGCATAATACGGCTAATTAAATAATAGAAGTTGAGTTGATTTTTATTTCATTTAGTTAAATGTGTTCTATAAAATATTTATATAAAATAATATATTTCCACAATTTTATGATCAAATTTTTTTTTTTTTTATAAAAGTCTAGCTATATAATTTCCTTTTCCCATTTATCACTCAGGAAAACTTATTTAGTTTAGTTTAACTACAATATTTGCATTTGCATCAGTGATTTAATATATTTACTTTTTTCTTCAGTGAGTGGTGTGTTGGATGACTTACTTTTGTCCACAGAAGTGGTTCTCATTCATGACTATATAAAATAAAGCTTGTAAATAGGTGTCCACTGTAGTGACCACTCCATGAAAGGGTTATGCAATATAGGGACAATAGGAACTGGGAAAATGGGGATTGTAAGTTGGTGACTACAGCTGGTGTTAGGTACACTCGGTACTGATATCTTACATTGCTCTGGCTGCGGATGAAGAGATAGGAAGATCTGAAAAAGAGTAATCACTGGAGAAAACAACAGGACAAATCCAGTTACATATGCATGATGAGGCAAACCAGAGCCATCATTTTCTGATACACATGATTCACGTGGTACTGAAACGTAACACAATGCTTTACATTTGTGTTCCCAATACCTGCGTAAACCAGCATCCGTCTGGCCGTCCTCAGTGATGAGCTCTGCTTCACTCTGAGCAATTCTCATGGCTAACTCCCTGTCTCTTCTTTCCTGCTCTAGTACAGCAGCATGCTGGGCTTGCTGCTCACGCTCCAGAGCCAACTGGATTTCCAGTTCTGCCTGTTAACACAGAAAAAAAACACAAAACAGAACTTTCACCTGTGTTCCTGTCAACTACAACTGCTGGCTTATGTACCAGACAGTTGAAAACGATTGGAACTCTAATGTGTCTAAGCCTGATTAGACCTTTTATCCAGTTTGTTTAGCTACTAATCAAGCTTTTCTGGTCAGTTGTCTACAACACAGCATATAATAAACACTCTAAAATAAAAAAGGTTCTTTTTGTTAGTGTACTTTATAAGCATATCTGGAGAAATGGTGTCGTAAACCCAACTATAGATTCATCTATCTATATTTACCTCTGCAATAACAGCATTCACCGATACTGTGTAATGCCAAGAAAACAGATTTCTCTGTATGTAAAATCATGTAAACATGATTATGTTACAAGGCAGGGAAAAACTACTTTATTTCAAATAATGTATACGAACTGAAAGTTCAGAATGTGACATAATAAATGTAATAGTTTGCAGAACCAAAAGCCACTGACTGATTTTTAAGATGTATTTTACATGTGTCGTTGTTTAAGGATAGAAATAATGTGGAGGTAAGAATATGGCGATGATTTGGGCTGCCAAACTCTGAGCTACGTGGAATATAGAAAAACTACAGCTGCTTTTCACTAGTAATGCTTGATATGGATTTTAAAAAATCAGTTGTTTTGCTAAAATGTGAAGGTTTTTGTCTAAGATGTGGAAGCTTCTTCAAATCGACACATTTTTATGATTGCTACTTTTTTGTGTTCATTGTAAGAAATGAGCTTATCAATACTGATCAAAACATGTCTAAACACAACAAAAACACATATTTAATGTTTGTTGAAGTTAAATTGTCACGTTCTCTGGGTTTTGGTTTAGGCTTTTTTCTTTAGTCATGTCATGTTTATGTCTGGTTTCCTGTTTTTTTTTTTTTTTGTTGTTGTTTTCCTCTCATGCATCTTATGTTTTGATTTAATTATTTCCTGTCATTCTTTCACCTGGTTTTGTTTAACCCTTGTGTGCTGTTCGGGTCTGTGAGACCAATTTTCACATTGTTATCAAGAGAAAATGTAAATAATACTTTTTTTAACTCAAACACAGTGGTCTACTGAGTAGTGTTACATAAACTCTTTGATTATTTTAAAACTGCAAAAATGCAACGGGTACACAAAACCCATGATCATTCACTGAGTAACAAAAAATGAACAGCACACAAGGGTTAAGTCCCGTGTTTCGTTAGTGTTCTCAGTGCAGACACATCCCTTGGATTTATTTCTCAGAGCCATTTATCATGTTGCATTATGTGAAGTATTTTTAAGTAAAGTCACATTCCTATTGCGTATGTAGGTTTGAAATAAGCCTTATTTCTGCATCTCTTTTATCTTCTACCTCATTCGGTGGACGCTCGAGACCTCACCCCTAAAAAAAGCCTGACAAAAAATATGTTTTTTTAAAATAATTTTTACATTAAACCTCTTATTCTATTGTATGTGTGTAACATGTTACATGCAGTCAGCTACTGTACCTCACTGGAGGTGAACAGATAGCTGAGAGCAGATTATTTCTGCCATGTTCTGATATCATTACAAAGGAGAGAAAAAATGTCAGTTGTTACCCCACTTGTATTTCATAAGCTTGACAACCTTGAAGCAAAGGTTTTAAATGTTTTAAATACTAAAATATGAAGCTGCAGGAGTCCAACCTGAATAACTTTTTCTTCCTCCTTTCTCTTTTTTCTGTCCTCTTCCTCTTGCTTTCTCTTCAGCTCCATTTCTGATTTGCTAATATTCAAAAAGAAAAAAGAAATAGTTGCAAAGGGGAAACATGATGGAGGTTCAATATGTTATTTTTATGTATTTTCACATTGGCATGTGACATTTCCCTCTTAATTCCTTACAGTCTTCTGTCCTCTTCCTCTTGTTTGCGTCGTTGCTCTTCCTTCTCCCTTCTCTGCCTCTCCTTCTCCATCTCCTCCTCGATGCGTTTCAGCCTCTCGCTCTCTTCCTCCTGCTGCTTCTTCTTTTGCATGGAGGACAGCAGCTGCTCTGAGCGTTTCACCAGTCCCTGGTACTCTGTGTCAATCTCCATCCAGGTCAGGACTGTGTTCTGGTGATCAAAAGATCGTGAAGCACAGGTAATGGTCACTAAGGAGGAAAAATAAATGTATTTATTCATCCCACTACGGGGGAGTTTAAAGGTAACGACTGCATTAAGAACCAATTCCACTAAAAGTTTTAAAAATATAAACTTGACAAATTCAGAGGATGCCATAATGTTTGTTTTTATTTATTTATTCATTTATTTATTTGTTGGAATAAAACTTTGTCCTATGAGAACTGTCAATCAAGGAAGTGGAAGGCATCTGGAAGTGCCACACACTCACACCAGTCAGTTTCCATTGCACAATCTTCCCATGTGGCAACAAATAAGACGGCTGACAGCATATCTGTCACTTGCACTTTGCAGCCACAGCGTTCAATTCTCCACATACTTGCCAGACAATCAGCAGAGGGGGAAGTGGAGGATGAAGAGGTCACCATATTGTAAGGATTCATTAGGGTGAGTCTCTAACAGTGACACAGGAAGGGGAGATGACAAGGTCTTGTCCCCAAAGCACAGTCATTTGAACGACAGCCATTGACATCTAATGCATTATTCACTCAGAGACTGCATGCCTGGAGCAATTTCTGAACATTCAGAATGCCTAAAGTGTTGAACGTGGAGTGCTGATGGGCTTATAGTTTAATAATGTCTTAGTTTAGTAATGTGTTGAGGATGAAGGAGACAGAAATTGCCAGGAGTCACCAGTTTCTTAGTGTCGCTCAGGATAGCAATAAGCGGTAATTATATTTGTTGATTGCAAACAGGAAGCTGAAGTGTGCAAAATGAGCGGTGACACAACTCTCTGCACACATATCTAGATACTGTCTGAATCTGATAATTGTTGTACCAGGAGCATCTAATAAAACGTGTGCATATTGGAAGAGGAGGGCTGGGATTTCCCAAACCGAGTTTGATCATTTAGCAACGTCAATGAAATAAATTACTGGAGAATAAAGGAGTCGTCATCAAAAATTCATCTTTACAAATAGGTTTGCAACGAGCAGTCTCAGATCGACCGAAACCTTAACAGGAAGGTAGAAAACCATGAAATGCATCACCTTTATCTTTGATAGGAGGGTGTCTATAGCAGCAGCCAGTTCCTGGATTTGTTTGGCCATCTCCTGTTTGCCTTCCTTCAGCTCGTTGACCACCTCATTGAAACGCTCCATGTGTTTCTTCAAGTGTCGAACTTTCACCATGCCATCAATTCTGTTTCAGGAGAAGATGCAAACAGTGGTGGTGATGTACGAAAGTAAATGTAAATGTAATGTTTAAACATTAAAGTTAAGTCACTATGACTATTTTTGCAAATATTTGTGGATTAGTGTTTATTTTTGTAGATTTCAGGTTGAATATCCCTTTTTCAGGTTGGCATCATGGCTGACCATGAGTTTGGGTCTCCTTCTGTCTGTTTTATCTCTATAATAACATTACTATGACAGACTAAACAATTTATGGTAAGTTTTACATTGTGAATAAGAAAGCATCATAAAATCCAAGCATCAACTTAAGCTACGAGTAATGAAAAAAAATACTGTGCGTTTTTTATCTGCTATCTATTATATAATCCTGCCACTGAAAAGTCTGAGCCTATTGTAGTGTTTCTGTAGTGTTGTTCTGATCTCAGGTGTCAAAAACCTGTAGAGATTTTTCAAAGAAAGCATTATTGATTTCCTGCAGATCTTCCGCATGAATTCTTATGAGTGAGGGAGTTTTATTCCTTTATTATTTATTCCCTTCTGATAACATATGTCTACATGTCTATATGCATAGGTTAACTG
>JBAMHX010000022.1:11743570-11758107 GCA_037177515.1 Pseudomugil tenellus
TATATACATATATACATACATACATACATACATACATACATACATACATACATATATATATATATATATATATAATATATATAATAATATATATATAATATATATAATAATATATATAATTACAGATTTTTACCATTTTTGGAGCAAAACTGCAATAATTGCAAATACCATGTACTAGACTGTTATGTAGGGACGCAAAATAAACATTCTTCAGATTTAACCATACATAAGATTTAAGCTCCACTAGTTTTATCAACAAGAGAATTCATATTGACTGACACTGTGAAAAAGCAGTAAAACCCTGAAGCAGACAGGTTAGTTTACATCACACGAAAGAATTTTAGATAGATTTTCACTCTATTAAATTTATGAAACAAATACAATTTCAGAGATAACAAAACTTGCCTGCAGCCAATCACCTCTTGTCTTTTGTCTGATATCAAGACTATGTTTTTAAAAGGATTTCATGCTTGCAGATATGCAGGCAGCGTGACAAACAAAAATGGTACAGACAATGACAGGGGAAGGGACTGGAACTGTGAGTCATTTACAAAACTGTCAAAACATACAAGAAACTAAAACTGATCATAACGACAAAACATATTTGCACCCACATTTTTCCAGGCTAAAAACAATAACTTAAAGTACAAACAAAACACCAATATGAGAGAATGGGAGAGAAAAAGCAAAGATAGAAGATAAATTAAGGGAGAGGGAGCATGAGTGCTGCCTAAAGGTCTGACCGTCAGTCTAAAGTGGTCTTTATGTTTGTTGTGAACAGCTAGAGCGAAATGCTGGTCACTGGGCTGGGGAAGACGATTCTCTTCATCCAAAATATCCAGAATTCCCACAAGCTTTGCTTCCACAAGATCTGGAAAAGAAAAGTACTGCATTCACCAAACAACCACAGGGATTAGCTCAACAGTGTTCAGTCAAATATCTGTAATAGTCATGTGAAAAAGAAATTACATCTTCAAGATGAAGAAACTTTCATGTCTAGTGAAAAAAGTCTTTAACAAGAAAACATTAAAATTATTGCTTTTGCCTCTTTTAATTGTGATACTTCAGTTTATTGGTGTCTGAAAGTATATATTTCTGTGCAGTCCTGTCTAGTCTGGACTAAATGGTCTCTGTAAGACCGTTAAATATATTTTGTAGCTGTTCTGGTGTAGATTTGCTGCCATATTTCCAATCATTTCCATATTACATCTTTTTCAGGCACCTTTTAGTTGTTGGACAGATTTGCTAGATAGAACATTTTGGTACACAGATGTACTCGTGATCAACTTTATGGCTGCAAAACAAGCCCATATCATCACACCGCCACTATCGTTCTTCACAGCAAGTATGTCATGCTTGTGTTTTTATCTTGTTTAGTTTTTAACAGCTGTGATGCTCGTGAGACTGCATTTACTGAACTTTAAAATTTAGCAAGGGGTAATGGATTAATCTATTTTTATGAAGATACTTTGTTTCTTTCTCATGCATGTTGAAAAGTAGTTCAATAAATTTGCTGTAACTGAATGTTCAAGTGGACAATTCGCAGTCATACCCAAATTTGAAATGCTTGCAGACATGTCAGGGAGCAACTAAAACTTAAACTGGCTCTGTTTATTCATTCTGGGTGAGGTGGAGAGGAGAGTGGCCACTATGATGCTGAAGGTAAAGAATCACTAAACGTGTTGCCTGAGATTCAGCAGAAATTTCTTGTTTACTCTTTCTGGATTTGAATATGCAAAAATTATAGAACATGTTCATCAGGATGGTCATTTAGCCTCATATTTGAATTATTCATAAAACTTGCTGTTTAGAAAATAATGTGATGGCCAAGGACCTTAGGAAACATTTGCATGAACAAGCACCTGTGCATAAATACTGAAGATTGATGAGTGAATTAATGGCCAACCCAAACGGTCATTTGCAAGTCATGAATGTTATTCAGTGCTGTCAGTTAGTCTCACACCTGAATAGTTGCAACCTTTGAAATACAAATCAAACTGCTTCACCTTGATACGTGGACTTCTTCATCTCATTAATTCCAGGATTCATTTGAGAATAGACAAATAGCTACAACAAGAGGATGTAATTTCCCCAGCTTCTCATAAAACAAAAAACCCATAAAACCCAGAAGTATCCACTACATTTGCTCCCCTCCGAGACGCAGATATCTCAGCATTGAGAAAGATAAGAAGCTTTTACTTTAGTCCCTCTAAAGGCACCTATATGTCTGTCAGAGCATCTTACATTTTTGCAGCAAAAGCTCTCAAATTGATGTTTGTTACGTCGCAGAGTGTCA
The DNA here is from genome assembly GCA_037177515.1 of Pseudomugil tenellus. Classification (NCBI taxonomy): domain Eukaryota; kingdom Metazoa; phylum Chordata; class Actinopteri; order Atheriniformes; family Pseudomugilidae; genus Pseudomugil; species Pseudomugil tenellus. The sequence goes on from JBAMHX010000022.1 coordinate 11,745,867, forward strand.
GTTTATTGACCCGTTTCCACATACAGGGTCCATCCAAGGTACCACTTATACACATACAACTTTGAGTCTCTGCAATTTCAAAAGAGGTCAAGATAGCTATGTCATCAACTTCAGAAGCAGATATGAACAAAGTCCACCATAATTTTTAACTCATGAAGCTGAAATAATCTTTATTTTAATCAGTGGTGTATTTATTTATTTTTCTGAAAAGGTGACCTTACATACAAGAATGATGTCAAATTCCCAGGCAGTGAAGTACAGGGACTTACCTATGCAGTCCTGGTTGTCCACATAATGCACCTCATTCACTCCCAGCCCTTCTTTTTGATAGAGTTCTTGCTCCTGTAATAATTGAAAAACAACAAAAACAAAATAAAATATAATTTCCACAGTAAAACAGAATTTGTATGGTCTCCCAAAAGAGAAGCTTTTTTTTCCCTGAGTGACCTTAGAGCATCATGTATGAGAACAAACTGACAATAAGCAATTCAGCTTATGAAAAAGGGGCTAAAACATAATTGTGGCACAATAATTAAAGACCTTGGAAAAAAAAACATTAAGAGATCACAGGAGAGAAACAAGCTACATCATGTCCCTGGAGAAATCAGCATTCTAAGAAGAGAGAAAACAAGACAGATGGAGGGACAATATAAGAGAGAAAACAAAGAGCAGAAGATGGAGGAGCTTAGCACTCCAGGCTCATGAAAGAGTGAGAAAGTGGAACTCTGCAGTGACGTAATGTAGCAGGTAAACCAGACCAGATCACCCACCTCCTTGAGAATACGCTCGTTGAAGAACTGCTGCAGTTTCTCATTGCAGTAATTAATGCAGAACTGCTCAAAGCTGTTATGTTCAAAATACTCTGAGGGGGGAAATTGAAGAAGCAGAAAAACATTCATTTCCAATTAGTTTTCAAAATGAAAAATGTTGCAAAGCTTATATTAATTATAGCAGTGAGGGAAATAATCTCTTATGGAAGAATTCCTGGTAATGATTTTTGTAAATGACATTTGTAAACACTACACACAAAAATATCTCTTTGAGAAACTTAATTCTGAAGAAATCAGCAGTGAGTCTAGTATGAGCTGCAGTTCATTACCAAAGCCAGCAATGTCCAACACGCCAATAAAATTGGAGGAAGTCTGGAAAGGGAAGCATTGGTTTACTCGTTTGACCACGTGATCAAAGAGGCGGCTGTACACTGCCTTGGCCAGGGCATCGCGGGCACTGTTAGCTTGTTCCACCTTCAAAGGCACCCTGAAGGGACACACCAATTGGACCAGTTAGATATATTCAAAACTGGGACATGCTAGTTTCTTACAAACAATCTCTCTTTTATGTCATTTTTTTCAGTCAACCCTCTTTAATGTGGCAATAAATGCCTGTTTTGTTACATTTTTAAAGAAATTCGAACAAGTGATTGTTTAAAAGTAGGGATTCTTTACGGTCCCTTATCTTTATTTAAAGACAGGCTATTAAATGAAAAATATATACCTTGAATGCCCTCTATTCATCCCAGCATTCATGATGAAATTATTTAAACAGGTTGACTGATGTGACAAAGTTCAGCTCCGCAGAGGCCAAGAGTTCAACTAATGTGCCCCATCTGGGAGGATGTAGAATTTAAAATGAAAAGATCTATCTTTTTCTTTGTTATATCTCATCCAACTTTGCTCTTTTGATATTCAACCCAGTCAGCCCCCCAGAAAAGTGCTGGTCCACCTTTGAAGGCAGCCTAATTTGACCCTTTTCTCATTTCAAAATCCAAAGATGTTCAAATGATACATAATCCCTATAAATGAGCTCAGCAACAGATATTTTTATTTATCGCAACGTTTCATGTGTAGATGAGTTGAAAGACTTTGCTGCCACCACCCCCTTCTGTTACTCTCAACATCCCGGGGGTAGGGAGGGTTTGTCTGCAGCTTAGAAACAAAGACAGCCTCCCCCCATCACTCCACCTGCTCCCCAGACACTGGGGCTCCACTGTACTGCAGCCATGCTCTCCTGCCTCCTCAGATACAGATTGCATTATTTATGTGGAGAAAACACTTCCAGGCCAGGTCAGCATCTGGCCCTTTTGCAATATTAATCCACCAAACCTGGCCCTATCACTCAAATACTACATCATCACCAAAGTAGACAGGCGTACTATCAAAACCATATTCTACTTTTTTCACCTGTATTAGATCAGCAGGTATGTGCAATTATCTTTTGAATGAAAGTGTCAGGATTAAGAGCAACAGCCGTCGGCCGGATTTTATTTTAATTCAACTCTCTTGTCCCTAACTCGGGGTAATAATGAAATCTATTTTCAAAATAATGTAGATCCAGTGAATGAATTAGCTTTTTCTAATAACAAAGGGTAATTGTTCATTAAGAAAACATTGTCTGTTTAAAACTCCCTCCTGATCATACTTGATAACTGTGCCTTTGGCTCCCCCTGCTGTAGTGAGCATGACTCTTGTTGTGAGGCTGACACGCAGGTCGTCGTTGTCCAGGCCCAACAAATCAGCACAGCAATGAAGAGTCTGTTCTGACTCGTTCTTTAGGATGCAGCCACCTAAAAACAGAAAAATAAACATTTTCAAGACAAGGTTGTGAAAGTGTAAGGTAGTTTTCTTTTAACACACTTTCCGCTAATTGTTTTAAGATCCATTTAATAGTAACAGATTTGTTTTTGAGCCTCACAGTGGAACACAGGTTGTGTTTTTAGCTCAAACCAACTATGACCAAAGAAATAATAATACTTAGTGACATTAAAAGTGGCAGTAATAATAGTTAGTGGCAGTAAAAGGAGACTTGTGCGATCGAGAGCTTTCACAAATGTCTGGAATGATCATGCAGAGGTGTAAAAGATATCTGTAGCTTTTATAGAACAGTGCCAGCTAAGTCGGATACAGATTAGATTAATGTATCCACGGCAACCTTAATAATTGACTGATGAAAATACATTTTAACAAAGCAAGAAAAAGAAGGAATCACAAAGCTCATGGATGCCATGGTAACAGAGGATCTTTTGTTATCGTCCTCTCAGACTAAACTATGGTGATAGTCAAGGACGTGCTTCTCTTTTAGTGCTTCTCTTCTCTTTCTATTCATTACAAACAAAAACAACAAAACAGCTGACATCCTATATGGGTTGCTTATTTTTATATTAACAATAAATTATTAAATATGTTTTGCATTTTAATTCTTCAGATTGCTGGAAAACTGGCCTTTTCTCCGTAATGGTGTTTGTGGATACAGATAAAAATAAATACTTAACAGATATCCACAACACTGCCTACATACCTAATGAAGTGAAGATTTTTTCAAAGTAAAATGTTGCCATAATTTTTTAAATTATCCCAAAGTATTACAAACATGTCTAAATATATCCCTTCTTTCACCTGAAGAACTTCCTGTTTCTTCAAAATCGATGTTGCCCAGATGCAGAACACCAGCGACGACCCTGAAAAGATCCAGCTTCTCTGTATCATTCAGACCAATCTTCTTCATGGCAGTGCACATTCTGTTAAAATCTCCCTGGTCGTCAAGAAGAGGGTCCTTCAGAGCACCCAGTTTCAGATGCTGCAGAATACACAAACACCATTTAGTAATTCAGCCCAAATTACAAATCACTCAAACATTGTAAAACAAATGTGTGCATCATGATTTATTTAACTGTCCTGTTGTATTAAGTAAATCTTTCAAAATAAACTTTAGACTGGTAGTTAAACAATAAAAATAATCATATTATTTAATTAAATAGCTTACACCAAGTTAATTAACTCATATAAATTGATGAAAAAAACATTCACAAGTTTGCCACGACAGAGCCAGTGTAAGCTTTCAAAACCTGGAAGCATGAGTGATGAATGCTGCTAGAACAGAAAGTAAAATGACTCCAGAGACATTTCTTCATTTTTGAGATGTCATGATTAAAGATTAAGGGCTGCAAAATTAAGGCTAAATACTTTGATTTGACTGTAATATCAGAAAATGTTTACAAGGATTTTTCATTATGTTTAAACAGTTCTAACAGTTTAAACACCTTTCATGTTAAATTAAGATCTTAAGAATTTTTAATAAACATATAAACATTCAATAACTTCCTTCTTAATTATAAACTGGAACAAATTATATAAATAATTATGCAGCCTTTTTTCACATGACTGTAAACACCAGAAGAACCAAAGCAAACACAAATCCAAACCTGCCATGCACATGCAAAGAGGAAGCATTCACTCATTTCCTGTTTTTACTACAAACAGCAGCTCCTGACACCCAATAGAGCCTTTAGGACAAAAAAATGAGGAAGAGAAGAGGACACAAAGCCCTGAAGAGGAACAACAACAACAAAAAAAAAGTTCACCTTATTGTCCTGTGAACAACATAGACATGAGGTGGGGCAGAGAAATGACAGTTGACTTGATTAGCAACTAAATGTAATGAAATACACTTTTACTTACAACTTTAGACCTACATACAGAAATGTAATTACAGTTTCTGAGTACAGTTGATGTTATGCATGCTAAAAAAACATTGACAAGTTAAAACATGCAATTAGAATTCTGAGTGACATTTAATGTGAAAAGGTTTAGAATAACGTGTGAAAAAAAAAAAAAAACACCCATAATAGTCCCCATAATATTTCAGGACAAAGATCTAAAAGTACTGTTTGAGAACAAGGAGTGACTCTGTGACTACTGCTGCCTGCCAGCATTAATATATGACATGAAAAAGTGAAGAGCTAGAGAATAAAAATAATCAGTAGTTGTTTGGTTTTAGTACAGATTCACTGACATCCGAGATAATAAATGGGCTTTGGACATGGTAGCAGATGTGCTTTCAAAGCGCTATTCTACTTTACAACTACTTCACCTGATTTTTCTGAAAATGTGAATATCAATGTAACAGCAGAAGTGAAATGAACATGTGTAATTAGCCCCAGAGAGAATCACACATTCGTTATTAGTATAATTACTTCTAAATAATTACTTATCTATGTCAGACTTTGCATCTTGGCAAGGCGTTGCCTTTTCATGTTATCCATAATAGATCAAATCAACACTTGAGCTAATTCCTGCATATCATTCTTGGCAGCTTATTTTCTTAAGAAGTGGGCTTAAATCGTGCTTTGCTTTTGCTTTGGTCATTGTCTTAAAGGCTATTTGTATCTAAATTATTTATTTTAACAGATAAATTATACTATCTGATTTAATTTTTTAGCTGAAAGGATTTTGTTCTAATATAAGCAAACTAAACTGTGTCAAAATGTTGTAAAAAAAAAAAAAAAAAGCTCCCCTGAGTAAAATCTCCAGTTAGCGATAAGAAGGAATGAGGCAGGATAGGAGACTACCTCGGGACTCTTGCGGCTCTGCATGATTTGTTTATCAGCATCTTTACCGGCAAAGTATCTTGTACATCCTCGGTTCAAGTACTGCAAAAGGAGAGAAATCAAGTGAGAAAAATGTTAATGTATTCAGAATCTGCTGGCAAATCTAATGACAATGCTGATAATTGCCTTTAGAATTGAAAAAAATCATTATTGTTTTCCAATATTGCTCTACAGCTGAGTAGAAGTGCATAAACTAACTGCCTCTGGTGATGTGGGTCTCACTTCAGGGACTCCAGACTTTGATAAACAGCTAAAGGAACATTCTGTGCTACTTACTACGCTCTTTGTTTTAGAGCTTACAAACGAAAGTAAAGGTTAGACGTTAGAGTAAAAACACTAAATTAAATAGTGAAATATTTTTCTCCTGAGAATATTAGATTTCAGTTTAGGGAAAAGTTTTGCTTTGTGTAAAGTGATCCTTTAAATGAGTTTCATTTATATCTGCTGGGTTTCCACTGAGCTGCCAAACCACCTGCAATTCCACATTAAAATAACAAAAATTCATTTTGTTATAACATCAGAATGATCGTAAAAACTTCCCAACTCCGCAGTTTAAGAAACATTGCAATGGCAGACTGTTAACTTTCCAACTCGCTGACCCTGAAAGTGTCTGGCGAGCCCAGGTGCAATGTCTTCTTCAGCTCCTCAGACGCTCCGGCACACAGTCTGTAGAAAATGTGATAGTTCCTCTCGTCATTACTTTGCATGCAAATCCTGGATTTCTCCAACAAGTAATGGGAGACAAATCCTCCCACAACTGCGTTCTGATGGCACAAGGAAGAAAATAAAATCTTACATGAAGATCTTGAAATGAATGACATGCAAATGTTAAAACATGCATCAATGACAAGTAATCGGCACTTACTTTCTCATTAAAATGGATTTCTACAAATTTCCCAAAGCGACTGCTGTTATTATTTCGGACAGTTTTTGCATTTCCAAAGGCCTCGAGGAGAGGATTTGCTGTTGTATGCAATAGAAAAGAGATGATTAAAGATCACTCCTTCCTAATATGTAAAACATATGTTCTTGTTTTGTTTCTAATATATTCAATATTACCTTCTACAATTCTCTCATCAATATCTTGACCACTTCCATATGTTGTTGTCAGATATCTACAGGATGGGGATGAAAACTAATTACACTACAAGTCAGCCATCGGTGGCAGAAACATTAATGAAGGGCATCCCTCTCTGAATAAAACTCATAAACCTAATGAGAGTTGTGTTAACTGATCATACGAACTCATACCTGAGAACAAACTTTGTGTTTTCAGTCTTCCCAGCACCTGATTCACCAGAAACTATGATGGACTGACTCATCTTTAGAACCTTCATGTCTCTGTAGGCTTTGTCAGCTAAACAAACCAAATGAAATAAATACATTAACTTTTGGTTAAGCTTGCCATTAAATATGCTCTCTTTCTCCCCTTAAAGCTGCACTTTGACTACAGTAACATTTTTAAGGAGCCTTGGTTCCAACTGCAAGAACCAGGAGCTAAAAAAAGCATCAGGGAGACAGTTGACATATAAAAATGTCTCTGGGAGCACTGGAGCTTGCATAGTTGAACATTACTGATTCATTTAATCAACTCCTTCCTATCTCAATTTGCTTTTATTATTTACCACAGAAAATAAAGTCTGCTCAACTTATAACCTACTATGAGAACAGTTGTTACTGTTCCTAAACACATCATTCAACCTGACCACAGACAGGGTTAGGGTGTCTTCAATCACTTCAGAAAGCACAGAGCAATGAACTGTGGTAGCTGTGCTTATTGTAACAACAAGACTGTGAAATTAGTAATAAAAAGTCAAACACTGCTTGTTTAACTGCACTTATACTCTTGAGGGACAACTCAGTAGAATATTGTGCAACATTATTAGATTAAACTGAGGTGACAATGAAGATGTTTCTGGCATTATGGGGGAGACAGCAGAGGACAGCAAATGACAAACTGCTTCAGCTGCAGAGGGGGAGGAAGTTCTGGAATGACGGGTCGCTCTAGTCTAGTAGTGTCTAACAAAAATGCGGTGAAATTAGAATAATTAAACAATGATCCCTTAATCTGTGATTGTTTCTACAGTGATTTTATTCTGAATAGAAATGAATAATATGAACAAATAAACAGAAAAAAAGTTTTCTTGTTTAAAATAAATGCTAATAACCTGGAAAAAAGTTCCTGACTACTTCTGGTCAAAATGCATCTAACTGGATATGACTTGTGATATGTTTTACTGGAGATTGTTCACTGTCATATATTTAACTCAGTGATTAGTTTTAATGTCCCTCCCTCCTCCCTCCACATCATCTATGTGAGCATCTATGCTACAGAAAGCTTTGTTGCGACTTCTTACCTATAGCATAGACATGAGGTGGCAGAGTGCCGAGTGACTTCCCTTGGTATGACTTAATGGCATCAGGGCCATACAGTTTCGGTATGTCGTAGTAGGGATTAACAGCTATCAGAATATTTGCCACATAAGTCTGCAAGAGAAGCAAATACAAGCATGACTGAGTTAACAGCATGTAAAGAAGGTAAATAATTAAACAATGAAAAACAAAATAATTTAAAAGGACCCTACTGAAAACTGGTAAGACACACCTTAACTGGTTTTCACTTCTTCAGTTTCTCATCTACCAGCTGTTGCTAATTTCTTAAGTGAGTGTCTGAGGTCAGAATTGGGTTTTCCAGTCTGACCCTTGTATTACTGCCATTCCCTCCTTACCAGCTGGTACTTTTCCTCCAGGGAATCCCACACACAGATCTGTTCTTTCTGCTCTACAATCTGCTACCTGATCTAATTAAATGATGACACTTAATCCCATAAAAACCAAAAATGTTGTATAATATCTATTCTTCAAGAGTAAACCATTTAAACGGAAGGGGAAACATACATAAATGTGGTCTTTGTTGTACCGCACTCTGACATTGTTTAGAAGAGTGGCTTCATTCAAGTACATAAGCGAACCTGTATGGAGAAATAAAACAAAGAACACAGTTAAGATGAAATTCTGCCTGAATATTAATGAAATACTGACATTTTCAACTCAAGTTATTCCAGTAAAAACTTACAATTGTCATCAACAAGTTTGTTGACATCATCCTCTGCTGGGAAGACTTGGTTCATCGGAGCAAGAAAAGTCTGTAACAGGAGTCACCTTGTTGTTTGCAGGATTTTTCATTATGCAGTTCACAGGACAGAAACACATGCTACAAGCTCACTTTTAACATGAGCTATCTGTACACATTCATGCCTTACTTCTAGTCATTAGAAACACTTATGACACAGACTAAATGTTTGTCAGAATTTAAAATAAAGACATTAAATACTGTAAAGCGTTTAGCAAGCATGCATAAACATGTAACATTTATCATGCTTACGCATCACACTAATGCCATTTGGTGTGACATGCTCACAGGCTAAATTAGTTACAGATGTTCTCACTTTATTGTTTGAGAGTCTGAGTTAATGGAAATAAACTCAATGGAACAAGTCAGCTGTGAGAGAAACAAGGGGAGACATGGCAGGATGATGAATAATTTGGTGGCAGAGCAACAGGATCTGAACACCTGAGTTAGTGAGCGGTGGTCAGGAGAGGATAATGCTCTTCTGGTAGGCACCAAGCAGGCCGTTAGCTCTATCCTTACATTTAAAACCAGGTAAATCATGTCTGTTGTTTTTCCCAAGTACGAATCTAGAACATAAATGTTTTTCTCAATGTATATTTCATGCTCATTACATTCTCTGTACTGTTTATCAGCACCAGGGGTTGTAAATGTGTGCATGATTCACTCTGCCTAATGGTGCATGGTTTATTACCACAAACAGCCAGGAAGCATAAACAGATTGAGCTTTGTATGCCTGCTGCAGAATCCTGGCACAAACCCTGGCTTGGTCATCGAACAGTAACAACTATGTGAAAAATTCCTAACCAATAAAAGCCAATAAAGGCTGAGGGTCGTGCACAGAGCCGAGGCACTAATGAGCTCAAGTTTGCAGTAAAGGCAAACGTTCAATGGGCCTTTCATCCATCCAATAAATGGGACAAAGTTTATGCCTTAATAAAGTGATAATGATCATTCAAAATTTGCAGCTATTAAAATGTCACCAATGAATAAATTCTTTTAAAACGAAAGAATCCTAAACAGGCTCATCTTCGAGGTGAAGAATTATAACTGGAAGAGAAGCTGCATGTGAGAATACAAACGTTGAGAAGACTTCATCCTTCCAGCTCCTGAGTACAAACTCCAAAAAAATATCTGAAATCGGCCTTCTGTTACTACAGCAAATACATTTACATAACAGCATCCGGAAAAATAGGAGACATTGACACCCAAGTTGTGCTTGAAATGCTTTACACCAAGAACATGAAATCCATAGTTTGCTGCAACCTGAGTGTGTTATTACAACTGTGCATCAATATAGCAATAAAATCTTATTCGTCCATGTGTTCATATATGACCCTCAATGTGATTAGAAAAAAATATGACAGAAAATGACACTAACTTAAAGTGGCACTATAGAACCTTTGTACTAGGGTGCCCCAGATGGAGGAATATTTCATCCTGCCTTTTCTCTGAACTCTCTCCAGCTAGTAGAGGAAAAAGCCTGATGTTGGCTCTTGCTCTGTCACTTTCTCTCTCTTTTCTTTGCTGAATCAGCCAAAGTGTACATTCAGAATTGATGGATGCTGGCAGGTGACAATGTGCTGTAAAGCAAAACGCAGCTGTCACATGATGCCCCAGGCTGGGTAAAGATATAAAATAAAATAAAATAAAATAATTGTGACAACTGTTTCTCAACCGGGGGACAGTGCAGGGCAAAGACAATGTGTCAGAGTGCCAATAAAATGAGCCAGATGTACATTTACTGTTGGAATCTTATGCAGTGATGCTTTCTGATGAGGTAGTGAACTTCAGCAAGAAACACTTTGGCATATACAGTAGGTGAGTCACATTTATGACTGTAATCGCTCGTGTAAAAAGGAAGGATTGTTGTTCAGGAAAGGTTGTTCTTCCAGAGGATGTGATACCTTGTGTTACTAAGGATGACTGTATGAGAAAGTTATCAAAAATGCACATCTGAATACAATTAAATGAAGGAGCACTTAATTTCATCTGAATTATTTTTAGGTTTCAGGGTTACAGTAGCAGCTCAGATATGGTGAAAAGAAGATAATTAAAAAACGCCATAATTAGTGCTTTTATGACTACCTGTATTTCCTCTACCAAGCAGCCACACTGTCCTATCTAAAAAAGAAAAAACATCCACAATGATTCACTCATCAGCACATCTAAATGGAATTAACTACGGCTGATGTCATTTGATACACTTGTCCTTTTCCTACTACGGCAACCCTGGAGTGACACTAAACCATGCTGCGACTATGATAATAACTGTCCAGTCAAAGCAAAAAGCTGAGGCAATGTCTACAGTACGCATCTCCTTGTAAACATCAGGGGCCTGTTTGTCAGACGCGCATGTCGGCTCAGGTGCAACAGGTGGCCTTTGCCGCTTAATGAGTTGCTCTCTTCTAGGCAACGCTATCAGCACACCTGCTGCTTCTCTTTATTTATTTATGTCTGCGTACATGCGGTCTCTCGTGTTTCTCACATTTCACACATTGTTGTGCTAACGCCTTTTTACCTGATATCACACTTGGGACTGACACAAACCATAAAAGTTATAACTTTTCACTTCTTACACACTTTGTAATCTTCTCTAAAGCTTTGCACGTGAATATCGCATATGGGGGGAGTGTAAATATGTTACTGCAGATCGACCGGCTCATAAACTGAGAGTATTGTCTGTGTGTGTGTTGACCCACCTTGCCCTTCTGGTTCAGTGGTTCTATGCTGAGCGTGTCGGCTCCTATGTCAACGATCATGCCCAGCTGGAACCCATCAGTGGGGTGGGGTGCCCACACCGGTTTCCCGTCCTCCATGGCTTACCTCCGGTCAACTGTGAGGAGAGGTAGAACCAGAGTAAGAAGGGCATCCTTAAAGAAAATGAGCACAATTGTGAGAGATAAAACATGCAAAGTACAGTACACCGATTGCAGTTTTGCATCAGTTCCCCAAACAAGCTCCATTGTATCCTCATGTCTAATAATATTGACATAGAATTTGCATTTTATGTTTTTTTCACAGCAGCACAGCTGAAACAAGCTGATGTCAGTATAGACTTTATGAACATGTTCATTTTTCTCCATCCTGTTTTTTTTTACCTTCCTCTGTCCCTCGCTGCATTTTTTAAAACCTTATAATTCTGTAAAAGTCTTGTAAACGAACAAGATTATTCTTAATATGACAACTATACTGCCTCAAAGTAGCTTTAAAGAACTCTCAAAACAGATTAGAAGGAATTAATGAAGGACCTGATCAACAGTGACATTTCCCAGTCGTTTGTATTGTGTGACTGGGACAGGACCAGCTGCTGCTGTCTGCTTTGCTCTTTATTAACCTGTTGTTCCCCTTACTTATCTTGTAAAGAAGGATTCCCCACTGCGGTGAGACTGGAGCTGACTCGTCAGGGACTTCTGCAATCCCCCAGTAGGTAAAACATGACCCCAAGTGATCCCACATAACTTTTCAGGTAAACAGTCCCATCTTTAAGCATCTCCAGTCTGCAAACTACCAAGGATATGCAGAATGAACACGGATTACTTTTAAAGTTATGTTAAATTCACAATGACCACTGGTTAATGAATGTTTAAGGTGTGCAAATAAATAACAAATCTAAATTTGGCCTTCTAATTCAACAGCAATTTAGAGATATTAGCAACATTTTTGCACTTAGTTGTGATCAGTAGGAAATTATACTAACTTGAGAAATTTGTTCTAGCTCTTTGCAG
>JBAMHX010000022.1:11762140-11774254 GCA_037177515.1 Pseudomugil tenellus
TATATGTATGTATGTATATATACCACCGTAAACCAGCATAACACCTCATATTAAGGTGTTTTTTTCTGATAATGCAGAATAAAACTCAATACTTAAGGAAAAACAGGGCTTCTGTAAGATCATAGCTGTGGTTAATGTTTGTTACATGGATTAATCTATAATATTATTTAAGAAGCATTATTCACTTTAAATGAGGGGGTAGAGTTGAATCAATGTATTTATCAGGGACCACTGCTATAAATCACCCAACTTCATTCCAGCTAATTATCTATGGGGCCCCAACTGCTTCGGACTTTTATCTGTGAACTGTTTATAAATGTCCTAACACACACGCACATGCACACACATTCTGTAATGCCTGTGGGGGTACATGAAATGTAGTGTGTGCAGGGCTGCAGCATTCAAAACTCCTCTGAATCTTAGCAAGTTGGAGACACTTTTTTCCCTTTTCTTTCTGAAAAACACCTCTAAAGGTAAGCAATAAAATCTCTCTCATTATACTTACTAATCATTTTCACAAAGCAGAACATATGTTTAGTGAAGTTTATATGTGAATGTGGCTTCTAGATGTGTCTTCATGCATCTAAACAATATGAATGGGTTATGCAGCTGAAACAAATGCTTTGGCTTCTCTTTGTTTTGCTCTGATATAAATAATACTTTCAAATTAATTTTAAGGATTTAAATTTTCATTTCCTCATTTTTTTTCTATTGTTTTCTGTTTGTGCAGTTCAGCCTCATCCAACTTATGTAGAAGAATGAAAGGACAGAAACAACTTGTTTCTATGATACTTACATCAGTGATGATGAGTTTATTACCAGTACAGATTTCACATGGACAAGTGCCAGAAGACTCTTGCACAGTTCAGATCCTTGTCCCTGGACTTAAAGGCATGCCTTCTTTCATACACAAACACACTGATTGTCCACCAAACACCAAAATTGTGGAAAAAAGAATCTGTGAAATTTTGTTTTGCTTCTTCTTCCAAAGGAGAACCAGGAGACAAAGGACTGAAAGGAGCACCTGGCCGAGCGGGAAGAGTTGGCCCTCCAGGAGAGATAGGTAGACATTGTACACATGCCACAAATAAGTGAAATTGCAGAGTGATTGTGAGTGTGGTAGCATTTCTTTAATATGCCTTTCTTTACCAACGTTAAAGGTGACGCTAAGATGGAGGGAAAAATGATTTACCACAGTTTTAGATGTATGCAAAATAATATTCTCATTACTAAACCTTAGCTACAAGGAGAACTAGGGCAAAGATCACATTTCTTGAGCTGATAATGCGGGGGTGCACCACTTCCAGACAAACCAGAGATGTGCGAGTGTTTACATTTGGTTGAGAGGTTGGAGGAGAAATGATTTGTGGAATCCAGTGCTGTAGATATGTGTTTACTGAAGGCCTTAATGAGAACTGAAGGGTGTTCTCATCTTTTAATTAATGCACTTTAGTGGACATAAATAGAGGTTTTAGAGTTTTTCTGAGATTTTTGTCTAAAAAGAGTAATGCCTGGCTTTTTAATTGATTTCCTGTTTGTGGAAAATCATCGATATGTTTTCTGTTTTCAGGGGAACCGGGGCTAAAAGGGCAGAAAGGCATCATGGGGCGATATGGAAAAGTTGGTCCAAGTGGAATAAAAGGTTGTACAGATATATTTATTTCATGCCTTCCCGTTTAGGAGCATATTAATTAGATACAAAGATGATTTTCACTCTAGCATCATCATGTTTTGTCTCAGGGTCCAAAGGAGATATGGGTGACCCTGGTCTGAGAGGCCCTAATGGAGAGCCAGGTATGATGTAAAGTTGTTTTTTGGTTTTCTCAAACATATTAGTCCAGGATTAGACTGTGTAATCGTCCCAATAAATGTCTGCTTTATCAGGTGTTCCATGTGAGTGCGCACCAATGAGAAAGATGATTGGAGAAATGGATATTATGGTGACCCAGCTATCATCAGAGTTGAAATTCATTAAAAATGGTAAATTTATCATTCTTTAAAAAAAGATCTGCATGTTTAAACATTTCAACGTTTATTTGTTACCATTACTTGTTTCCATGTGTTGTTTTAACTGCTGATCCTGATAGAACTGCAGATGGTGGTCATGTCAGTGTGAGATTTATAGAAATACAAGTGCTCATTTTTCAGCACTGCCCTCCCCTGCAGCTGTTGCCGGCATAAAAGAGACAGACAGTAAGGTCTATCTGTTGGTGAAGGAAGAGAAGCGCTACGTCGACGCAGAGGTCTACTGTCAGACGAGAAGAGGGCACCTTGCCATGCCTAAGGACGAGGGGGCCAACGCGGCCATCGCGGGCTACATTGCTCAGGCAGGCCTGAGCAGAGTGTACATTGGCATTCATGATCTCGACCGCGAGGGTGTTTTCACCTACGTGGATCACTCTGCCATGACTACCTTCACGAAATGGAGAAAAGGAGAGCCCAACAATGCCTACGATGATGAGGACTGTGTTGAGATAGTGGCCTCTGGGGAGTGGACTGATGTGGCGTGCCATCCCACCATGTACTTCATCTGTGAATTTGACAAAGATGCTGTCTGACTCCAGTCGATAAACTGCTAAAACAATGAATGAATATGGAATAAAATGGACATGTTGTATGAAAGCTTCTATGTGTAAATCTGACAAAATGGCATGCAACGTGCAAACTGCTCGATTCTCAAACTGTGGAACGCGTACCACTAGTGGTACTCGAGTTCATGAGGGGAAGACATATTTTTAATTAGGTTAATTTTCAAATATGATCAACATGTACTAAATGTTTACAATAAACAAAATATTCTGAATTCATATTTAAAATAAGTGTCATCTTAAAGACAGTAATGATAAAAAAGTGTTCATGTTTTGCTCAAATGACATAAACTCTACCTAATGAGGTGCAGCTTGCATTAAGTGCTTGTTATAATGCTACTGCTTTGTACATTGTGGCAACAATTATCAATAAATATTCCTTATAAGAAGTCAACATGCTTCCTTTCTGAACTGCCTACAGCTAATAGCCATGTATGTTATAGCTTTATATATTTATATACACTGTAAAAAATTTGAGAAGCACTGTACTAGATGTTTCCTTTTGTCTGTTTTTTTCCAAGCTTACAGGCTATCTGTTGTCTGAATTAGGAAAACAGCCTGACATCTTTTTCTTTTTTTAGAATTTTACTCATGCTAAGTGCATCCTAAATCTTATTCTGTAATTCATTTGCTGTTTCCAACAGCATGTCTGCACTATATTGAGTTTTTATATTATGCAAACTATCCTGTAAAGTCCCATTGACAAACAAAGCAAATAAGCAGAGGGCTACGGATTGTGAAGAAAAACTTCCAATTAAAAGACAGATGTTGGTTCCAGCTGAGCGCTTTTAATCAAAGAAATAGAAGCAACATGCATTGTGCATTCATATTTATATGAAATGTTATGTGCTGGTTGTTGTACAATAAACAATGATATAAATGTAAACAAAGGCAAAAATCTACACATTATTTTCTTCTGCTGAGCTTTTTGCTCTTCTTCACTGCAGTTGAACCACATCCAACAGACCTTGCCGAGTGGATAAAAAGTGCATTACATTGTGGCAATGTCAATTTGATTTGCTCTTGTCCTACAATGGCGTAGCAAAATGTTCAGATTTCACTGCTGTGAATACATAAAGACAGTGTATATTGTTATGCGGCACATGCAGTGTGTAACATATCAGTCACTGCAATGTAAATCTGGTCGCTATGTGATTCTCTTTCCAAACATGAACCCACCTACAACAAAAGAGAAAAAGAAATACATCTGTGCTTTATAAAAGAGTTTATTGGGGGCAACAGCAAAGACAGCATATCATACATTATCTGGAGGGCAATTACATTTGAGTCACACTATATCTTTACAGCATTCACTTTCCAGATTAGTCTGTAGCTTCACAAGTACTGTCTGACGCATCGGGGCAGAATGATGACTTTCGGTAATGAATACATTTTAAAAATGGGTGCTGCTGACCTTTTAGTGTGAAAGGAGGCAGATTCTCCCCTTGAGAAAAACAGCAACCTTTGATTGATAGTCACACTCAAGAAGTGCTCTGGCAAAAACTACAACTTTTACTTGTAATCTATTTGCTTTGGTTAAAGAAACCAGGTTTTGGATGCTCAGGAGCAGAGATGGTTTTCACACAGTGTTCAGTTAGCATCACATAACTTGTATTCATTTTCTTTTTTTTATCTAAAAAAAGTATGAATTGCCTAAACTCCCTAAAAAATATGTAAATAAAAACCCATTACACTCCAGTTAGTGCATCAGGACAATGTTTGCTGAATAAAACAAGACTTTACATACTTTAGATCAGTTTAACATTTTCATCTTTCAAGTCAGCTTCTTCTACACGTGAGATTAATGGAAGACATCTCATGGTCCTGGCAGCTATTGTTTTTAGATTGGGCATCCCAGCTGAGAGAATATCCAGTATTGTGGCCCATTAACAAGTGAAATTTGAATATGCATGATGCATTTCTTCAAATAAAGCACAGTTCCAGTCCCTCAAGAAATGAATAATTAATGGGGAAATGAATTATGCATTTAATTGACCAGAAGTTCTCTGGCATAAACCAATTAGGTACCATTGTTGGTGCATTCTCTAGTTACCTTAGTGGTAAACAACTCTGGTCTAACTGTGAATGAACAGATAATTTTAAATGGATGAAAAAACGAAAACTTTTTGGATTTAGTCAATGAAAAGAAAATGAACAAGAAACATTATACATATGTAACCTCCTTTATAGCCTATATGCTTATTAGGTGCTGAAGTAGTTGCGCTTGATGAATGTGCAATGGAAAGTGGAAATGAAACATGCACACACACAGAGAATCACTGAGTGGGAATGAGGTGTAGGAAAAGTGAAACATGGTTCTTTCGACTTCAAAAAGCAAATTGAGCAGGACTCCTGGATCTGAATGCTTCTATGCAAGGGTCTGTCTGAGAAAATGCATGTAAACACTGAAAGAAATGTAAACTTCTTGTCTCATCCAGTTATCAGAGGCAGTGCTAGCAGGTGTGGCATCATTTCTGTTTTTTTTTTCCTTTTAGCAATTTTTTTGGCTTCCTTAGTTCCTCACATCACTTATTATTAGTTTTACTATCTGGCCAAAAAAAAATATCTAAAAAAAAGTATTAGCCTCCTATTTGACACTTATGTCTGGGTGGTTGTTTTTCAGCTGGCCGCAAGTTATTTAACCTCAACTGATGTAATGAATAAATTCTCATTTCTGAAAAAAAAGATGTGGAAAGACAGATTCTGGGGTCGTGGCAAAGACATTTCTGTTTAAGTATAGTTAAATCATTAGTATACTTCAAGAGAAAGCATTTAAAGAGTTTGCAGAAACTAATGTCCAATGAATGATTTAAAAACTGGAAGGTTAGTGGAGGACCATAGTCCTAGATAGAGAAAAGTCGTCATTAAAAAATCTTGAATGATCCCAAATTAATTAAATGTTTGAAATCAACTCAAAGAAAATCAACATTAAACTTTGGGCTGTGTTCAAACAGTAGATGTAAGGACATTTTGACATGCACAGTGTGAAGAAAACACAAAGGATTTGGACTCAACAGCTGTGTAGCCACAAGAAAACAACTGATTAGTGAGGCTAAACAGAAAAAAGCGCTTCAATCTGCTAGAGAACATAGAAATTGGAGTTTGGAGCAATTAGAGAAGATCATGTGGTCTTATGAGTCCGGATATATTTTTCCAGGGTGATGGGAGCTTCAGCGTAAGAAGAAAAGGAGATTAAGTAATGCACTCAACATAGTCTCTTCTACAAGCCTGTAGAAGCAGTGTTATGATTTGTGTTTTTGTAGTTTGTCAGTTCTATGTTCAGCAATAGTATGTGTCCAAAGGATGGTATCAGCTGACTACCTGCATATCCTGAATGATCAGATCATTCTGTCAATACATTTATTCCTTCCTACAAGTACAACCATATTCCAGTAAGAGAGGAAGCATGAGACATCATTTCTACATTTGGATTGGCCACAATATCAAGAGTTTAGCACAACAGCCAAAGCATCCTGCAATGAAAGCAAAAGGCAGTCCAACAACTTATTAGAGTATGACCAGGCTTTTTTTGGGTCAGACATTGTACAATAGCTCACATGTGATGGAACATTTTACAGGACAAAAGTTAAAAACCAAATTAAGAAGCAACTGTAAAGGATTTTCGCTGAAATAACATTGTTAATGGAACTGGTGCAATGAAGTAAATATTGATCTGAAATGAAGAAAGATTTTTCTTGCATACATGAAAAAACTGTATGCAAGTGTTTATGTTGCTGTGCATCCAAAACATTTCCACAGTGTCTTTAGTAAAATAGCCAAGTTTTACCAGAATCTGAAAGCTTAATTTGGGATCCCAAAGCATATTCTGAAAATCTGGAAAAAAGGTTTCAGCCATGCTGAAAGAGAAAGTGTGACTGTTTTCCGGTATTATAAATGATAAAAACTGTTTTACAGTTTTAAGAACTTTATTTGTATTAATTTAAAAAAAAAAATTAACGCAATTTCTTTGTTTTTCAAATGTATATTGAATTTTGTTTATAATAATGTGTCAGTAGTGAAATATATTCAACCCACAGAGAAAACTTTGATTAATAGAGACTTTTCATTCTAAATTTTCCAGTAACCTATTCAAATCCATACAACTTTATTTGTACAGCACCACTTCAGTATGATGTCATTTCAAGGCACTTTGCAGACACGTCACTTTGAGCCAAATAAAAAAAAAATACCCCAGTTAAGGAAAACCAACAGATTGCATCAAATTTTGACTTGAATCCAGTCCCCAATCTTGAACATGCACAAGGTGACAGTGGAAAGGATAAAAAAAAATCTATTTTAACAGGAAGGTAAAAAAAAAAACCTACCAGTTCACAGAGACCTGCCATTTGCATGGACCCAGAAAGGAAGGATTTCTTTTTATCAATAAGTTACAAGGCTTTATTTACTTCTGATGTGTTCAATGTGAAATGAATGTTTGCAGGGCTGCTTAAAAAACTGCTACCAGACTACTAAATGTTCAAAGTTTCTCAAAAAATGTACATGTCAACATGTACCCAAAGCCTACATCTTGTGTGTGTGTTTTGCTGTGAGAGTCGAGATTTCTGCAGTTGATGCAAAGATGTTCAAACCTCTCCTATACCAACCAGCCCCATGCAGGTACTTTAGATAAATCAGTAATTTAGTTAATTATTTTCATGTAAACACTAACATGTAATTTTGTTAACACATTTATTTTCTTTAAAAAGAGGGAAAGACAAGCTTGCTGTTGGAAAGACAATACTTTAAACATTGTTGCTTTAGAGTTAGTGTAGTTTGCCATCTGGTTGTTCACTTGGTTGTATAATGTGTTACTGATACACTTTCTTTACTTTCCCTCTTGCTTAAATTCTCCAACACCTCAGTAGAATCCCATAGCATTTCAATTAACATTTCCCACTCGTGTAAGGCTTGTTGTGGGGGCGCATTTCGTTATGAAACAGCACTATCATCAATCACTGTCTGCAAGACGCATTGAGTTACCATTGCTTTCCACTTTGATGGGTAATCCCCACAGAGAGACTGGCCCACTTGATCAAGTGCAGTGAGCCTCACAGGCAGATCATACTGTATGCACCAGAGGGACTTCACTTACTGAAAACAACTCCTGCAACAACAACAACAACAAAAAAATCTCTCATTCAAACCAGAACCAGGACAATTTGTATTGTGATTAAGTAGACAGCCAAACGCTTTGAATCCATTTGAGGATTGCGTTGTTGTAGGCCTGAGATGAACATCGAATCACATGGCGAAGATGAGAACATGCACTGTCAGCAGGTTGAGGTGGAGATGGGGCCCCCTGTGAGTGTCTGACAACAGATTTTTCTAACCATGAAAGATGGCAATGCTGTCGCAGATGCCAATTTTATTAGATGGAGAAAAATACCTCTCACCTTATCTCTCGCTGTATCTTTACTTGACTGCCCAGATACTCTGAAATATTTATATCTATTATCAATATTTTAGAATGGGTTCAAATACTAGATCTCTGTAAGATCTCTTTGAACGTAAAATAATCAATTAAAGCAGCATCGTTATTAAACTTAGTTTAACTTGTTCAATAAGTACCAAGACTATAGCTTTTGCCGTTTTGCTTAGTGCCATGAGGTGGAGACAGAGACAGGTCTATGGCTGTGTTTTGAATCCACCAGCTCATTGTTGAGATAGTCATTCACAAGACGTAAGACTGGTGCATTGTACTTCCCAATGCTTCAATGTCTGATCTCTCATGAGCTGATCTTTTAATAAGTACCATCCAGAGAGAAAAAAAGTCATGTGACAAAAATGTCTTGATCTGTCAGCTGTTTGGCCTACTGATTACACATACTTTTATAGGGTCACATCCATCATTAATTTCAGTTTGACCTCACAAAACAACAGCAGTCTGGTTTGAAACGCCAGTAAAAAAGATCCTTTAAACATGCCCACCGAGGCTGTGTAAAATGTAACCTTGCCTGTACAACCTCACTGTAGCAGGACAGGGTAAGTCCTGTCCTGACTGCACCAGCGGTGGAGCGTCTCAGCACTGCTGAATGGGACACCTGGTGTGGAGAGTGTAATGCTGAACCGTTACAGCACACTGTGTTCTCCTCTGAGGCAGCCACATATGATGAGCTAGATCACTGGAAACACAACAAGGTAGAAACTTTTGAGGTAAATCTAACATTTAGAGAAGATTAATGGTGGAGGAGAGAATAATGATTTACATCAAGAGTTAAACTTAAATGTTATAATAAACTTCACATAAGGCGTCCTGTAAAAACGGCTTTATAAAGCTGATTGAACTAAATGGAAAAGACTTCCTGCATCCCTCCATTTTTTTTGTGTTTTAGCTTTTCATGTGTGATGTCACTGGTTAGGGGAATTAACACAGCCCCAAGGAAAACTATACCTCCTTGCTGCCAGCATGTCTACTCACTGAGAACTCAGCTCTACTGATATCACAGTCAGGATGGCTGGAGGCTGGTCAGTCCAATTGTTTGGAACCTCCATTTTCCCCTGGCTATCATATCACAGTGTCCTCTTGTTGACTCCCATTCTCTGCTACTTGAGAGGGGCAACAGATTACTTTCTTTTTTTTTTCCTTTTGCACTAATTCTGGCACTTTCCCCCTATCAGGTCCTCCTGCTAGAGACTTGTCTTCTCCCACAAGACACAGGACTGTAGATATGCAATGCTGGCGAGGTTAGATGACCTCAGCTTTTCCAGAACTGTGTTTCCGGTTTGCGCTGGCATTCGCTGCTGTACTCCCTCAGCTATGCAGCACCCCTCGTCCTCTTGCTTTCTCCTCCTCTGCACCCTCCTCACCACTCTCCCTGAGCGAGACAGTCTGGATGCAGCTTTGTTGATTTAAATATCATCTACCGTATTTACATCTCCACTGGGTTGTCAGCAAAGCAAAACAAGCTGCTTAATATTTAATTTGATATCTTGATTTTGAACTTTATGGTGATGTTTCGCTTCACTCGCATTTAAGCTGAGGTTATGAAACTAAATAGCTTGGTGCCACAGTGGCACTGCTCTTTCTGTCTTTGATCTCCTGTGGTTGTGGACGTCGCGGCGCTCTTACATGAACTCTGTTTCAACTTTCCAGCGCTGAATATACAAACGCAAGCAAACTTAATTCTCCTTTTGTTGTGTTAGTTTTTCTTCCTCTGCCCACTAACAGCTGTAGGAATTCAAAAGAATATCAACAAACTTTGCCTTTACATTAAAGAAAGCAAACAAGAGAAGAAACAACTCTGCAATTCCCAAGACCCCATGTTAGTGAGCTTGCAAACACCACTGCCAGGGGTGTATTCTAGTGGAAGCCTGAGATCACTACACTATCCCCCGAGCCAGCCCAGGGACCCTGCAGTAAAGAGCGCTGTAGCTGAAAAGAAACACTAAGTTTGCTCTCATTCTCTGTGTGTATGTCTCTCCTTCTCTGTAAGGAAGACATACCTCACCTTCCTACCTACAGAGGGAATGAGGAGGCTGTGAGGAGAAAATTGCCTTTTGTGGAAGCATTAATTCAGATGTGTACCCTGCTGTCTGAACATCACTCTGAACTCTCCCCACTGCTATTTCTTTCTTTTTCTTCTCTTCCTGTCTCGGTCCTTTGCTCTCCCACCATGCAGCTGAGTCTCAAACCTCGTCCTTTTTTTTTTTTTTTTTTGCCTCCCCTCTCCATCAATAACCTTCTGCTGTCTACAACTGAAGAATAAGTTATTCCCTGTGACTCCCACTCCCTTTCCCTTTAAGCTTGTTTGGATTTTCATTGTTTGATCTGGCTTGATAAATAAGACAAATGCAGTTAGAAATTCATGGCTGCCCTATTTCATCAATAAATGATTAGTTTGCCACGCTCCCCGGTGATTGATAGGTTGTGCATGGGATGTATTGGAAGCAGATGGATTCAATACAGTAGAAGTCACGGGAGGGCTACAAAACATATCAGCTCATGAAAAATTGAGCTAAATGGAGAATATTTAAAAGAAAAGTAAGTTAAAAAAAGAGAGGTAAAGTAAATTAATCCATCATAGTTTTTCTATTTTAATAGTTTTTAATTAGAAAATAAATTCTCAGTTATGACAAAGACCAAAAATAAAAATAAGAAATGTGCATTATTCTGGGTTTCCTGTTTTCTGCTTTATGAAGTGATACACAGCCAAGCCGGGTAGAGCAAAACAACACAGGCAGGTGTTCAGACACCCAGCACTCTTCACCACAGGGGGTAAGCAGACCATTTTAATAACACTGGCTTTCTTTTCAGACCTCTTTGTCCCCACTCCTCTTTTCCTTTAACATATTTTTTTCTCAGAATGATTATAAAATGGAACTTGTTGCTTTTTGATGACAGATTCATATCTATAGTTTTATTTTGGCATACATGTCAGAGTGTGAATGGTTGTACATTCTTCTGTGTGTGTGTGTGTGTGTGTGTGTGTGTGTGTGTGTGTGTGAGAGAGAGAGAGAGAGAGTAAGGAGATACTAGTGAAATGTGTGTTAGAAAGAAAAATCCAGTGTTTGGTTGTAGAAGGAGATTTCATTGGATTCTCATCCTGTTCAAGTTGATGCTCTTTGAAACTAACAGATTTTATTTGTTGAATATTAAACAGAACAAGACTTCAGACGCTGTCATGGGTGCATAAATCATAAATGATTTTAATCAGCCAATTTTGTATGGGTGTGAATGCAGAAGCATTGTTAACTACATAGGCAGAAATAAAATTCTTTCATTTTCTGGTGATCTGGAAATCAATACTGTATGATAATAGGTTATTAGCCTATCACTGAATAAAGATCATAAAATAAAAAATATGCCTTGCATTGCTTACGTATGACAGTTTATTGTCACAGAAATGTTTGGTTAGGTTGTTGGAGGGCTGTATGTGTTACATGCTGCATAATGTATCACAAATTAGGGAACACACTTTTCTTTACACTTGATACATCATACAACAGCATGTTATCATGGATATATTTATTTGCTCTTATAATGGATTAAATAATATTTTAAATCAGACCTAAACACATAGTTTCTCCTCCAAGCCCCCATTAAAGAACTCAAGCACAGCTTATCACTCAATGTATTGATATCACAAGAAGTTGGCTTAATTTAATTAAGAAAAGGCAGATTTCTTTTTCTTTTTTCTTTTTTTACACAGTGGAAACAATGCTAGAAGTTACAAGGGGATCACCACAGCAGCTCAAAGTTACACCATCTTAAAAATGTCCAGGCTGTGGCACAGATCTTGTCTGGGGGTCTTGGTCTGTGTTGTGGGGGAGAGAACTACAAGCCATATAAAGAGCTATGGGCTGAGCTGAAGCAATCTTCAATGTGTGGTTTTAGCCTGTAATATAAACTGCCCACATTAACCAAGTAGGAACTCTGTGGGCAAAAGCAAAGCAGGACAGCACAACAAAAAAAAAAAAAAAAAAAAAAAAAAAAAAAAAAACAAAGAAAAAAAAAAAAACAAAAAAACAACAACAACCACCATAAAAACCTTCCTTTCTACCCCCCACCCTCCACTTTTCAACCACC
>JBAMHX010000022.1:11777965-11794425 GCA_037177515.1 Pseudomugil tenellus
ATAATAATAATAATAATAATAATAATAATAATAATAATAATAATAATAATAATAATAATAATAATAATAATATTTACATAAAAGCTTCTTGAAAGACTTGTTCCCTGAGTGCATCTTAAACATGAGGAAATCGTTTACAGCAAAACGACCTGAATCCTGTCAGCACTTTTCATCAGAACACGCTCCACTTAACCAAAAATGTCATTTTTTTTAAAGGTTCATTCATGTTTTATCAGGGATTAAACTTAAAGTCGCTGTCAGACGGAAAATAATAGTTCTGAAGCTGAGACTTAACCTAACTTAAAGCTTAATCATCTTTCATGCATGCTTCCCTCTTTTTTCCTTTGAGGCCAAACAGACTGTGGCTGTCCTGTCGTCATTTAAAGGGCTGTGAATAATAATGAGGGATATCTGCACTGCTATGACTCATACTTTCAGCTGAGTTCAGACAGATTTCCTCCCACTCCAGTGACCATATACAGTTGTGAAATGCCCCGTATACGCCTCATACGTGCATGTATATGCTAGATATTGATGACCAAATTCAATTACATGATTACATTTTCAGCTCAAGCTTTAAATGATTTATTGCAATGAATTTAAATGCATTTACAGACAGTGCACTGGTGAGGCGGAGGCATGCATGTGATATTGACCTGTGTGGTCCAGGCCAAATAAAGAATAACGAGATTCAGCATCTCTGCCAAGTAGAGATGTCCGCTGAGAGCAAAAGCAGACCGTCTCAGTGGCTGAGAGCGAAGGATGATGTGCTGGAGCTTGATGTACATTTATCAAAGCTACTCTTATAATCACCTAGCTGACTTCTGTTGGGCTCTGTGAAGGTTGTCTTTAAAGTGTACTCTGTTAAGGAGCTGATTGATTTCCTGACGACATGGTCTGTCTATGTATTAGATGTCATACACTTCGAGGAAATGTAGACAAGGGTAGATTTGTACTCACTGCTGTGGCATTGGGTTTACAACTATCATTTGTTTTGATTTAACGATATTGGCGGATTTATCAACCAGTCGCAAGCATTTTTTCTTAATTAATATTGTTAGAAATGCCAATACAACTAGGGATATTAGATCACTTGTCTTCCTCTCCTTAAGAATTTTGTGATAAAGAATCAAATAATTATTGACCAAGGCATTGATTCATTACTTTACTTTTCCAATGCAAGTCCATTTCATTTGTTTTTCATCTGCTTTTCCATGCTGCTATTCCCCAAAGCTTCAGCTGGCCATTACAAAGGGCTCAGTCTACCCATGCAAGGTCAACTATAATCAACTTCAGACAATGTCATCGCCTTGCTTTTCCAAAGAACTAGGCAGAAGAAGACGACTCCTCTGGGCTTTTAAGGACCTGCTGCATTTTACCATTCAATTACTGTTCATTAGATAGTGTACATCCATTAATCAGACCGAGATGTTCTGCTAGTCCTCAGCAGGGACAGTGAACTGGGGAAATTTATACCTGCTTCCTGTCTAGGCCACTGCTTTAGTGATGAGAGGTGACATATTGGAACTCACTGAAGCTTTCAGTATAGATACCCTAGACTGAACTGGTACTCCAATCTTGGTATCTGTTTTCAAGTGAAATTCCTCACTTCAAGGAATCCTGTCTTTAGATGTTAAAAAACATCGGCTTCGTCAGAGATTTACTGCCTAAGTGAAAGACTATTACGTATCACATATATCACTGAAAGGCGAGAAAGCTGACAGATTTACTGATTAGAGCTGCATATGCATGGAATATGACTAGATGATGATATGAGAAACTGATTTATGTTTTCCAGGAGGCTAAAGGAAGGGAGCTGTCGCACAGGCTTTGCAGAATATGGTCACGGATGTCCTGATTTTTCAAGGGTAGGTCCATCAAAGGATGAAGTCTAGTAGCAACTCACCAGGAGCTCCAGTAGCGGCTCCTGCGTTCCCCTCCACAGCACCTAATGCACCCATAAAGAGACCGCTAATACACTATGCATTACCACTCCCTCCCTCACATTGCATGTGAGGATCCACAACTACCTCTCAACATCTGGGAGAGCTTTACTTTATGCTTTATGGAGGACATCTGGTTAAGTGGGATTTTTTTTCTGCCTTTCCAATTTCCAATGACTTATTTTAAGTGTTAAAGGCACCTGTACGTGAAGGTGTGACATGCTGAGAGCCTGGGATTGTTCAATATTGTTTATATTTCACATGTTTTTTGCAATTTAGAACCACTCAGAGAGAATAAGAGAGATATGTACATTGTTATTATGAAAACACATTACCTTTTATGATTTATTTTCAGCAGAATTGCATGGTCTTGCTTTTATATGAGTGATCTAGAATCAAGCACATCTGAAAAAAAAGAAAACACAGTGTTATCTCCCTCGTCAGGAACTGTGCCTTTGGGTAGGTTCAGGCAATTTTATTCTAATTGCTGACAAAACAAAGAATTTGGTTTTGCGGCCTATTCAGTGCTTTGCCAGCATCTCTGATCATCCCTAGTGAGAATTCCAAAGGTCCTTAAATGGAACGGGATGTAAATCCCAGCAGGTGGTTATCACTGTCTGCCCTTCAATCTAAGTTTCACTCTGTGAGTGTGACACCAGGAAAATCACTGCAGCCTGTGTTATCAGCAGGCTCTCTTCCCAGCTCACAATCCCCTCATACTATAAAGAAAGTACAGACATACATGAACATGAGAGCTCATATGTGGATGGAGTCATCTAACAGACAGTAGTTTATATTCAGTGTTGCTTATATCGCTGCACATTACTTCCGTGTACATACATGGAGTTTGTTTCAATTATCTTCATATTGATAGTACTAGAGGTTGAGATGCAGACCCTTACATTCTGCTACTGACTATGATTTCCCTGCAGAATATCAATGGGCACTGCAGGGGCATTCGGAATAAGTAACAGTGCGTTATAGCTTGCCGATTTGAGGCCTGCACACTCATTTTCCTGTTCCTATTGAGTTATATTGTTGTTTCTTATGAATTGTTCTGCATCCTTCATGCTGCATATTCTGGAGGTGTCAGTGGATGTGGAGATGACACAGATGCAAAGCATAGCTGGAGACACAGAGGGAAGTGGAATGTAAGAGGAAATGCAACTTATTGGTGACAAAATTGAGCCCGCTTTGCGTCAAAATGTTTCTGTCCAGGCCAGCTTTATTCTTGAAAAGAAAGACTGGGAGGGCTTTGTCTAAAGCTAAAATTTACCATCAAAGTATTTCTCTTGTCTTATATTTTTCCTGTAAGGTTTCTCACCTTATACTCTGTAAGTAGAAACAAGAGATCCTTCTGGGTATGGTTTGGCTGAGATTCTCCTTCAAAAGTTATTGGCACCATGTACAATGGCCTTATAATTTATGAGAACTGTTAAGACCTCCGACAGAAGTTGTAAAGCATCTTGACTGATTGGGTAGATGTGAGATGTGTGCAGTCATGGCATATTGTTGCCTGCATGCGTGCACAACATGCAGAGAGTTCCACTGCTTGCTCTGTCACAGATAAATTACTCCTCACAGTCAAATTAAGTTGTTGTAAATCACCTTGTGGACCCGTGAGTAGTCCTGAGTGACGACCTTTACGCCTCTTTGACTTTAACTCTTATTTATGTTAATCACATCTGTATTATACTGACAATATAACTGTGTCACATTCAGAAAAGCCATTGCTTTGCAGACCATATGACAGAGAACTTAAACACAATGGGGTTGTTTGAAATAAAGTTTTAGGATGATGGAACAGTCCTTGAAATTTGACATATTTTGATTGATGTGTGTTTCATTCTCAAAAGCATGTATTGTAAGATGCATGCATGAATGCTTAGTCTACATATAGAATCCCCTCGCAAAGAACTCATGATAATTATGACACTTTATTAATCACATGCTCTCTACTTGTTAGTCCTTTTATGACATTTTGTCTTGCTTTACTCACTCCGCATTGTAGAATCGTTAATAAAGCAAAGAAGAATGTTATTCATCACTGACAGCCTTTGTTAACTACAGTACAGTTGGTGGAAAATGTATGCTTTTCTTCTCATTCATCATACGCGTGTCATGAGAGGCCTTCAACAGTCCGCAGCTCCCAAAAGCAGTAAGTCTTTTTCCAGCGTAAAAATAATAAGTTCCAAAGGCCGTGTGTTGAAAATCAACCATTGTGATGTGAAAGAGGCATCTGTGTGATCTCTGGTGCACTTGAGACGACAGATGAAGTGCACCACTGCCCAGTCACACATTAGCTTTGATTGCGAGTTTGTTGTGTGTGCAGCTCATAGCTTTCAACTGTGCCTCGAGATGAAAGACAACCTTGTCCACAGTGTGTCCACCGCGGACTCCCGCTACTGCTTATTTGATCCAGCCACTATCATCACTATTTTCTTACAATTCCTCACCATGCTGTGTTGAGCGTTATGTATAATTCATCATCCAGAGCATCCTGTGACAGCACCCTGTCTCAGCTCCATTTTAATTTAATGCCTATCTTCTCTTCCTTCATCTGGTGTTGACTGTGGTCAGTGTAGCACTAAGGTGCGTCTTTGTTGTGTCCAGTGCACATGCTTTGATGTTCCTGCCTCCCTTGGTAAGAGCCTCGCCACTCAGTGCCAGCCTTCTCATTTGCTTTTTCTAACCCTTTCTGTTTCTCTCTTTTCCAGTGTCACTGAACACAACATCAGATTGTTAAGGAGCAGCCATCCTCGCTCTTGCCTGTCTCCAAAGGCCAGCTGCTCATCTATGAGACGAAACAGTGTTATAAGCCAAATAAAAATGTCTTGCCTCTTGACAGCCCCGCCTTGGATATATAGCCTCTTATTTCAGTGAATATATTGTATAATTATGTATGGCTATGAATATTACATGGAGCCTCACACTGAGCTCATAGTAAGATGCCTAATTGCGGAGTTTAATTATTAAGGAGCAAAGGTCCTGAGCGAGTTTTGTGAGAAGCACTTTTGATAAATTATTTTTTGCAGTTTGTGATGAATTATTTTGGGGGCTTGTGTCTAATCAGTAGGCATAGTGGACCGACTAACTGCTCTTGAGAGAGACTTATCTTTCCATGGAGAGGAATTACTATGCTGATTAAATCCGCTGAAATCAACTAATAACTTAATGATATTGGAGTGGATCAAAAAAGAACCTCTTATAGTTGTGCAGCAAGGGTGCAGTGATGGGTAGAATGAGGGCTGTTGCTGTTGACCTTGGGGCACAGCTTTAATATTTCTGTGTAACATGAGGGTAGGGAAAGCGTGTGATGGTATGTACTAAAGCAAAGCTCATTTAAAAGACTGTCATACTGCTTTACTCTACACTTCATATGGAGCACTTCAAGGAAAAAGTCCAGAGAGGCTGACTAAACAAGGAATAATAAAGTAGATCTCCGTCAAGTAGCCACTAGACACAGCTGCTTGTGTAACTATAGTACTTTTGCTAGTGCCGCATCTTCCTCTCCAGCAAGACACCCACACAATAATATCCCCTATCTCGTTAAAAAGCATGCCCACTTCAAACAAACTTAGCATGCATGAAAGTTTAACTTTTGGCCTCAGTTTTATGTTGGAAACCATTTCAAAATGAATAAAGCAGGCTTTTTGACATCTTTCCTCAAATATAAAACTGTTGCACCTGATGCGTTGTTCTCCAGTGCAGACAATAAGAACAATTGACCCACTTATTCGCAGTTCTGTGTCACGCTGTGCCAGTGTGAGATTTAGTTCACCGTAACAGTGGGATCGAAAGTTGGGTAATCGCTGGGCACTCTCATCCTCCTCCTACAAAATGCATGTGAGTCTAGCACTTGTGAAATGCAGTCAAGCTGCTTTTTGCAAGCCAGCGCCAATATGTGAATAATTGATTGATATTGATGTGAAGATTGCCTCAGTGTATGCAGTAGCTGTTTGCTTGGAAGTCTCCTGCAGAGGGTAGGAGCCTGACCATCTGCCAATAACACATCACGTTGGGCACTTGGGCAGCTCAAACACCTCAGTAAGCAGCTGAACAATAATTCTCAGTGTGAGGTTACTGTACATTAGCTATTTTCCTTTGGATGAGGTCGTGAAACAGCTTCGGCGAGGGCTCTACCAAGTTTCTGTAGGCAGATATCAGTTTTGTTCTCTTGCTGTAATAAAGTTGCAGTAATTGTAAGAAATGGATTTTGATCTGACATGACTTTGGGGTCTCAGAGACTTACATGGGCCATATAAAATCTCCTTTTATACTTTTTAAAAAGAATTTATCTCCAAAAACCTCTTGTGCAGTGACGATTTGGAAAATAGTGCTGCTATAGGACGTAGCATACATTACAATAGTCATGCATCAAATGCTACTGGGCATCTTTGCACAGCTGAAGAACAACTTACATATCGGTGCTTTTCTCAAGGACACATATTGGGAGCCATAGAAGGCTTAAAGCATGTTTTTCTTTCAAAAATGAATGAAGTTTTTCCTTTTTTTGGTATTTCTAAGTAAGATAAAAACAGTTGAAGGTCATTTTTTTTTATAAAGTATGTTCCTTGAGACCTGTATTGTGCCTCCTAGGAGACAAGATGGGCAGGTCATGTTATAAAAAGACCTTTTCACAACTGACATCATCCAGAGCCACCAGGAGGCCACTTTTCCTGCCTTTCCTGTTCCAGCCTGGTAGCTACCCACTGTCTGAAGCTAATGGCTGGAAGCACAGCTAAAAGCTCTCAGTGTGATAAGGTAATATGAAGTCAGAGGGAGAGTAAAAGACTGCTGTATCAGTGGGACCATATACACTGATTATACAGGGATGAGGAAATGGTCTAAAAATAAAAACAAATGGAGAATGTGAGATGATATCACTGACCCCAGATTGCTGACGGCAGTGTTTGAGTCACATCCAGATGGTTATGAAGCAGGGATGATGGGGAGGGCTGAGAGTTACTGCTGTCCTCTCCACTGATGTCATGCTTAGTAAAATAAGAATGGCATTCTGTTTTTCAATTGCAATAATGACTGATGAACATTAAGACTGAGAACAATGTTTAAATTTTATTTTCATATGATTTACAGCTCTACTGGATGTGATGCTTTGACCCACAATTGTTGATAAAACCATAATACTTGTGACATTTCAGCTCCTCTTAAACTACAAAAGGTTTTCTGTTAATTACTACCAGTTTAGATGTCTTTTAAACAAGCCACATCCTTTTAACATACTTTTTTTTATTCATTTGGTCCCTTGCAGCTTTTCTGGCACTAACATTTTGCACATACATTTGCATAAGGATTTGCTTTTTCATTTCTGTGCAGTTCCCCACTGCTCCCTTTTCTGTCCTTTTCCCTCCCCTTTATCAGTTCCCAGACTGGCTGTTCTTAGTAAGATGGATGTGTTCATTCCCAGTGCAGATGGCCGTCTTGTTACTCTGTGTACCTGGCTCACACTTTAACACCCAGCCGCCTTGTCTGGCCTGATGGGGCCATTGCCTGGGGAAAGAGCTCTAGTACTGCTCAGTGCAGCAAACATGTGCTGTGCAGTTCACTGCATGGATGCTCATCTATTTTGTCAGACTGGACCCTAGCAGAATGTACAACATATACGCAGTCAGCTAGTTTTTTAAGAATCTTTTAAGGATAACTTTATGATAAACTCTGTTATGCATATTTTGTTAACTTGCAGAAATATGTAATCTTTTTTTTTTTTTTTTTTAGCAACAAACACCTGATTATTGAGAAATTATTAATCTTGTTTAAAGGAAATACCGACCAAAGGGCACCTATAAACCTCTTTTTCTTTTTCTAGATGATCTACAGACAATGTCTGGAAATGACAATGTCATTTCAATTTTCTGTTTAGGTTTTTAAACAGTAATTTATTGACATCAATGTGAATGATGTTTCATTCTAGCATTTCTAGAATATGTTAATAACCTGTTTCATTATACTCCATGTAAAATACAAATCACACTATTTGTAAATTACAATATACAAATAATAATTGTGTTGCTGTGAATATGTGCAAATGATTGTACATCCTTTTAAATAACAGCAATCTCATCCTGTTGAATGGATTCATTCCATTTCATTGCCATATTTTTATGGCCGCTTTCATTTATTGATAAAAATATGTGTTTTTTTAGAATAGTTGTGTTGTTTGCTGCACGTTGATCTATGCATGATAAATAACCGATTACATGACATTATATCAGTTAAATCACATGCTGCATATTCTTTTTGTGTCCACATATCTAAATCTAGGAATGATCAGTTGTGTGAAATTGAAGTCTTTGTCTACCCTCTAACCATACAATTTCTTTCATTTCAATCTCAGCACGTAATCAGAATATTGTCCCTTAGCTGCTCTCATCACATGTAATGAATGTGCTGCCCCAAAGGTTAGAGCTATAATTGATTAAAAATCATAATGTTTTTTCATGCCTCAAAGTAGTCAGAGTAGTCAGTGATAAGTCTCAATCTGTGAGTGGGGATGCATGTAGATGCCTGTGTCTATATGTCTCCTGGTCTGTGCGTGCAGGACGGAACATCAAAGATGTGTGTGTGGTGCCTGTGTTTCATCTCGGCTAATGAAGAAGCTGAGAGTGTGCTTCTGGGTCACAGTGGGAACATGCACAGCGAGGTCACTTCAAAGACAGGATAATGACGGATTAAGTCTAAATCATGGCCATGCTTTGGTCGCAGTTTCACATCTACTGTGTCGTTTTGCATTTTATTAACAAATCATCGCAATATGATCCAGTAAAATGTGTCTGCCTTAATTTCCCTTGTCCATCTTACTCTGCACGAATCCTCTACATCCAGATTAGTGGATCATGGTTGGCAGAGTGGTGGGCCTTTTTATAAACCCTCGGTGGTGATGAAACATTCTTTCATTACTGTTCATATATGTCCCCATGTATTCAAGTTTTAATGAACTGCTCACTGCACAGTTTATTGCTTTGTGTTGTGTCCATGACAGTGATCAAGCTTTTTATTTATAAAAGCCCTACAGCTTCCAAAAAAAGATATTTTATCCTTGGTTACGTCTCCTCTGCATCAGCAACAGCAAAAGCATAGGTAAGGCTGGAGTTTCACAAGTAGTGCTTCAGCCATTTGATAAAGATGGCTTGCAGGAGGAAAGACTTGAATACTTTGGATATGTTAGCACTTTATGTTTTGCAGGATAGCAATTAATATGAATTTTTACCACACAATGTTTGATAACTGTATGAATAGTCAATCTTATGAGTAGTCAATCTTTGATGACCTGAAGGGTTTTAGTATGTAGGGATCAGACTTGGAAGTCAAAAGTACATCCTCCTCTAAACACTCAAAAACCTCTCCAAAACCTAGACACTCTAATCAGAAAATCACCCCAAGGGCTGTAATAAACAGTCTATCAGCTATAATTCAGAAAATGCCTGATTCCAGAATTTATAGCATCATAGGACTGTGGTAAAACAAACAAACAAAAACGTTAATATACTAATAACATATAATGATTAAATTTTTTTTAAACTAATGTAATGTTTGGTTGAATACCTTTAAATCTCAAGTTCTTAATGAAACGTTCATTGAAAAGACAAGTTAAAAAAAATGTGAAAAATAACCGATATCTTTAACATCACCAAAATCATTATTAACTAATTATTATTACAAAAGTTCGCTCATAGAATATACACAGATCCCAACTTGAGCAGATTTGTTTTTCATCAAACACATACCCTTGTTGCTTCAGGTGAAATAAAGTGGATAGGTAAATGTGCTCAGAAAAAAGGTAGAAAACAAATACAAAGTTAAATAACGAAAGGTTTTGAATAGAGTTAACAATTAATAACCTAAAAAATCGTAACTTTTCGGGATTTGACTTTATTGTGCTGCGTGTCGTGCCAATTATGCCAGAGAGTTCACTGCGCATGCGCAAACGTGTGGCTTACACTAACGCACTAGAATTTAGTGACAGGTAATTAGCTCACAAAAACACATGTGGAAAGGTGGAGACAATTAACTCCATGTTGTAATGAATGGAATATCAGCGTGACAGCATATACAAAACGCTACGTGGTGCCTCTGAAGAGTTTTTCTGAGTTTAATCTCTTTGCATTTTTCAGGCCCTGTGATAGACTGGCGAACTGTCCAGGGTTGTACCCTTTTTTAATATGTGACACTGTTGGGACAGGCTCCAGCTAGACGCGACCCTGAATTGGATGAAGCGGTTGATAAATTGGATGGATGGATTTATAAGGTGCTGCTGAAAACTGACTAACTTGCCTTCTGACTATCAGGATGGCATCAGCTAATCTGCAAACAGGTAAAATGTCTTCAGATGTTATAGTGTTTTGTAGGGAGATGACTGCAAGCAGTTCTGGGGATATTTCTTTAATTGCAGGTCAACACTAACAAATTATTACAAATAGATCAGTGCTCTGATCCTTCTGAGGAAAATATTAAGTCATTAAATCAGTTAACTAATACACAAAAGGCTTCATATCTATTAATAGTACGTGTATTCACAATGGAGTGTACAAGAGTGGAAAGAAAGTGAAATAAGAGAAAAAAAGGGGAAAAAGAAGTGTGTTATTTTGTGTTTAAAATCTAGAATGTCATTTTAAATATAACAAAATAATTAACAATGATCATGATATCTCTTTTTCAGCACATTAAGACATTTTAAGGAAAAAGCAACCCACACCAAATACAGTATATTAGTTTGCAGTTCTTACAGGGGGAAAAAAACACTGAAACATGCTGGAGAAAATATCATGCTGTGGGGCTGCATTGCTGCCTCCAGGAAAAAAGCACTAAAAGGCTTCAAATGAACAACTTTAAGCACTCAGAGAGCACAGACCCCCACAAAGCTGTTGTTGCAAAAAAAAAAAAAAAAAAAAAAAAAAGGTTGCTAATGATTATTGGCCTTATAGAGTTAGAAGCTGCAGTGGTATACCCATCTCGCCATAGTAAACCACCCTTTTCAAAACAAATGTTCCTTTTTAAAATAAACATGAAATTTTTCTTACAGCGTACATATATAATTTGATTTTTAGGAGCTATTTGTGACATGTTCCCAATTTTTCCTGTATGTGGGACCCTTAAATTGATAGGACCATATAGAAAGAATGATGTATCCGGTGACAGGTGTTGCTGCTTGGAGGGAACAAACATGTTGTGACTGCTTCACTGTCACTAGTTGATTTTACTGTTCTCTGTCCATTTGAAAGTAACACGAAGATGGATCTGTTGCCTGTTGTGGATTATTGCCAAGGATGACGACTTGTTGGACAAGCAATAAATAATAAACGCCAAGGAAAGTGCAAGGAATGGACATTTTCATTATCAATCATGCAGAACAAAACCATGACATGGCGAGTGCGTCATGGCCTGTGCCCCTCAGTGGCTTTAAAATCAATGTAGCCTCTCTAGCATGTGTTTGTTTCCACTCGTGTTCAGATTCCAGTTTGTTCGAGTTTGTATTTTTTGTTCTTTTTCTTGGGCTCCATCATTTAAATATTGATGTGAATACTGCAGAGAATTGCTGAAGCTAAAACTTGGTTGTCCATCTCCAGTCCAGAGACTTGGCTGAACCACAGAACCTCATTTGCTGTTGGCTCAGTGGCAGCTACCATTTCACCTGGGTTCTCCAATGTTTAATTGGCCTCATTATGTGATTAACTTAGCAAATTTAGCCCCTTACCCCCAAGGCACAGCTTTGAACACTGGCAGACCGCAAACCCTCCCAAAGTCACTCCATCATTGAAACCACAATGTCAGCATTGAGGCTGACCATCACATTCCACTGGGAGGTTTTCATTTTCTGCCAGAGATGCCTGCTTGCGTATATTAACCTTTGTACCTTTGACTCAACACACTGCTTTAAAAAAATGCAGTAATTCATTTTAGGATGATTAGCAATATATCATTGTTTCCCTACAAACGCTCAGTGTGCATATTATGTTGCTTATCATGCTTTATATGCGTTGCATGATTTCTGCAAGCTGTGTAAATTGTTGCATTGTGCGTACGTGTGTTGTGTCATTTGGGCTGATGTTTGCATTCAGACCATTGCACCGCTCTTTCAAATTGTGTGAAGTTCTATACGTGACACATAAATCTATTTTATTTCAGGGTGCAAAAAAGGTGCATGTTGTAATGCTGCTGTTCATCTTCAGTGTATTAGATGGATTAGATGTTACTTTTACATTCTCAAATCCAGCCCAGCCATGGAGGGAGCGGAAAGAGAGTAGATTTATGCAATCCAGCAAACACAATCTAATATTTGGAAAGCTCTGGCTGTTTCTGTGTGGGTTCATAGATATTGGTTTCATTTTGCTGATGTCCTCAGAGAATAGTATGGAAAATGAAAAGAAGATGGAAAAAACAAAGTCCATGATGTTAATCTG
Organism: Pseudomugil tenellus; assembly: GCA_037177515.1. Classification (NCBI taxonomy): domain Eukaryota; kingdom Metazoa; phylum Chordata; class Actinopteri; order Atheriniformes; family Pseudomugilidae; genus Pseudomugil; species Pseudomugil tenellus. The sequence continues at coordinate 11,790,327 of JBAMHX010000022.1, forward strand.
TCCTGTCATCACTGAAGTCTAACAGGTCCTCTCTGGGCTCCCTGACAGTTGGATGAAATGGCTGGTAAAGTGCCAATTTTACCACACCACTTATTTGCCAGCACTGCAGTAGGTTTGCTTCCTTGTTGAATATCCAATGGCTGAGAAGGCGATGAAGGCAAGGCGAGTGTTTGTGTGCATGTTTATGTGTTCGACGGTAGAGGAGGAGAGAGAAGTTTACAAATGGGATCCATCATTTTTCATGCGCAGGGGTGACATCCCTCCGTCAGCCAATTTCGCACCGATAGCTCAGTACCTTGGTTCATTGATATCTGCATTAGGGACCTTTGTTAAAGGTCTCATCTAAATGCATTGAAAAACGCCTTGCTCCTTCTGCTGTTGGAAGTGTGTGCGTGCATGCATGGTGCCTCTGCAAAGATTTGCAGACTTGGCTTTGTCTACATTAAGGTTAGTCTATGTGGCGCAGCCATGTGGTGTCACTGAACCTAGACGGGGAGAAAAAACAGCTTGTGAGAAAACCATCAACAAAGCCACTAGAGCAAGCTGCTACGAGTGCTCTCAGAGGTGTAGCTACGAGTGTTTTGCCACTCTGTTGTTACTGAGCAACTCTCATGTTGGCAGTGGCATGAATTTGATAAATGTATTCAAATGAAGCACTAAGAACGAAGCGTGACCTGTGAACTCCTTTTTAAGAAGAGGACATGAAGCATTGTGAAGAAGGCAATCTCACACTGATGTAAATATCACTGTGACTTCTGTATCAAGTTGGTTGGAGGAGGCCCATTAACCAAAACACTTTAGAGCCACTTTAAATTTCCCCACTAAACCCCCCCCCCCCCCCTTCATTTACTGTGCTTGTGCAGTCTTACAGTTCAAACCAACCTTACTGCATTCCCTGCTCCTATGAAGGGGATTTAATTTGCTATTCCTGTCCATCTATTTTACAGAGCCATGATGTGATACAGCAGAGGTGCCGAAGGGCTAATGTCGCTGTCAATCCACCGTCCCCCACCCTAGCTGCAATCTCATGGCTTAATTTCCACACAGATCCAAGTACCCTTGAGCTTTAAGAGGTCTCATTCACACACTTGAATAAAAATTGCCCCGAACTTACTTGGCCAGCAATTGCACAACACTTTGCTTGTAAGCAATGCTGCACTTTAAACATTTTTAGGAAGTTTCCTAAGTGTCACGTTTAAAGCTGAGCTACACCTAGCTTATCCAATGTATTTAATATTTTCAATATAAATGTGTGTCGAGTTTCATTTGTTTGCCCGTAGGTAGTTTGACTTACTCTCCCGACACTTTCATAAGATATATTAAGAATGGTAATTAATAAAGTTGATAATCTGAAATTGACTAATAATTTGGTGCTCCAGGAGATCCCTGCAGTGCAGTCCATTGGGATTTCATAGGCATAATCTATAGTTGAGTTCTATAAGATTCAGTTATGTTGTCCTTGTGCATATATTCAAATCCACTTTCAAATGACTTTGAAATTAATGATTTATATAAATTTTACAGACCATGTGGTATGTCACTATACAGAGACTGCTACATGAGTGATGCTGCGTCCCAGGATGTTTACACAGAGAATCGCAGAGGGAGCATCAGTCACTGCCTGTCACTTGTTTGACCTGAAAATATTAGTGTTTGACACGCTATTACTGTTTTGTCCCATTTTCACATCGGAACGTGTGGAGAATGAGAAAGTGTTCTTGGTCAGAGATGATCAACTTTCTGAAAAAAAAAACATAAAAGTGCATTTTTGCAGCGTGAAGGCCTTGACCCTCCCTTACTCATACTCTGCAAATCAAAGTGAGCTGTACCTTTTATTAATGCTTGTGGGTATTTACTCCATTTCAGAAAAAAACCTTCTTCCTGCCATTCTCCTTTTATCACGTGAGGCAGAAATGTCAGTTCTGCTGGATGTGGAATCTGTGCAGGGGTCACTGACAAAAGAAATTAGGTTTTATGCAGAGCATGCCTCAAAACACAACTCTGCCAACCTAAAGGTAGAAGCAAAAGCCCTACTAGTCCTTTTCGCCTCATCATTATTTCTTATAAATCCCAAACTAGCCAAGACCAGTGGCTTTGACAGCATGACTGATGAGTTTGCCATCGTGAATGTCAAAAGAAATGGTCTCGCGCACCTTATCTTCCCTGCTTCTCATTGTAAGTAAGATTTTTGAGGTGTGGGGGTGGGGGTTGTTGTGGAGAAAAGCCACGGCCATTGTGAGGAGCATTACCCAGTGATAATGAAGGGCATGCCGCTGTAGTGTCAGCGTCTCCACACAGACAGGCAGGGAAGCAGGAATGCTGGGCACTGCTGGCTGCATAGACTCCCATTCTTACATTTTATTTGGCCTTATGTCTTCATATGGAGACCCAAATACATGAGCATATTGATATATTTACATTATGTCAGCGCCATGATTGCCTTATCCCTTGCTGCCTTCACTCATTGGGTGAAAATGTCTGGAGGTAATCAAGTCAAATGTGCCCTTTGTGCACATTGCAAATTGTGCACGAGTGCATTTTGGAATTGTTTGGGTGATTTGTCTGTGCAATGCTGTTTTCTGACATATTCGATCTAACTGCAGATGTTGCTGTACAATTTGATTATTCATGTGATCCACTTTTAAGTCCCATACAGTCCATACATAATGGAGAAAAAAAATACAGATCATACATACTTGATGTTTTGGTTTCCACTCAGAAAGTCTTATTGCTCAATGAACAATTACAGTTTGTCTAAGTGCATTCAGAATTTAACCAAACCTTGCAAGTCAAGTGTAGATTTTTTCCTTTTTCATCCAGCACAACTTGCCATATGTATTTAAAGAGTCCTCTAGTTTGATGAGCCACATATCCCACTGAGGCCTGCGCTAAGGGTTTTTTAGTGATCCAGCCTGTAACTTGGCATGCGAATCTGCCAGCAGAGACGAAGGATAATGAGGTCGGATTCAGGTCTGAGCAGTGGCTGTTAGGCAGGAAGCTGCATATTTATGATGGCTTTAAGAAGCATTTATTGCCTCGTTTCCATCAGAACATTGTCTGCAGAGACCTGACAGCTTTCCTTGGAGATTACTCTCAGATACCCCAGGTTAGGTGGTGGCAGTGTGGCCAGATTGCCATCCTTTTTTGTCTGCTCACTCTTTCCTCTTGTTTTATGGCATTTTCCTATTTTTTCCCTCCAATATTCACACATTTCTCCACTTTATCTGTTTTTTTTCATTGTTATCAGCATCCTTTTCAGAAGTTTGCTGCACTTGATGTCACTTCATGTCTTCCAGTTCCAGTAATACAAATCAGGGTTAAAACGTTTGTTTACTGTGAAGGAGGGATAAGAGAGAGAGGGAGACAGCGCTGCGCTAAATGTCAAGAATGATGAGGTGGTTTAGGCTGGCAGTGCTTTTTCTATTAGGGCTGTCTTCACAAGGCATCATCACAAACTCTGACACCAGCAAATCGACTGCACAACGTATGCTCTGCAGGACTAAGTCTTCCAGGTTCACCGTTTCACTCAAAAATGAACTTCAGATGAATTCTTTTAAGAACATTTTCTTTTTTTCCCATGCAAGTGTCAAAAGTGAAGGAATGTGTGGTGTCAGACTGAACGTTCAGACCAAGGAATAATAGATTCTGGAATAACAAATCATTTTTGTCTTTCTGGGCAAAACCACATTCACAAAAAGACTCTTGCGTACTTGCGGCTGACATCTGCTTCTTTCAATAGTTAATTAGATGTATAGCCACTAATAGGATCTTGAAATTCTTACGAAAAAGTCTGTCGTTTTTAATGTCGTTAACCACAGGAAAGCAAGCATGTTATCAACTATTTGCTCAGCGATATGACAAGCCGCAGTGTGTTCACGCCTCCATGCCACTCCTGTATGTTTGCTGAGAGCCTTGTGTATGAGTTATATGATTCTTTCATGAGTTGTGCAGTGGCTGGCCTTTGATAGGCATACTCTCATTGAGCATTTCATAATTCCAGTGTAGGAGACCGTTTTTCCTGGCAAAGACGAGGACACTGGTTTCTTTAGATTGAGAAGAATATAAATTTAATAATGAAGATAAAAGAAGTTCAACATAC
>JBAMHX010000022.1:11810311-11824364 GCA_037177515.1 Pseudomugil tenellus
TATATATATGTTTGTGTATATAAATAAATAATGACATGGTAGCATTTCAGTAGGTAAACATTCATACCATTTTGCCACGTTACTATGCATTTAACTTTTAGCATAAAAAGCCAGTTATTATCCTGCAGGTGGTGAAGCATTCTGGATTTACTGTATTTCTTTTTTTCTGCAGCTTTTCACGCCATTCTTTAAATGCAGATAAACTGTTCTGCAGAGTAACATTTTGGTCTTTTAACCATTGTAACAACTTAATATGTTTGTTTGCAGCGAAAGACTCCTCTTTTGCCATGCTGTCCATATAAAGACCAGTTTCCACCAGGTGCATGGATTTTGGATAGTTCAGTGATTGCAAATTTGTGCCGAGGATTTGCTTTTGAAATGAACAGATTCTTTACACTGCTCCCACGTCTGATTTCCTGTCTGGTTCTATCTGAACTGCTGAGCTTGACACATTCTGTAAGCATGCTCTGACAAAAATAGACCCGGCACATATGTTTAGTGGAGAGCGGTGACGAGGTGTTTCTGGGGCACTTCCGACATGAGCTGCGGCAAGCACGGTGTGAGCCAAACCATTGACTAAAACGGGGGCAATTAGCTCCTAGTTTAAATTGGCCTTCAGGAACCTCCTTTTCTGCAACTCACATGGAACAAAAACCTATTGGCGCAAAGGTCAACATGTGGTGGTGTAACTTTGTTTTTGTTGAGTGCTGCTTATCTGTCATGATTCAGATGTAATCACTTTGCATTCAATTACACAATTGTGAAATTATTAGCAGACGTTTGCAATCTCTATAAATGTTGCAAGCAAACACAAGTTATCAAAACCATAGTGACCATTAATAATCTACAATACTAAAGCTAATTCATTCCACTAGAAAGGTATATTTAAGTGGTTCTTGAACTTTTTATGTCACATCATCTTACAGGATTTTAGCCTTTCCAGGTACCACCTCTATGTCTGACATGCAAATAGAAAAATAAGAAAAAGGTATGTTTGCCATACCAGTGCTTGATTATTTTTTTAGCTGAAAAAATACTAGCTACAATAAACACCCACAGACACCACTTGAAAGACAAATAGCACCAGACCATGTCAGGTTTACATTCAGATAAATATTTCTGAATGAAAACTATTACAGTTGTAGTATCAATTTCAAACAAAAACTCACCTTTTCAGATCTGCACTTTTGAATGAAGGACAGCAGATTATGTATTCTTTCCTCTTCCATTAAGGGTTGTGAACATGATTCATTATAAACAATTAAGTCTTCCCACACTTCAGTAACAGAAGGACTGAATGCAAAGTGCTTAATTAGAAAAATATTTTGTCACTAAAAAAAAAATGTTAAACTTGACCAGCAAGTTATTGCACCTTCATCATCATCATCCTCGAATCTGTGTTCATGTCCCTATGACTGGAACCTCTGACGTATTCACAGCGCCCTAGGTCACCAGGAACCCTGATTTTAGTTCAGTTGAACATACAGACTTAAAAGCAAAACAGGCTTTTAATACAAAACCAAGGGTCTTTATCGTCCTCAGTTTTAGAATTGGAGACCAAAAAAAAAAAAAAGGTTACTCACATAAATACAACGTATTACCCACCGTTGGGGATATCATATTTAGAAGACATGAATAAGGTATGTGAGCATAAATATAAATCTATAGAAAACAGAAGAAAATGCCAGAGTAATACACACAGCTTCACTTACGTTGGTTAAGTATAAATATATAGTTCAACATTGTGTTCACTGGACTTTACTTCAGTGGTATGGAAAAAGTTTCAAAATATTTTTTTAAATGTGCAGTTGAAAACTATTTGTTGGAGAAATAGTTGTGTATTAAAATTGTGTAATGACCGTTTTAAAAAAAAAAAAAAAAAATTCTCATTCTCCAGTTTCGGGACTAGTAACTGTACTGACACAAATAAAAGCTTCCTCTGAATGTTGGATCTTTTCCTGCTATTTATTGCAGCGTCATTAGCTGCGTTTTCCTTAGAACATAAATCCTAATATCGCAATAAAATTTCAGTAATGGAAATTCCTAAAGAGAAAAAAAAAGAAATCAACTATTGTTAAAGCTTTTTCTCTTGTGAGGTGATTTCTTAGATGTTTAAATTCAGAAATATGTCAAGAAGTCTAATGGAAACACTTTTTCCTCAATTATTCTCAGGCTTGGTGTAGGGGGTCATGTACCCGGTTTGTTTCCAGTAAAGTATAATATGGAGCAAATACCAAAACACAGAAATTTATTAAATGAGGCAAATTCTCTACAGCAGGTAGATAAGACCTAGCATGTGGCTATCTAGCATGAGCTACAATTCTCATAAAATCTCATCAGCCTGACAAGACTTTGAGAACCGGGGCTCATGCGCTTAAGACAGTTGATTAGAAACACATGCAAACTGCAATTGTTTATTGAAACTTTACAAATATTAACCCTTTCTCATTTAGTTTACAAGGAGCAGATGGATCACGACACAAAGTGGTTTTAACTATTTAGAGTTTTAATGGGGGAATTTTGGTTTGGTGATGATGATGATTATGATGATATATGACCATTTATGGGTCCGAGGTGTAAAATGCGTTGCAGGAAGAGCTATTTTATAATGGTTGTATAATGACACCATGAGAATGGTGAATTGAAAACATGATTATTCAGTTAGATTAGAAGGAGATGGAGTGTCTGCTAATCAGTGGGTTCATCACAGCTTGGCTTTTTGAACTTTCACAAAGTCTTGTGATCCATTTTCAATAAAACGCATTTAAAATACTTAGAAAATTAGATTTATTAAAATGTATTGTTCTTTTTTAAAATTGTTACTTTCTTATTATTGTATCGCATCGATTTGCAAATATGTTTTGATTTGCAAAGGAGGGACAAGAGAAAATTCTCATATTTGAACAGCCATTTTTTTCTACCTCCAGGTGCATATGCACACATGCAGCACAGATTCTGTCTCCCTGCTTATCATGGTTAGTTGGTAATTCTGCTCAAGGTTCAATGAGCCATCAGTCGGAAAATGTCCTAAGCCTGATTGTCAGTCAGTGTGAGTTGAATGTCAGGCCCCCAGCGCTTGCCCCAGGGATTGCTCTTTAGATCAGCTGTTGCTAGCTGAGCCAGCAGCTAACAGAACACTGGGGAGCTCCAGGTGGGTTTGATTAGCTCTCCATGGAAGAGGGGTCAAGGGAAGCCAGCTCAGGTTGCCTTCATAAAGGTGGAAAGGAAGCAAAATAAGAGAGGGGAAAGAGCAAGGGGGTGTGTCAGAGAAGCAAATGAATGGTTGCGGGGTTGTGAATGGGGAATTAGACACATGTCGACCAAGGTCTCAATTTTCCTGCAATCAGCACGACACCTGGCCTCGTCTTAATTGGTCAGGATACCTCCCCTAATCCGTTGTCTGTCCTCAGTGTCTGGAGCCCTTTAAGCTCCATTCTGCACTACGGCAAATGGACAAAAGCAGGGATGAAAAAGGGGGCCTCTCTTTGAGACTTAATCCAATTAAATAACTGTTAGAGAACCATGAGTAGACTTTCACATCCCTTTTAAAAGTAGACAAGAACTCATGCAACCTCTGCGACCCTGGAGTATGCCATCTCGTTAAGAGTCGCAGCGGGGACCACATCCCCTCTCTGGAGCCCTCTGACCAGTTGGTGTGCTTTAAAAAAGGGAGAGGATAAATGCTCCGGGTTCAAATCACAGCTAGTCTGCATCTTATCCAACCCTGAACTCTCCTGATAGTTGTGTAATGAAACTTGTGTTTGTTTTTTAGTTTAAACTTAATTAACTCTTTAACATTCCAATGTAAACACAACAAAACAAAATGAAACAAAACAACACAAGAGCCAGCCTAGTATACCAAAGTAGAGAGTGCACTGCAGGGACCGATCTGATTTATTCATATTTACAGAATTATGATTGCCTTAGGTGATATCTCTGCCTGTAAATACATGAATATGCATTGCTGCTTTTTAGGCTGGTAATATGGTTCCCACACACTTCCCATTTATATTCCCGAAATATATTCCAGCTTTGCACTAAGAAACTATTATTTTCAATCTTGAATCACATCAAAGTGTTATTAACTTGTGATCTGTCCTGCTGAAGTGGCCCAGCCTCTGAGCCACACCCTAAATATTTGCTAAAGGAGGGGCACCAGCTGGCCAATAATGTTCTTCCATAGTGATCAAACAATGAAATTTAATCAGTCGCCTCTAGTCTGCTTCCCATAAAAATGTGTTCTCTAATATAAAGTTCATTTCTATGAATATTAAAGCAGCATATCATCTGTTGAATATTTTATTTGATCTGCACCTTTTAATAATGCAAAATGAGAATAGAACATTGGCCCCTTTTTCTAAGTTGACGACATTGTCCAGTGTTGTATGTATTACAAGCTGCAGTATCAGTGATATAAGAGGTAAAAATGCAGATTACCCTACAGCTAAAAGCACTTAGGCTGTTATTGTAATGTAGTGAATCAGGAGGATGAAGGTTAAAGTAGATGTGGGAAATGAAGTGAAGTGAAGCATTCTTTGGCACCTGCTCACTCTCAATATTCGTTCGTTTACTATGAATCAACTTCAGTTGGAACAGTTGGAGAAACGGCAAATATTTTGCAGTTATTAAGTTTGCTATCATTATGTAAGGCCCGCACAAGCTTTTTATACAGCTTTGGATGCTTATTTAGTATAATTGTGGAACATTATAAAGATGCAAATGAAGTGTGTAGACTTGGCAATCCTGTTGGAAAAAGCCTTGAGGCTGTCTTCCTTTGTTTCATTTCCCTCTCAGCCATGTTCTAATTGTGTTATCCCCTTCATTTTAGTCATTTGCTTCTCTCGTTTGCTGTCTCCCTCATCTGAATGTCTTTGTATGGCGCCGTCATCTAGGTGATAATTGCATTGCCAGTCCCCCATAAGAGACATTCTTAATTATTCCAGCATTAGGCGGTAGTTATACAGGCAGTTAATGCTTGACTTCACAATTATATACTTTGTTTGATTGCATTTTATCAGCTGGATACAATGAGCTTATTTGGATCTGACAAAAGTAACATCAGAGTTTCATACAAACGATAAGTGATGTGACCGTCCCTGTATTGCTTCCATTCACATGCAAACTTGCATGTTACATTTAAGTACCTTTTAATGTCACAAACACCAGTGTGATATTAGTTGCATGAGAATGTAGACATAGATTGAGCTGTCAAAACTTAATCTCAGTCTTATTTAGTCTGTTTTTGAGGATTTCGTGCTTGTTTTGCATCCTATTAAATCTCACCTTGCCATCAAACAGTTGAATTTGGATCACTTCCCTCTTATCCATATGAATTGCACAAATGCCACACCTCTAATGTGTAGATGAGTTGTTTGTACAAGCTAGTAAAGTTTCTCTAAGTCCTGTCTTCAGGATCTGAGGAACATATTTTTCAATAAGTTGCTAATAAGTACCATCGTATTTTATATGGTGCTTTATAATGTGAGTCAGGGCTAATTACACCGAGGTGTACACCTGGCACCTGCCCACACTACCACATTCCTTTGTCTTTAAAGGATTGGCCTTGGCATCAAAGCTCCCTAATTTTGATTATATTTTGGCTCTGGTCTGTGTTGGCTGTAACTTAAACAGATTTGAGATTTGAGTATTGCATGTTAGAGAGGCCTCTGCTGTATATCCCACCATAGCTGAATATTAAAACGTATATTTTATTGTCCAAGAAAACTGCAAGCATGAAACTTGAGCATCACTTCCCTTATCTGTAGAAGCTCTGCTGTATCTGTTATTACTCAAAATTCAGCATACAGCCTTTTAACTGCGCAGTCCACCAACGGCCCAGTCAAGTGCACCGTTCTGGACAGAGCCTAACTGAACGCTGTTCACTTGCCAACATAATTACAAGCTAAATTGGGCTCAGGTATTGCCAGTCAGCACACCAGATGTCACATTCGATTTAAAAAACACTTTAGTGACACCTGACGGTATGGGCAGGACCAGCTAGTGAAGAGTAGAGGCCAATATTCAAATGCAAGTTAACCCGGAAAGCACTGTTCGCAGATGTGCATTTACATTGTTTGCTAACTGCCAATTCATTGCTTATTCTGTTCTTAATTACAGTCTACAAGCTTGGCTAGTTTTTGACTGCCATTTTCATTCATGATAAGGGTAGAACAGCAGTACTCAGGCAAAGTGGTATGCTTAATCAGGGCTGGAAATGCAAGTGTCGTGGTGCATATGGCAATGAAAATTACTTGCACCAAAAATATTTTAGTGAAATACTAACTAAATCTATTTAAAGCTGTCAATCTAAATGTCATTGTATAAAAATCTTACAAGAGCAAAAACACACATATTAAACCGGTTTTCAGTTTAGTTTCTTATGGCTGGTTTGGTTATTATTCAGTGGTGGTATCGATTCATATGTTCAGAGTTGATAACATGTACAAAATTAAAAGATAATTCAAAACTGGTGGATTGCAAATGTTGTTTATGTAAAAATAATTATGAAAACAAAAGTACAAGAAGTTTATACACACTTGTGGATGCTCATCTGCAGCTCTGATATACAGTATTCTAGCTGTTTCTAAGACTGCACTCTTCTGGGTGGAGATGTCTGAAGTCTCTCCAAGTATCTGTTGGAGTCTCATCTATGTGCAAACCACTGGAAAACATTTTTCGAAGCCTCAAGCTCAACAGTTTTATTTCTTCGAGTAGACACAATACAAAAATATAAAGACGCATATGTTCAGTCACAAAGCTCCACCGCGATGTTGAAACTTTGAACCAGCCGGGTATGACGTCAGGACAGGATGCATCCTGAGGTCATGACCTTTTATTTGCACTTAATATAAGGTCGGTTAAAGAAATAGTTCCAGAGATATAGCCAAAAATAAATTTTTCGAATAAAGTGCCACCTAGTGAGGAAACCATAAATTTGATAATCGTGAAATTCGATACAGATTGTCCTCTTGGGAACCTAAACAGGTATACTGTGTATCAAAATCCAATTGTAAAAAGTTCCAGATATGTATGCAAAAAGGCTCACCTCACCACCGGGCTCACGCTGGCGGCGGCGGTCATGATGGAATCAGGGATATAAAATTACAGCCCCAATAATTAGTTTCTTGCACTCCTTATAAAACTTCAAGTTTATTTGTTTCAGTCTTTTGATGCCAACATAATAAAATAATTTAGAAGGGAAATCAAGTAACCAGAATATTTCATTCCAACTGAATCCCGTATGCTCTATAAACAATAAATACTACTACTAATACTACTACTACTACTACTACTACTACTACTACTACTACTACTACTGCTACAAAAAAGGGAAAAAAACACATTTCCCTTTGACTTCCAGTTGATCTTGAGCCAAAATGTTGAGCCAAAATGTTGACAAATAAACAAGACCATACATCTGAAATGTCTTCAGCAGACCATTCCACGCTGACAATCATCAATCCCATGCTGACTTGGTTATGTTTGAACAGCAAAGGTATTGGTTAAAAAGAGGTATTTGTTGTTTTTCGTCCTCAAAGTGTAACTCTCAGTGAATGATTCACAACATGTCAAACTGCACTGCAAGTGCAACTTAGGTTTTTAGAAAACTGCACATGACATGCCAAGATTGAATGTTACTAAAATTTGCATGATTTTGACCAAACTATGTGCATTTACCTTCACTTTAGCACAAAAAATAGGTTATTATCCTGCAGGTGGTGAAAAATATTCTCTGTATTTCCTCCCTGATGCAACATGCAGATTTGTTTCCAGCCTGTGTGGAAGTTTAGTTTATCTGATGTTATGGTTCAGATGTAATCTTTTTATGGAAAGTGATGATTTGGAAGGATCTTTACGATTAATTAATCCACCTGTTTAATACCATGATTAATTGTGAAATTAAGTGATTGCGACAGTAGCTGACCCTAAGCTCACTTGACTTTTTCTATCAAAGTAACTGCAATAAATGATGATGCTCTATTAAGGAGCATCATCAGGAAAACGATTACAGAGGCAACAGATGAAATTGGATTATTTTCTCATAAGGGCTACACTATAGGACAAATCTTTTAATAAAAGCTTAACATGAAGCAGGAATACATTTGGACGTGCTGGGTATGGGACAGTTAAACAGAAAATATTTTGCTAACTCACTAATCTGTGGAGCTTCTGCTGCATCATACAGGTGATAAGCCAACAGGTGAGTCAGTAGACATGTCATATGAGATTAAGATTGCTACTCTGTTTAGTCAACATATAACATGACTGTCCATTTTTTTGTCCATGTTTTAAAATGTAATACTACTTCAGACAAATCTTAAAAATAACATTTCTATTACTCAAACAATGGCCAAATTTCAAAGATGGATGCATGGGTTGCATTATTTATCAAAAAAAGACAGAACAGAGAGTGCCCCATGCGTCTACTGTAATAGAATGGGTAGATGACATGAAGCAGTGGCCTAACGTTAGCTATGTTGTCATCGTAAATTACTTTTTAGTAAGGGTGTCGATGGCGATGAACTCTGTAACTATAAAAGCACAGAAGCTTATAAAAAAATGAAAAAAATAGGGAAATTATTATGAAGAAAGTAAGGAAGATGTACTGTCTTGAAAGCTGAAATGAAGTCAAGTCAACATATTAGCAAATCTAAACATCTGTTGTGGGTAATGACGAGAGAGAATGTAATGAAAACTATGGACTGTTCCTATATGATTGTTTTAAAAAGTACAAAATAAAGGATACTTCATGAACTAACCTGCACTAATAATCAGAGTACTTACGAGGCTCTTGTGTTGCACTTCAATAGTGCCGGTGGAAGCAGGTTTCTCCTGCTACGTGGTATCTAGTTAGCCTTTACCTTTTAATTTGCTGGTGATCGTTCGTAGCCCACATATAATTCTGGATCTGGATGCAGCTCTGTTGGTTTATGATCAGCAAAATAATAACAGAAGAAGTGGGTGAGTGTTTTAACTTCAGCGCTGCAAGCTATTGTTGTGAAATCGCCTCATCTCTTGCATCTTGCGAGTGACTTTATTGTCGTAACCTACTCTATTCATAAAATATGTAAGTTTCTGTGAGTTTTGTATGTTTCCAACAATGGCACATGTTGTCCCAAAGACATTTATGTGACTATATAAAATCAAATCGCACTTCTAAAATAGACTGTTATGCATGCTGGTTAGCAAAGACCGGAAGTGATGCATCCTTGGGTGACCAGGCATCATGGGACACCCAGTCTTATAACAGGACAGTGGTGGATAGCCTGAGATATAACGCAGATGTAGACTGTCGATTTTTATTCAGATGGGTTAATGACACTTGAAATATTCCCAGTTTGCAATGATAGAACTTACAAAAAAAGTTACTGCTCCTTTAACCATTAAGAGATTACAGTTGATGATCTTGTCTTTCTGAAATGGATCATGAATATGCATCTTGGGCATCATCCATCAGGCTTTTAGCCTACAGAGTACTCTTTACTCTTGTACTTTAAACTATCTAGTTCAATACTTTTTTCCTTAAATGATTTGTTACATTCTCTTCAAAGATAGCACTGATTTGAGACACAATTGTCACAATAATCTCCACCTTCCTGTCAGACATCTATCCATACACAAACTGTTTGCATTGGCTTCTGTCCACCCACACACTTACTGCTGTGACAAACACATGCACAGCAGTCATTGCCCATGCAGGAGGACATACATCAAGACCACCGTGTGGACATCAAAGATCAAATTACACCTCCCAGTATGAGACACATTGATAACCCCGATGTCAGTAGGAATCCAATCAAAATCTAAATTGCACCCCACTAAAATGGCCCCCTTGATTAGTTCTCCAATAAAATCCATTTCCTGCCCTTGTGCCTATTTTAGACAGTTTATTTCCCCTGTGGTATCAAGCAATAGGCTCTACCAGGACTTCCATCTTTGAATGCCTCATGTGATGTGTGTCTGGAGTGCTTTACGGGGGCTTGATACTTCTGTCCACACTGTGACCACCTCCAATGATTATACAAGCCCTACTCTGTGCTTTTCCAGTATTAACTGCTGGTTCTACCTGTCCTGACCAGCCTTGATTAATACGACTTAGAACATGGTAGTACTTAATTATATATTTTTATTTTCCTAAATTGTCTTTAATTGCAGAGCTGCCGTGCAAGGGAAAAAAAACCCCAGATCTTAACCAGTTCACACAAATCCTGTTATGATTGATTGACTTGTACAAAAATCTAATCTCCTGATATGTAGTATTTCAAAAGTCAACAGAAAATATCTCCCACGTATCTCCATTATTAAATGTTTTGCCAAGTTTTATATAAATTCAGCGAGACAGAATAACCTCAGCTAGTATTTTTTTTAATGCCAGACATATTTTTTTATGTCTTTTTTTCCCCCTATTGCATTTACCTCTTTGGTTGTTACAGTTTGTACATTTAATTTTCCTGTGTTTGACACGGATGTTGCTCTTTATTTCTGAGTAACACCACTTAACTAAATTGCAAATTACATCATTGGTGGCTTAGTCAGACTTCTATTTATGAGCATAAGAATGAAGATTTTTACAGTGCAACAAAAAATAGAATGCAGTTCAATACATTCCTCACTGTAGGTACTTGTAAGCTTTGTGTTTCTACTGTAAATATAATATTGTGCATTTAGTTGTCAGTCCTCTGCAGCAAAGTTTTCACAGAAAAGGTATTACTTGCTTTTAAACTAGATTTTGTCTGATTCAGATCATAAAATTGTGCGTTGGTAGACAGTCTTGGATAGCTTTAACATTTAAAAGTTATACAAGTGATTTATATTACTGTGCTAATGTTAAGATGGTCTTTTCAGTCAACATTTATCTTTTAAAATGACTGGCTTTACTTAAAAAGTTTATTTGATTTCTCAACCTCAAGACGTAAAATTTTGTGGTATTGTCTAAAGTACTTAACAAATTATGCATGCAAACATAAAATGGAACTTCCATATATGTAGGGTTTTTTTTTTTTTTTTTTTTTTTACTTTACAGCAAGAATCCCCGAATTCGATCCTCGAGGGCCGGTATCCTGCAGGTATTCCGTTTAAGTCAGGAAACTTTCAATACCTACAGGGCCTTCGAACCAAATTTGGGGAGCCCTGTCTTACAGAAAGACAGTAAATAACATTGCTGGTGACATCTAGCGTGCCATATAACAAGCAACATTTTGACTTGTTTCCTTAGGAGTGCTTTAGACAGAAACTAGGAGAAAACCAGTCATTTTTGTACAGCTACAGCTTTTGCTAGATCATCAGTTTAGTGGTGTGATTTTCAGCCGGAAATTGCCTCTTTAATACCAAAGCAGAGTTCTTCCTTGCTTACAGATGCTGATTATCCCACACGCACAGGTAACTTATTGTGATTGCTTCGTCTCTTGATTTGACTTAATGCAAAACTGTCCATGATGTTAAACATGCTTCTCCATTTATACATTTTCTCTTTTATCTGTTTTGTCTAAATAAAATGGAAATTGCGTTATTTGCAGAGTTCCTCAAAAGTGGACATGAAGGTAGGTTGTGTGTTGTCGCTGCTTGCGTGTGATGCAATACTGTAAGCAAAATGCTGCTCTAAGGCAATGCAGTGTCTCAGAAAAAAAGTGAAGTACCATTACTTAGCCTCAGGACACTGCTAGGCATTGCATGGTGGCTACTGGAATGTACATAATAAATGTCACTGTAGCATCAAAATGAGTCAGAATGACATATGTTTTTAAGGTCAGAAGGTCAAAATGTGCTACTTTAAATTTCTCCACAAAACTGATTATCGTGGGAAATGTATTGCTTGGGCATGCATCAGTTCAAATGAAAGCAGGACAAACATAAACTTTTATCTTTGTTGTGGACAGCAGCCACCTGGATAACATTGCATTTATTTTGTGGTTGCTTTATAATGTGCTCTCACTCAATATGGAACCTGTTCCAATGGCGTTTGTCCATATACACATTTAAACAGTGAAAGAAGCAGAAAAAAGGAGCCTGTTTTGAAAATAAAACTTTTTTCTTTTTTTCTTCTATTAAAGAGGTTCACTAGACATTTTCTCAGACAAAAAGCTTATCAGCTCAGTCCTTTTATGAAGTGAAATATGATTTTGAATGGCTTGGCATGAGTAAGATAATTTGTTCAAAAGTCTTCGAGCCCCTTTAAAGCATTGTCAAATAAAATACTCATGGCTTTACCACAGCAAACCATGCAGTAAAAGCACAACAAACATTTTTAAATATCAAAATCTTTTCTCCAAATCTTTTCTATTAAAATAATCATCACCAACTAATTGCACTGTAAAGTGCATAAAATTGAACCATTTAATATAGCATCATACTGACCCCTGCACTTCCATTAAATGTAATTAATTCTCCATCTGTGATAGAGGAATGATTTAGCATTGGACTTGAGAAAACATCCAGCTGCCTGGTGCAGATTTCGTCTCTCTGTCCGGATGAAGTGTGTGACAACTTGACACGTGGATGTAATTGTGTCACATATAAAGTTTACTAAAATGGAAATTGACCATCCTCAGCTGTTTTACAGCAGAATTACCTCATTTACCACATTGACATTATTGACCTCTTTTACAGCTGGAGAAGGGATTGTGGTGACCTCAGCCTGTAAACACATTGGGAGGGATCAATACACCAAAGTCAGAGTTCAGTTGGCTCCCCCAGCCAGGTTGATTGCAGAATGAACTCCATTAAAAGTTTCCAAAGCCCAACAGTCAAACGTCATTTGGCTCGCATGTCAGAAAGCATCTGCAGCAAACCCCAAGACACTTTGGAGGTAATGCAGTTTGTTTTGGGGGCTTTAATTGCAGGTGTACCCGTGCCAGTAACTGAAGGACTGTGCAGGGGGATTTTGGTAAAAGGAGCCATTGAGATTAGAATCAAAGGCCTGTCTAAAGACAAAGCTCTGGTCTGCTGACATCTGCTTCTACATTGACTGCTGTCCTTTTACATCTGTGACAGAAAAGTCTGGATCTCTGACCCATTCGATTATTTACTGCTCAGTGTTGTGCATGTCCTCCTCATCAGTCTTACTAAAGGACTTTTTTTTGGTGTCACCTCCTTATGTGTGGACACCTGCCATCGTCATTACTCCGAGCGATGTTTTTTTTCCCATCAATGAAGGGCATACAGAATAAAATTAGATACCTAGGTTGCCTCCACAGTGTTGACTCAATTCAGCATTTAGACTTAGGAGGTCTACAATAATTGCATTTAACTGAGCAACCCCCCCCACCCCCCAAGTCACACACTCCCTGCCATTACTTCTTGAAGAAGTTCAGACTGATGTTTTTCTGTTTGCTGCACCCCCTCTCCTGCCACTCCATGTATTCAGCTCTCTTCTTCCTGCAAACCACAGTCCAAGACTTTGCTCATCATTTACGTCACCCATTTCTTTTCCTTCCTCCTGTCACCACCCCCTCCCTCACCCCCCATCACCACCACCATCATCCCTCCAGTCTACGGTTGAGACTGGCTTTCCTTTCTATTTACAAAGATGAAGCCATAATGGCTCTCTCTTTGTGCTACTGTCGGCCACTCAGCCTTGGCAGCCCTGTCAACAGATAAATATTTCTTTTCTCCATTTTCCCTTTTATCACCAGCTGGGTTCAATTAGCACAAGTTACAGTCGTTTAATGAATGTCCTCTGTGGTGTTTGCTCCGCTCTCCTTCTTTCAAGGATGTGACTGCTTAAATTTGAAAGGTTTGCTCTGCGCTGCGTGAATGTGTGAGCTGGTGGGATTCAGGATGAGGAGTGTGGTGTGTTTTGTTTGCTGATTGATAAATGGCCTTATACTGCTAGTAGATAAAGGTGTGTGTGTACGGTGGGGAGGGGGGCTATGGCTTGGTTAAAGAAAGAAAAGTAGTACAGGGCCACCGTCTCCCCTTTAAGCTGTCCAAAGCTGTGACGTGTGGGCGACACTTTGTCCCTCTCCTTGCTTCTCTTTTCCAATCCCCACCATTCCAAACAAACAAAAAAGAAAAAGGGGGGGGGGGGGGGGGGGGGGGGGGGGGGGGGGGGGGG
>JBAMHX010000022.1:11839854-11857851 GCA_037177515.1 Pseudomugil tenellus
ATAAATTTAAATATAAAATAAATGTATTTATTTTTTTTTTACTGAGGTGTGATTTCTTGTCATGCTTGATTAGCCATGGCATTAAGCAGTAATATTGCCGTTAATCCACAACCTGTTCTCTTCAATAGATTTCTGCCAGAAAGTTGCATAAACCCTGGGGAGCTTCTTCTACTTCCGCGCTCTTAAGCCAGTCTCCTTCTCCGGCCCATGATTTTCTCACTGAGCGAGCTCCTGCCACGCTTTTTCAAATGCTAATGATAACCAGCGCTGAAAGCCTCAAATTGGGCCATGCAATTCAGCCTGTGGTGTTTGGTGAGGCCCTGCTCGTGTTGGAGACCATGGTTTTTCCCCCTGCCCCCCTCTGCAGTCTTTTGTGTGCTGCAGTAATAGGCACAGATGTTTCCCTGGCCTCACACAGGGCCACTTTCCCCCTAATCGCCACCTTGTATGCGGACGGCTTGCACCTGCCTCTGCAGCTCTCTTCTTATTCCTCTCCATCTCACTTACCTTGTCCTCTCTCTCTTTCTGTGTTTTTTTTTTCTGTCCATCACTCTCCCAACCACAATGAGATTCCCTGATGCCCCTCAAATTTCAGCCATTACTTCTATGCTGTCTAATTGTTTAAACATGGAATTGCAGGGAAGGAGAAGGGAAGACAAGAACTGGCTAGAAGGAGGGCGTAAAAAGGGGCCATGCTTTTTTTTTTTGTGGATTTCGGAATTGGTTAAAAAGTGCGTTGGGCGAGCCCCTTCTTACTCCAGCTGGAGAGAATTTGAAACATAATACCCTTGTAGCAGTGCAGCCAAACCTCAATGCTTATGGTGCATTTAGACCTCCTCCATGTATTGGACTAGTGGATTGAGGTGCTCAGGGAGGGGCTGCTGTGTGTGTTTGGGGGGGGGGGCTTAAAAATTGGACCAAAGTGCAGTTTGCTTCATAGCTCCTGTGGTGGTGTGTGATTTACCGTCATCTTCAAATGGTGCTTTCAAACTGAGTGTGGAAATGTGTCAAAATTTGGTCTCCGTGGGCACCTGGGGTAAAAAATCACATTCCTCCAACTGATGTTTTTCCAGCAAAATAAATTTAGTAAGTAGCTTAATCACCTTGAAATGAGTCCACGGCAGGTGCCAGTAAGTGCTAATGGCACATTTGCTGTGAGTTATGTTAATATTCAAAATAGGGAAAAGACCTTTTTTGGTAAAATTTAATGACAAGCAGCAAGAAACACTGCATTACTAGATCAAATTGCATTGCGTTTACCAACATTATCCTTCCACTTATTTTTTTACTCACTTTTTGTCTCTGACATCACTCATTCTGGTCTACATTTGTAGTGCGTCGCGTCTCAAAAGCATGGCTCATTTTCACAGCAAGATCCTTAGATGTGCTGTTGTCATGCAGAGTTTACAAAAGGGACCTCACTTTGCCAGTTTAGAACACGAATGAAAGGTGTAGAAAAGAAACAGGAACAGAAACAGCCAAGGGTTGAATCAGCCTCTTCTCTGATAAGGGAAAAGAAGCCTGTTGAAGGC
Organism: Pseudomugil tenellus; assembly: GCA_037177515.1. Lineage (NCBI taxonomy): Eukaryota > Metazoa > Chordata > Actinopteri > Atheriniformes > Pseudomugilidae > Pseudomugil > Pseudomugil tenellus. The sequence goes on from JBAMHX010000022.1 coordinate 11,841,387, forward strand.
CAAATAATTGATCATTACTGTGCACAATTCTGCAGCAGGATGTTAAAATTCAAAGTACTGTAGATTTCCTGCCTTCCAATAAAATTGCTTCTATGCAATATTCAGCTCAAAGGAAGTCAAGGCAATGATTGCTTGGAGAGGAGTGGGGGGAAGCATTGGACACTTCGTGACATATTTTGACACTTTTATTGCTCAGCAGAGATCTCTTTATTCCGCGTCTTCGCTGAGTGCATCATACTGTAATCATAACTTAACCATGACCTGGGGTGGGAGACATAGACTGGGACATTGCTTATGATGCAACATGAGACGAGAGAAGGTCGCTGACTTGGATTTTGCTTTGCTTTTTTGTGTCTCATCTGCATCCCAAAACAAATGGGAATTCAAGGCTGACTTGTTCCGTTTTGTTTAGAGAAGTTGCATCAAAACGATGGATGTTGAACTGTTGAACTGTTGAACTCGTGGGGTTTTATTGTTATTTTACACAAAAAAAAAAAAATATTCCATAGGAGCTTTTAGATAGAAACTTTACATTAATCAGTATCTCCCACTCAAAAACACACACACCCATAATATATGCACTACACCAGGCACACTCCATGCAGCATGATTATTCAGCTTTTCGTCAGCTGTTTGATTGCTTCTCTCAAAGGGCAAAGCCCTGCAGTAGCTTGCATGCAGGATAATTAGTGTTGTGATTGTACTCAATAACCACAGGCTTGTCTCCAATAGCCCACAGGCCACTTTGGTCAGTTTGACTTGATGCACACCAAAGGAACTTGAACTCACCGAGCCAATCAAGCATATTATTGCAGGTTACAAGGGTTTTGATGATATATTTATGCAGCATACATATGACAAGAATGCTGATTCTGTTGCAGCATCGACAGCAGCACCTTCCATTTGCTGAATAGACTGATTTATATTCAGTGGAGGCCAAAATCTTGCAAGGTGAAAAGGCAGAACATTATCACCAGATCACTTTTCACTTGCTTAGTTAATGAGATTTACAGCTGTCATATTTTGTGGGATTAATTTCAGGTCATTTATTTTGATTGAAATTCATAGAATTGATTGCTCAAAAGCTAAAGAGCCCTGCTTCATGTGTGCATTTAAAAGTTGTGAAAATGTATCCCCTCTTTCTGATCTGCTCAAAATTCATCCTTTAACCCCTGCTTTTCTTCACCCAACACACAGTTGCACACTGCATGACTACGTTAAGACATCCAATACATGAGCGGCTGCTTTGCACTGTTTTGACCTATCAGAGCAGAGTGAGCGCCTTAAAAGGCCTTATAGATGTTGGAGCTAATATAATGGAATTTAGATTAAAGGCACAAAACACATAACAGAAACAGGAATGAGAAAAAAAAAACTCCTGAGCTTAAACATCTGCTAAGCAGCTTATTTCTACTCATATTGTGATTTCCACCCTGTTGCATTATTTTATACTCATGCATTACATGTCTAGATACATTGATAATGAACCCAGAGTTGCTAAATAGTGTTATTGAAATTCCAAAGATCCTTTTTTCCTGTTCATGATTGTTTGCAGGGATCCAGATCTAACTATCATGCAAAACCTAATGAGAATTTATCCTATATGTTTTCGACAAACAGCCTGATATTTATTGTGGAGTTATTTGCATTAATACTGAAGGTCCTTCTATCTTGCAATGTTAAGAATACTTCAGAAGATTCCTGAATCCAGACAATATCACTCTAAAAATTGAACGGAATCTAATTTTGACCAACGTACCTTCTCAAAAAAAGTATGATCAAACTCCTTTTAATACATTTCATATAAAGTTGCTAACAGACAGACAGGCAGACAAATGCCTTAGAAAAAAAAAAACTCTGACAAACTATGCCACCTTCTTGATTGAGGTAACATTAAAATATGTAACTTTTAGTTGATCTAAATAATGAAACCACAAACCTCTGTTTGTATTATAAATATTATAATATAGACTCATTAAATTTGATAGTTTTATAGTAGCCTCTAATTTAAAAAATAAAGTGCTAAAATAAAAAAAAATGATATGATTTAAATTAGTTTGTCTGATAATAATATGAATATTTGGTACAGCCTGTAATCTGTTTAAAGACAATATGGCAGATTTTATTTTACTTTAGTAACCTAAAACAACAATACTTCAACATTTGACATGTTTTTTGCCTATTGTGGTTCACAGCGACAAATTTGCATTGCGTGATTAGGTGATTGACATATTTCTCTGACATCCTTGTGTCAGACTGCACATTTAGAAAGTCTTTGCAGGTCTTAATGAATATTGAGTGTTCTATCTCTTTTGCCTTCCAATTAATGAATAGATGTTGGTAATTATTTGACCAATGCCTCTCTCTCATGACATGTCCCATATCCATCACTAAGTTAAAAATAAATTAAAATCAATACAGCTGGCAGACTCTTAGGGCAGTGTCAGTGCTTCCTATGGAGGGACCCTTGCAGGTCTGAATAACAACTATTGATCCCCCTTGAGGAATATTCTCTTTTATCACCTCCCCTCCTCGACATGCACATGCATTCACACAAATACGCACACAAACCCAAGATAAGTGTTTCTTTTCCCTCTTTTCTCATTGCTGCATACATTGACAAAAACCTCTTCTTGTTTACTCTTATCGTCCCATCCCATGATAAGGAATGCAAAAAGATGGGGAAGTCAAAAACAAAAAGGCGGAGCTGTTTTAGATAAAAGCTGCCACTCTTGTGATTTATATTTCAGAGGACTTCTCACTCCCGTCCCATCCCCTCTGTCCCCCTGTACGGTAGGTGGCCATTGTGTAAACAGCTCCTTGAAAAACAAATGGCTCCCTAAATCGTTGTAAAGAGCTGTGGCAGCTCGATGCAACCGGAGGCCCTGGGAGAGAGGGGCTGGAGATAACGTGTGTCAGCAAACATTGACTGGGTTTTATCACAATGAGGTTTCTGTGTTGAAGGAGCTAAGAGGCTGGCCAGCAAATCGTCCTCCACCGAGAGCACACATTCCTACAGGTCAGGGCTCAGGGTTATGTGTGTGTTTGTGTGTGTAAGAGTGCAGAGGGACTCTGGGTATGTTTACGCTCTGGCCAATTCGACAATTCAGAGAAAAAGCTGCAGTTTTTTTTGGGTCAACCCACCCTTTTCCAGCCCTTGCTTATTTCCCCCCTCCCTTCCTCTCCTCTTACACAGTCTGCTAACTTTGTTTGCTGTGACCTGTGATAAGCTAGACGGAAAAGCAGTGTTTGCAGTTATAACTCTGATGACCATTTGTTTACCCTTATCTAAACTGTGTGATAAATCACAGACGAAAAGTAACATCTGGCATGGTAGGAGTCGGAGAGGAGAGGATAACTGTTTTTTTCCCTTTTTAAATGGAGGGGTCACTCTCAACTGCCAGAGAGAAGGTGAGTTTAGTGCTCAAGGACAGAACAGGGAATTAAGTTTCACAGAAGCATGAAGGGGCGTACTCGCTTAACAAATGGCATCTGAGGAGAAAGGCACAGAAAAAGCATTCAGGGTGATTCCGCTTCAGATGTGGGGTTAGCCTGAAGGCATCTTTTCATCTTTGTTCATGACTTGAGAGTTTTGCCCCTTGTGTTGCTTTAAGTGTTTTTTGTTTTGTTTTGTTTTGTTTTTTGTTTTTGCTCTGTCCTTCTAGGGCAGCAGGTCTGATCTGTTTCATACCTCAGTGCAACAGTACTCAACCTGCATGTCCACTGTAGATCCACTTACCTGCAGTTACAAATCCCAACCAAAAGATGTCAGCATTTCAAGTTGATACCCCCCCAAATCACAGACTGTAAACCTCTGCTGTCTGTGCATTTGTAGTCCCATCCTCAGACACTGCATTGGGACACAATTAGCAATGCAAAAGACATGCTGATCCAAGATTTACTTTGATATAAATCATGTATTTTAATGTGATTCTTTTTTTTTATTATTATTATTGATCCCTCTAGGGAAATATTTTTTGTGTGTTGCTTCTCTAGGGAGGTCATAGCGCTGGATCAGATACAGCACAGCCCTCTCTCACTATCACCAGGAGCTGGTAGAGACAGGCTGTCCTGTTCTGCAACGCTTCATCATAGTGAATATGTCCTGACACAGGGGTTTGAACCCTGGCCATGTAGTTGAAAGCAGCCCCTCTATGGATTATGCCACAGTTGTATGTGGAAATGAAGAAAATCCCAGACAGTGGTTGTGATTGGTGGCGTGCTGCATTTCCTTAGAGCTGCTCAGCGCTGTCCTGTCCGTAAATATTGCTGCTCGCTCTTTACATTGCATATTGCCAAGCCCTTAATCCTGTTTAGCCGTCAGGCCTGTGATAACTCCTGGGAATCACTGCTATCGTTATCGTATTTATCCAGCGATGACAGATTAGTGGGTGGTAAGCGGACTCCACATACAGTTGACATTTTCCACATTGGTACAAAGGAAGAAAGGTTGCAGATGCTGCTAACATGCTAACATAATGTCACGTTTGGTTCCAAAGCTGATGCTGTAATAATTTAGCAGCAAAAAACACATGCACCCCACCCCTTAACTGCAAGTAACAACCGCAACAAGACTTTGCTGTTTTACCATTTATATCATGCACTTTGACACTTTTGCATGCACATATTTTCGAGGTTGTCTTTGCAGCTATTGGTTTAGCCTACTGAGGTTTTAAAAGGGTCCAACATGAAGTTGTGGGCTTTCAATGTTCAATTATATTAAAAAGGGAGCTGTTGGGTAATACTCATGAGCTTCTGCACACGCACAAATACATGCACTCTTAAGTAGCTGAGAGTACAGGATGAATCTTTTCCTTCTAGGCAAGGGCTTGTCTGAGAATCTAAAAGGCAGGCAGGAAAGGCATAAGGTGGAGACCTCTTCAGATCTGGCTGCTATTAACAGTCTTGTGATCTGCTCATGTTTACCTACTTTCACAACACTGGTACTTGGGGCTGTGTGGAGCATGGGACGCGGGGCCCAGCCCCTTTGAAGTGAAGTTGATCCCTCAGACTACACTCTTGGTAATTGCATCGTCTTTCTTCTCTTGCGCTCTTTCCTCTTTGCCCCCCCCCACCCCCCGCCTTCTCTCTTCTAATTTTTTCCCATTTTCTTCTCCACCAGATGAGATTCTGAGGAAGTACCTTTTAGAATGACTTTATACGTCTTCACATCTGAGCTGATCCAATAGATAGTACTGATCATAACATAACAACATAACATATTTCATTGCATGTATGCAGTAAAATATATAAACTTTACAGATGTTTCCCCTTTTTCTTTCCTGTTCTGCAATTCTCTGTAGCAGGTTTAGGCTGTCATCATGGAAAAAATGGAAGCAAAACATGATCACAGGGTTGAAACGTCCACGTTGAGTACTGGATTACAACCGCTGCCATTTGTTTGCGCACTTACTGAGTTTGATGAAGTAGCCTTACTGACAATAGATTTGGATGTTTTTTTGTTTTTTTTTCCTTTGTGATGTTTGCTTCATTCACTGTCACAGACGAGTTCGGTGGCGTGGAGTGTGGAACACCTATGTGCCGTTGTAATTACTTTGATTATACCTACTTTGGAGTATTACTGCAGTCTGGAGAGAGGGTCCAATTTAACCTGCAGTAAATTTCAATTCCAACTGAAAAGACAAAATTTTGCTGTCAGCAAACCTTGATCAGTGGAGGTGTATTCATATGATTACATGCTGTGATTTTGTGTTTTTCTACAATAAGCCACAACGATACGTATTGGACTGTGGAGTTCAAGGTTCCGACTTTCTTTTGCTTTTGATCAGATTGGCGTGATGAGTATTGGTCTGCATCCAGACATATGACAGTCCAGGGGGCCTCATTGGTGAAGTCTGCTCTCCCAAAAGATGCCAGGTGCCTGATTCGGAACAAATGCTCACAAACGGAAACACAAACACACCAGAGGGACCCAGCACATCTGTGTTTGTGTGAGTATATTTCTCTTTGGGTATGAGAAAGTTGAGAATGGCAGGTATTGAACTGTGTTGAGGTATAACATGCAGTCATGGGCATCTCCCGGTTCATGACGCTAGTCAGAAAACTGACGTGCCAAAGCTTCTTTTTATTCTGCAGGTACAATGTAAATGCAACTCCCTCACCTCCCTCATGCAATCACCCCAGACCCACTAACTGCACAGACAATGGCTTGGTTTCCCTCCTTTTCTTCCCCACATTATCATCTTCTGTCTGCTTCTTACAGCCTTAATATTTTTGTATTTCTCTTTTTCTGTCTCTTTCTGCCTGTTGCTCCCTCTGGTCTAGTTAGAGGGCAGATATACCTTTCTTGCCAGGCAACAGAAACTCATATTTTATCACTGCCATATATGAGAAGATATATTTTTCCAAAGAGGAGGGCTAGCACACAATTACAATGTTCTAGCTGCCCCAAACATCCTTCAGAAAATATACAGCATCCTGTTTTTGACTTTACATGAGTTTATGATGTCTTACATGGCACCCCTGTGTTGCTTCTTTACAGTGGGTTTTACCTTCTTATGGTTAATTTACTCAGCATAAAACTCTATTTAAGTTGTGCTGTGAAACATGTTTTTGTGTCTTTTATGGTAAAAAGTAGTTCTGAGCAAGGACTGTCACAGATTTCAAAAAGCATTGGTAAATAAATATATTAAATTTGAAGACAGCGTTTACTTTAGTTTTTCATAAATGTATTTTTTTCTCCTCTTTAAGTAGTCTCGTAGAGATGGTTAAAACACACCTGTGATTAGTTGAAAGTAAATTGCAAACAAATAAATTGAACAAGTAAATGCTGAAAATTACAGATGACAGCACTTTGAGATGTCTGGAAGCAGTTTCTAAAGCCTGCACAGAGCTGCAGCGTGCCTGTCATACTAGCCGACTCTCCACCGTCAGAGTGGTAAAGTGGGACAGATGTTGAGGGTTAGTGAGGCCCCTCCGGGATATTAAGAATGATGGTTTGGCAGTGAGTGAAGGACAATAAAGCGAGATTGTGAGGCCAGGGTTCTCCTTTCAGCACACCTGACCCGATCCTGCCCTGGAACCTTCTCAACTTCATCTGAAATAAAGGGAAGGTGCCCTTTGTCATGCCCAACTTTAGTTTGCATTTATATTTACAACAGCACTCAGTGAGCTTGAGGAATATGAGCTTCCAAAAAGCTGGTGAAACCAAGGAGCAGTGTGGCTTTGAAACATTAATGACACTTTTGTGTAATAACATACCATGGAAAGATGGAGAGCTTCAAAGTGAATAAATACAAAAAAAAAGAAGAAAAACACATGAAAGTGCATTCTGAAGTGTCCAGTTATCAATTCCTGATTCATTGAGAGATTGGATCAATATATGTCAACCTGAATTTCAGGACATGTCTTTGAAGTGAGCAGTTGGATTACAGTAGATGTAGAATACTGTATTTTCTTTTGGTGGGATTGATGCTCCACAGACTTTATAAATATCAAACTTAACTTTTAATATTCCATCCTGTCCTCAAAATACATTTAGTAAATGCAGCATCAGCAACTTCACATTAGATGGCTTCGTGTGAGCTTGAGTTTCAAATTTCAATAAATTAATAGTAATAGAAATGGATGCTAGATTTTTACTGATGGCGTGTGTAGCGTTCTTTGAATAAAACAGCATCCTGTGTCTTTTGAGCGAAGAAGCTGTTTTGGCAGATTGGTATGCAAGTTATTGCTGGATGCTGCATAATTGTAGGGTGCAGCTGACAGAGCATGACAGACCTTCCATTGGTTTTATATTTCACAAGAGTTTACATACGCTATGTTTCGTCAAGTGGAAAATTGTTTTCTGCATGATGCCAACAGGTGGACTCATTAGAGAGTCAACATAATTATGGCAATCATTCCTCTCTGCAATTAGAAATATTGATCATTTACATATTATCCCAAACCATGGCAGTTTGATTTTTGTCTCACTATTGTTACCAATGGCCAAACAACTGTAGTTAACAGCAGTAAGGGTTGTTGGGGCTGAATTTACTAAGATCTCATTTTGCATGTACTAATTAGCGTGTGGCATCTAGAATTTAGCGTGTGAGGCGGGGCCGTGACTAGTTTGTGATCTACTAAGATTGCTCACGCAAATGACAGCGGGTGCAAAGTGTTGGAGACACGACTATTTAAATGAGGATTTAGTGTGTGTCATGGTTTTCATGATGACAACTTTACAAAACGGCAAGCGAAAAATACAAGTTTGATCCAATGGAATCAAAAGTGTTGGTGGAAGAAACCAACAAACATTCCAAAGAGCTACAGCAAAGAAATCTGACAGCAGCTCAAAAGAACGCACTACACATTCGACGAATGTGTGTTTTCGGTTTCTGTATATATGCTCAGACTTTGCGGGAGGCACAAGCTGCACATGAGTGCAGTCAATTGCTCCTATAACACTGGGGAATCCAGCTACCTCAAAAAAACCTTGTTTTGTCTTATTCAAAGAATCTCGACAGCTTGTAAACCTAATAAATGTTGCGATCCGGCGCAACATTGCATTTAGGAATTCAGTCAACACATATAAAAGACGTGTCTGAGAGATTGCTGCTGTGCTGGCTACTGTACCTTGGAATGACCCAGATGCCAAAAACTTGCCAAAGACTTGCCAGTATAGTTATTCAAGGTATGCATGACTCCTTCTTATATCTGGCTTCAAATCTGCACTGAGTTCCTATCAACAGCTCCGAAACAGCAACGTTGTATAGGTGATATGTTTTAATAATTAGTTCCTCTCTCATTCCAAACATGATAACACGAGGAGGAAATATGCATTCTCTCTGTCGTCTATGATTATTTCTATGTCTTCGTCTTGCAACAATCACTGTGCGCAATACGCATTGCCCCCATTTGTGCATCCTTTTGAAACGTGCTATATATATAGGTGCAGTTTCTAGCAGCAAAAGTACTTTCAGGTTGGATAAATCACTTTGCGTGTGCTGAAGTTATATATTTACATGTTCTCCTCTTACTCCACGCAAAATTGCATGTTAACGCCCCAATTTACATATTCATTTAGGCAAACATACTAACTCAAGGAGGACGCGTAATTTTGCACCTTTGGAAGATCCTTTTACTCACTGTTAGTAGATCAATTTGTACTTTTTTTAGCGTGTGCAATGGGTTTGCACGCGTTTTAGTACACGCAGACCTTTAGTAAATCTGGCTCTTAGAATACTAATGTGTGAGAAAGTGAATTATTACTTTAAGTTTATTGCATGTTTCTCAAAACATGTTGATTAAATCATTTTGAATAAAAAAAAATACTGCTTATGGAAACTGGCCCTGATGAGTGAAGTGCAAGTTATTAAGACCTGGACATTGAGAGATTTTGTTAAAAACAGAATCACAGTGACTTTGATATCTTTCATCATTTCCAAAAATGTTTTGCCGTTACCCAAAACTAGAAAAAGGGGTGTAATAGTTTAAAAGAAACAAAAAATGTCAAAGAAACCTAGTGAAACAGGCAACAAATTTGGGACATGACTGTGCATTAAACTGCCCCTAGGTGTGCCAATTTCCAGCCGAGGCAGTGATACAGCGATCTGCAAGGTTTGATATTTGAGAAAATCTTTGTAGCCACATTTTGATTTGATGTCAGCTTTTGCACACTCTTGGCATTCCCAACCAGATTCATGAGGTAATCACCAGGAATGGTTTCCAACAGTCTTAAAGGAGTTCCCAAACAGAGTTCCCAGATAGCTTAAGCACTTATGTGCTGCTTTTCTTCTTCTGTATAGGATAGGAGCCCCTTTGCTGTGTTGATTTAGCAGTATGCAGATTTTTGAGGGGTGTCACAGATAAATTCTGATTCCATTAATCACAAACACATGGGATGGCTTGTTGCTGCAAAATGATGTATCTGTATTAACTTTCATCAGCAGACTTTTTATTCATTTGGCCATGAATCCCGGGTTATCACAGTCCAGTTGATTCTGATGTGTGTGTGCCATTTGAATCTGTCATTGGTCATTTTTTGAACATTAACTAATGAGCTTGGCGGGGCAGCAGAGGGAAGCTATGGAGGTAATACACAGTAAATGATATGACACATTCTGGATGATCCAGCTAACAGATGGACAATGCTAAGTACACAGGTTTACACCTGGCATTTCATTGTGTTTCCAAATAACTTTTAAGTGTCCACTGGTGATTAAATGTCAGTTAACTGCTATGCATGTAAATAAACACAGCTTTTTTCACAGTTAGTTGACTACTGTGAAATGTGCAGGTTTACTGATGTTTCTGTAAGATCACAAATGCATTGACCTGAATGAAGTCCACATGATTATTTTTTTACAGAAAAATGTTTACAAATATTTACATTTTTACCAGTCAGTACTACATGTGATCAGATCACATCTAGGACACAGGAGGAAGTGATCAGTACATACATTATGGGCTTTGAGGTTTGAACAAATTGTGCCTATACATTTGAAAATGTATTTAAAGCTCCTTGTGTATTTTCTATTCCTGACCTTCAGGTCTTAAAGTAACTATGTATCTTTACTAAGAATAATAGTTCCAGTGATAAGATACATTCTCATAACTCATTTAATTTGGACTTTTCACTACAAAATCTGCCTTAATGACAGAGGTCACCTTATAATTGAAAAGTACTCTGTGCGGTTCTGAAACTGGTAAAAACAATGAATCGACAATGAATCTGTCCTCAAATCTTTATGTGGCCATTTTTTTTTTTAAAAAGTACCGTATATAGTGGTGTAACGTGGCAAAATATGACCGACATTAGTGTTAACATTGCTAGTGTTGCTGTTACCGGATAATGTTAAGCTTTGTTCCCTTTTCCTGGAAATAAGCCCTCTAAGCTTGGTATGTATAGCCTGTAACTCATCGCCGATAGCTTCTTACCAATTCTACAGAGAGCAGAGACAGTGAAACAAGGTCAAAACTTTGCATAAATGGGATGTTTGTTTCTACATCTGACTCACTGAACATGGTAAGCAAGATTTACGTGACTCCTGAGTCCATCTGGGCACTTAATGGCTGATTATAAATAGTTTTACTGCGTATGTCTGGACATGCTCCTCTGCTGCATTTTGCTTTCCAAAACATCCATATAAAATCCATGTCACCAACTTTCTTAAAAGGGAAGGCTCAGCTAGCGGAAGTATGCTTATATTTAAAATGTCTGCACATAAATCTTTATATGAAAAGGTTTTTTCAAAAGATTAAAACCATTTAATCATTTGTGACGAATACCCAGTTATACCTGAAGCAGGTATTGAAGACATTGTGAAAATTTTTTTTATGATACAATCATTAAATGACTCCAGTTATATTTTTTCATCATATCTTTTTCATTGTAACAAGTAAGATTAAAGATGGACATGCACAGTAGTTTCCTTTTGTCTGATAAATGAAGGGAAGTGAAATGAATTAAGAAAATCAGGTCTGCCTTCTTGGGTACTATTGTGCCCTGGACTGCCAAGGGTTGAGTGTGCATTTCAGACATTTTTGTTTTCTGACCCCAGCAGCTCGCAGATGTTGACCAAAGCTAAAGGTTGGCTTGGGGCATTTTAATCCTTTGCACTTTACCTTTCTTGTCTACCATGTCTCTCACTTCAAACCTTCCTGGCCTGGCCTCCCGGGTCAACTACAACACTGACTTGTTCCCAGCTTGTCAGCATGTCAGGGTGCATGCAGGCGTGTTGGAGATGGTGGAAAGGTTGAATTTAAGAGAGAAAAACACACACACATGAATTGCTTTCATGTTATGAAGATGGTAGTTGAAGATGGGCATCTAAAACATTGCTCACATTATGCTCTGCCTAGAGACAACGAGGCAGTCCAGTGGAAATGAAATAATCCCTCTGGACCTGCTGTCATTGGACATCTTTGTTTTCTCGTCCAGATCATACCTCACCAATAGCAAGTTCAAACCCAGCTCCAAATGCATTGGGTTTCCTCTTTGTATCCTATTTCAATTTGAAAATGAGAAAAATGAGAAAATGGTACATGTTTAGTTTTTAATGGGAGAGTATTTGAAGAACTTTGAAACATTTTTTTTTCTTTCATTTAAGTATGAACTTCTGGCATTATAGTAATAGCTTTTGAACAGATTTAGGGACAGATGTCCTGATGGACATAACCAATGTGTCCCAGTTTTCAATACAGCATGGGTCTATGTCCAAATGGGATTAGTGCCAGCTTCGTAGAGTCAAAACAATTACAACAATGACATCAGTGTAGTTTGGGGGTTATGGCTGATGGAGTGTAAATGCCTGCAAAGGTAACTGCCAACTTGCTTTTCCTCGTCTCCACCCACTTTTTGATTCTATTTTATCCTTTTTCCCGTGCATCAGGATGGGCATTTTCTGACAATGGATGTGCCATGTTAATCAGAGACGTAGCTGTTTGAGCTGCTCCGCTGATGGCGGTCGGTCATCAGCTTGATGAGAGCTTTATTTCCTGGCATGTAGTTGAATCATCATTGTGTAAACTGTTTGATATTGCAGTGTCTGACTCAGGAGTTAGATCATTTGCAGAACACCAATGATTTTAAATTAGATTATATCTTAGCAGCATTTGTGTTGAAAACTGAAAAAAAAAATCATTGCTTCTCTTTTATCTCTTTGTCCACTTTAGATGAAACGGGAATTAAACTCGTACATATTTGGTGCCAATATAGCCAATCTTCTATTGTTGCATGCAGTTAGAGGTTGCAAAATGTATGGTTTTTACATGTTTCCTTATTCTTTTGTGCATATCGCTAATCCTTAAATGTTCATGCATCCACAGAACTAAAGCTGTCTTTGATGTATTCTGTGGCCCAAGTTCATCAGTTGATGAAAAATGAATTGATGAAAAAAATGTACCTTGAGTGTCTTGGACAAATACATCCATAAGCCACTTACACAGATAAGCTAAGTGGCAAACCTTACTCACTGCTTTTAATATGCCATAGTGGTGCTCAAAGAAGGAGGGATTGCGGTAAAGATATGATGTACCCTTTTGCTCCCCCTCATTAATCTTAATAAAACAATTGACCCCTGAATAGCTTATTCCTGCCCTGGACCATTAGGCTGCATGACCGAGGCTTTAAATATTAAGCAGGCTTTGTAAAATTTAATAAAATGTTTGGTAAATGGCATGAAGTATTACACACTCCTGAGCTTTTTCTTTTATCCTCATGTTGTAATTGTTATGTTTATATTAAGCAAAATGCTGTTTTAAGCTGTTGTTTTTTTAATAGTTGCCTCAAGTTTTTATGACTTACTGTAAGATGGCAGCTACATGCAAGCCAAGCATGCTTTTACAGTCTACTGCTACACAAGAACTGCTCTGACACAGTGGCTATGAAGTTTCAAAGTTTATGGACAGCGACTTAAGACATACAATTTGTCATTTCCTTTCTTTTAAATTCTGTTTATTGTCGTTTTGACTTTTTTTTACTCTTTTTTTTCTGTGCATATATGTGTTGGATCAGAATAAATCAAGATTGTGGACGATTCTGATTTTTCCTAATACAACCTAACTACAGTATATTCCAGACTTTATTTATCATGAATGATTTCCTTTTTTTCTTTGAAACGTAAATAGTATTGGTTAACAGAACAAGCCATTTTTGATCTATTTTTTCCCTCTTTGCCCCTGTAAACTATTGCAGTGGTGCGCTGTGCACCTTACGATATACAGTAATTTGTCACTGATTAAAATTTCTGCTGAGCTTTGAAGCCCATACAGGGGTTCTGTGCTGAAGTAGTCTTCCTTGGTAAAAATTGAAAGCCTTTTCATCTCAGAGGGCTTAAAGGGTCAAAGGAACACCAAATAACCCTCTCTGTTTTTTTCTTTTTCCCCCCCTCTTTCAGAAGCTTGTAACAAACTGCGCCTTTGTCGGACGCGGCCTCTGTCAGACCGGGACTGGGGAGGCTGCCCTCAGGTTCAGGCTTTGGAGACCCTGTCAGCTTCAAAATGGGGTCTGCTTTATTTCACCCCCTGACCTAAGGCCCAAAAAGAGCCACGCAAGAAAAACAGGGAGATATACGATATATCAAGGCCTAGTGAAACTCCACAGCTGGGAAATAAGGAAGCTAGAAACTGCAAAGTGAGCAGAAAATGAAGTAGCTTATTGTAGAGGGATTTTTTTTTACCACAGTTGCTATTTAGAAGCCACAAAGTTCAGTCTACCGATCGTTCATTGCAATGTATAACATTGCATGGCTGCAATCCGAACAGCCTGATATCTGTCACAGGCTTTGCATGTATTTGGCACCTTTTCTTATTTTCCATCATTTACAAATAAATAAATGGATACCACTGAACCAGAAATGTGGTAAGATGATTAAGCCTTTAAGGGAACTGAATAGTGTTCAGTTTTATTTAAGAGTAATTTTGAAGATAATGATGTGAAGCTTGACTACATAAGATTTTCCACTTCTTGGGGAAATTGGAATCCATGGATACATTTCTAAAGTTTGGTGCATCTGCATTACATGAATTAAATTGATTGACTCTAAAATGTTGCTGCATAGATAATCAATCTGAAGAGGGACAACCCAGGGGGCATCCATGGAGATGTGAAGAGGAAGGGCCTCCTATTGTTTTGGGGTGAAATGTCAGCCTGTCCTTGACCTTGGGGAGGCCCAGACTTTTATATGATCAAGCCAGAACACAGCAACAAGAGCTCAAATTCTAGGTATGGGAGAGCCAAGCTTTCAAGCTCAAGGTTACAAGGTCAGCATCGATCATCACAAGTATTAATAAGCGAGTTTCAGAAAATGCTAGACGTAGACAGAAGGATAGAGGGAGGATATGAAACATACAAGAGTAGGCGTGAGTGCGGTGTAGCTTAGAGCAAACTGCAAAGCCCTAAGAGAATGGAGTCCAAAACCTGTTTCTCCAAGATAACGGAGATTGGCCTATGAAAATGCATCCATCACAAGACCACTAAGCTGGGGCCTTCTTTTGTGTCTATGTCAGCAAAGAGCAAGAGCTGAGAGGGGCCAATCTGTGGAGATGGAAATGGTGGTTAGAGAAGGAGGGGGTAGCGGAGGAGAAGGCCAATCAGGCAAGCTTGGCGTGGACAAGTGAAGTGGGAACGCTCCATTGCTTATTCAACAGGGAGCAGATCTCTGAGAAGATAGAGGCCCACCAATCTTTTGAATGGAGGATTTGGGAGGGGTTGCTACAGCCGTTATGCCACAGATTTCTGAGTCTACTGGTGAGATCTGGTTGAGGCGGAGCAATCTGGGTTTGCACAGAATAGAGCAAGCTGGAAAAGTATAGCTATCAGTGGAAGACCCTGAAGGTTAAAGGCTGGTAGTTCTTTTAGTTATATTCTAAGAGTGAAATTTGCTTAAAAGGAATGGAACATATGTGCTTTCCTATTGAATAACATTAACTTTGTCATATCAAGGCATTCCACAAACAGTTAATTTCCATACTATAATCACAATAAGTGTGAGCTGCAGACTTTCCACTACGCCTTTAGTGTTACATGTTTAAAATGGAGTGTCTGGGCCTTTTTTCAGTGAGTTTTTCAATCAGAGTATAATGTATCTCCGTCTGCCTCTGCGCCACAGATCAATGCTATCTGCTGGACTGCAGGAACAGGGTTGTCTGCTTTATCCACACTTGTGTTTTCCTCCCATCACCTGCTGCTCTCTCCAGAATTTCTAAGGGAACTTTCTCTCCACCGTCCTGGTCGCTGTGTGTTTCACATCTTGATGTGTAGAGTTGGTTGACACAGTTGAGGAACAGACGAGAGATAAGTGGGGGTGGGGGTGAGCTTTGTGCCTGTGTTGAGGACTTTTGTTGTGCATTGGAAGTGGCACATTGATGCATTCAAATGAATGTGTCTGCCTCCAACTTTTCACTTTTTCTATCTCTGTTCTTTCTTTACCCTCAGGCATTTTAATTTTCATTGGTCCTCCTTGTAGTTTCAGTCCATCCTGGAGACAGATGCACCATGGGCGCTTTAAAGCTCTGTAATGTATACATTATTCATATCACTTTTACAAAAGGTGCTCATTAAACTTTACACGGCCAATGGAATAAGCAGCCATAGATTGAAAGTGTTGCCCATATCACAAATGTCACTGTGGATTGATGGAGTTTTGCAAGGGGCTGGATTTGAAAATAGCTTTGATTTAATTCCCAACCTATTTCAATGTTGCTTTTTCCATCCTCCACTTTTAGCTGTCTGTCCTTTGAAGGGCTTGCGGCCTGTAAATGCAGCATAACACAGAAGCTAAAGGTGCATGTTAAAACAATTTTATTTTTTGCATAAATCTTATTTACTGTGAAGCTAATTGTTTAATGTACAGGTCATTTTCCTTTTTTCATAGTACATATGAAACGAGGGATCCTTTAATCACCAAATGTATATAACATTTTGCTTTCAGGATTCTGTATTTAAACACAACAATTATACATGTTAAATGTTATTGTACATTTAATATGGTCATTGAAGTATTAAATAAACTACTTTATA
>JBAMHX010000022.1:11859008-11874967 GCA_037177515.1 Pseudomugil tenellus
TATATATATATTTAAGCATTCTGTTAAACGGACATCCGGGACATTTTGACATTTTCCATAGCAACGAAGCTTGCCATCTTAGCGTGGGAGAAACAGCCCCTAGCAACACTACAGAAGAGACATGGAAAAATAATGTTGTGTGGTTTACTGCACACCCAATTTTTAAAAATAAAAAAAAAAACAAGGGGTTCAAGACCAGGTTCCATCGTATACCCTTAAGTGGATTCAGGAGAGATATGTGGCTGAGGGCCATCAACAGATGCTAAATACGCCTGTACGGAATGGTGATGGTTAAAAAGTTGTGGCAACCAAAGTCCAACAAATTTGAATTAATCGCCCAGCCCTAATATAATGTGTTGTGATGTCTAGGGGTAAAGATGGACTTAAAATGATCCCAAATGCTAAACATTTGCGAATAGACACAAGCCATACATGCCCAAAAGTCTTTCTAGTATAAACATGATTTCACGTGTGAATAAATCCAGTGGACTCAGATGCAGCAATGACTGCACAACAGGTAGCAAAAGTCTGAACATGTGTACTGTCTTTTTCTATGCACCATGTAAGGTGTTGCTTATCTCAAATGGTACTCAAACAAGTAGTAAAAATGTTGGCACAAATATGATAGCTGCCGTGTATTTGGAACCGTTGCAAGTATATAATAAGCTCATGCTAGGCCAATAAAAACACACAAGTTATAGTATAATGTTTTGACCCCATCAGAAGCACAGTTTTATGTTGTTTAAGTATCTATCCTCCATAATGCTTAACATATCATTCAGTGTCCTTTGTATGACTATGTTGAAGGAAAAGATGGGCACATGGTCCAGTCTCGTTGGTCTGACACTAGTTGATTTTCCAGAGAAAATTATTTCCCACTTCTTGCAGTGTACAGCTCTCATGTATACTAAGCTAAATCCCAGAGCTGTATCCCAAGCTATATCATTCATATGTCAGCTGATATATTTTCTTGAGAGAATTCTTGACATCCTAGATGTTGGCCACCTCAAACGGTTTTGCTATGATGAATCAGATTTAAAGTCTAATTCTCTGTATTCTGCATATTTCAACCATATGTTTTGACAGCATTTTTGCAGCATTTTTTGCATGTTTGTATGCATGTATGTATGCATGCTGAAATGACATATGAAATTTATCAAATGCATCTTTAAATCTGCCCAAACCACAGCAGTGTTTCTCACAACACAAACAAGCTGCCATGGAGGGCCCTTGCGGCAGGACACACTTTCTTTCTCCTTGGCCTAAGTCTCAGCAGAGCAGTCATCCCTCAATAATACAACACTTAACCCTCCTGTACTGTCCATAAAAGGCTTTGCTGGCAGGTAAAATAAGCTGGTGGGACTAACAAAAGCTTGGGCGGCGAGCTGAGAAAAACATCCACACAGGGAAATGAGCTGTCATTACAGTAGCAAGGCAGTGTTCAGATACTTCTTTGTATATGCTCATCTCTTCTGCTCGCTACCCCGAAGGTCCTCTTCGACTCATAAATACATAATTACGCCCACTGCCCGCCATGATGCTTTCTGTTTTCATCAGCTGTCAGAAATGACCTGAATTACCCATCACTGTTTGACCTAAATGCAGCTGTCGGATATGTTAATCACGGCTTACATAACTACGTAGCACTCTTTTTGAACTGACTTGAACTGTATGCACACGTGTTCCTAAAACCTATTTAAATAGCACCTGTCACAAACATAACCAAATGGAAGACAAATGAATAAGAGAATTGCATTTGGCTTCCATAAATTAACCTTGAACTTTGTGTTTCTCAGCAGGAGGTGTGCTGAGCTGTACCTGCTTAATTTAAAACATGACAGAAGAAAGAAAAACTGGGAAAAAAAAGCTTTGACCCAAACTTTTTTAGTAAGCAGAGTAGAAACAAAGACAAGTTAATGCTGTGTCGACTATTCTTTTTACTTTGGTAGCTTTTTAAAATTTTTTGAGCTGTGTATAAATATGTATTTATGTAGATATTGTCAAAATAATAATGAATGTAAACAGCTTTGTTTACACACATCTCCTTGCAATGAAGCCTTGCAATGAGCCTTGCAATTAGTTTTAAACCTTTTCATCTCTGTCTGAGTGGTATGTGAACTCTCAGATGACCCTCTCTGTGAGGTCTTGCAGTTTTAGTTTATTTGAATGCTTTAAATATAAGTGTGTTCTGATATTTTAGCATAAACCCATGTGACTGGGTAGAATAGTACTATAATGGGATTTATTCCTTTCATTTATGTCACTAGTCTTAAAGCATCTATTGGGATTTACATCAATATATTATGACAAAACCATTTCAAATCGACAGATTCACAGTGAGTGTTTTTTTTTAAATGAAGGGTAAGTTGTTTGAATAGTGTAACAAACCGATTGCTTTGTAAAAATACCAGTTGTTCACGTATATTACACTATCTCACTCATATCTCATGTATGTGCTTGTAATTAGACACAGAATTTTTATCAGCTAATCAGGAGGAACAAATGAGTAAAATTTCTTGCTGTCAGCGAGGAGTGTCAAATCAACAAGTTGTAGAAAGAGCTTTTTTCCCCCCCTTAGTGTTATCTCATTAGCAGTAATTATAACAGATATCATCCTGTATTATTGTGTGAGCCAACATATCCTGCAGCTAAAGTCCTTCCCCCAGCCCTTTTCCACATACCACTGGTTAGATTTCTCTCTGCCATCTTATTCTTTGCATAAACAGTGCCTGCAGTCTAAGTCTGCTCTGATCAAAGGGACAAATCTATCCAGGAGCAATCAGGTTGCTTCGCTAGCCTCGGCTGCTGACAACTCCAGGCTCTTTGATCAGAAATACATCATCTTCAGCAGGCTGGCTGCCTGGATGCTTTTGTCTGGGGCCAGGAAATAGGGGAAGTGATAGCTCCCTTTTGGTGCTCTTCTTCGCTGCTACGCCTTTTGGCAGGCAAGATGAAAGCTACCCCAGTTATAAGGGAAAATACCCCCAATGAACTGAGTGAAGCTTCTGGGGTGTAGTGAGAGCTTCCACCCCCCCCCCCCCCCCTTATATCATCTCTAAATCTCTATACGCTGTCTATGCATAATGGTACAAAAGATATTGTCAATTTCTCTTTTCTGCCGTGCTGTCTTTCTTGGTGAAATGAGACTTTGGCTGAGATAGTGTGCCAGTGCAATTGAGGTCACATCCAAAAGCATCCATCTCCCTCCTCCCAATTCAGTAACTGCAGTTCTGATAACATGGTCCTCTCAACATGGAAAAAGAAAAGTGAATGCCTGGGCCTCTGAGCACACCTCCTCCCCCCCCCCCCCCCACTGCTTTCAACCCCTTGACTGTGAGCTAAAGTGATTTTATTTTATTTTTTCTCCACCCAGCTTGAAGAGGTGGAACAGGAGATGCTGAATGATGGACAGGTGTGCAGGCATTGTGCTGTTCGGCTCTGCACTGGAGGAGATCATTGATTTGCATTACAGCCCCACACATAAAACGCACAAACACACACACCCCCATCCGCATCTCACTGCTACACCCCTATGACTGTGTTGCCTCCCACATGGCAGCTCACTCCTAATCAAGGAGTAAGCGTTTATCTTGCTTCCTGTCTTTTATAGGGGTGGAGTGTTATCACCAGCTTGTGGTACCAGCTCACCTGAGCTGACCTGAGAGAGAAAGCTATCACGCCACAGCACAAGTTTTTATAAGCCTCCTCAAATGATTTCAAAAGTATACATTACATCACATACATACATCTGCCTATGTTAAGGGAGGCTTCATGAAATGACTTCACCTTATTTGCTGTCATGCTTAGCTTATATCTGGGTTCAAGCAAATCAAACCAATTTTACCAAGAATATATTATTCAAACAGTGTTTTTTTTCCCTCTGAAGTCCTCAGAAAAAAAAGCAACAACACCCTGTGGAGCCGATGCTGCTTATAGGTGTAATCCCCTGAGTCAACAGCCTCAGAAGCATATCAGGTGTCTTTAAGCTCATCCACCTGTCAGTGAGCTTTTCCAGCAATTACACATCTGTCAAGTGTCACCTATCTCAGCTCTCACTGACAAGGGTTATGTCAAGCAGTCAGCCATTACTGCAGCCCAAATGGAGTCTGCATTGTTTAGAACCAGCAGGAAGTAGCTGTGGCATGGAAGAATGAACAGGGTCTCCATAGTCTGACTGGAAAGCCAAGCTAACATTTACTTTTGCAGATGGTGGGGGCTTCTGTCCAAATCTCTTTCCTCATGTCTTCTCATATTTCTGCGAGCAGGGATGGCAGAAAGGGTGTTTTTTTGTTTGCTACACTGAGCCTGGAGACCCATCCGGGCTGCTTAAATCTTTGCCCAGGGCAAGAGCTTTTATATGCATGAGCTGGAGTTGACCTGTCTTCAGACTGTGAAGAGGTCTATGCAAAAAAGTAAATCAGTCAGAATATTGAATAGAATATCAGGTTACAAATTTCCATCTGATTTATTATGACTTCATGTTTGTTTTAAATATATTCTGTTATTTGTTCAAATACTTGTGTTGAAGTTATGAGAGTGAATTTAATTTCAGATAAGTTTCATGACCTTTTTATTAATGAAAAACCTAAATCACAGGATTTTACCAGTGGTGTGTTTTTTTTCAGACATCATCTGACTGAATGTCTTGATAACAAGTGAAATCTACTTCTCTACAAGATAAGCGCCATCCACCTGCTAGTAAGTTAGAACTACAGTTTGAATGCTGGAGTACAACATATCCTCAATTTGATTTTCTGCAAATCAAAGACAATAAAGGTCAGAAAACAAGGAGAAACTGGAGTTGTAGTTTCTTTCCTTTATGCCAATTGTTGCATTTTTATTATGTTTGTAAAGTTATTGTAGTTGTTTTAACATTATGTTGTGGAGGTAAATACTGTCTTTGAGACGTTTTCTGGTTCAACTTTGCAAATTTCTTCCTCTGTGTTTTGCTACATATTACTACAGCTACTTACCAGATCCCAGAACACATGCTTCTGATTGACGATATGCATTATTGTAAATGAACCATATTTATGTATGTGAATGCCATGGGTGTTGGTCTTTTTAGTCTCTGTCTTAGTTTAGCAATTGATTCCTTCATGGTTTCCCACTTGATTCTTAAGAGGATTCACTGAATATATATAAAACATGGGTGAATTAAAGTTCCATTATCAATAAGCAGTTAGTTAGGTAGCTAGGAAATGTTATTCTGCATGCTGTCTTTATTCTGATGTTCCTTAATGTCAGTGAGTCAGTTAATCACACTGCACACAAGTCATCATTATTCTAACCATCAGATTCACTCATTCAATAGCTTTGGGTGCACAATTGAGCTGTGGTTAAAGTTTGCTTTGACTTAGCCATTCAAGAGATTGCTTTCATATTCCTGTGAGGGAAATCCACTTTTTGACTGAAGTATGTAACTTCAAAATGACAAAACAGGCCATTTATTGCACCACAGAACAAAACAAGTGACAAACAAATGCAACTAGTTTCAAACACAACATCTGTGCATCTATCAAGTAATGTATTCTGTTGTGTTTTTAATTAAAAGGCAAATTATATTCTTTGTCATTGTTTCTGTGACCTTCTTCTTTTTTCATTTCTATGTCAAACTCGTGTGTGTGTGTGTGTGTGTGTGTGTGTGTGTGTGTGTGTGTGCGTGTAAGAGTTTTCAACTCAGTTGCAGTCTAGTTAAATGCATCCATGCAGGAGTAAATAGATTTGGGGTGTATTGGTTTCATAATATCAGGCCAACATATTTGAAAAGTCTGGTTTATATACAGCTATCAATTGCAATAATTTGTTTTGTTGCTTGTTTCACTATGGGAGGATAAAGTCATGAACTCCATTTCAAGATAATAGTCAGAATTTACCACAGAAGCAACATGGTCACCATGCAGGTACAGGGTATTAAACAGGATGGACTACTGAATTTTCTCAATAAAATACCTTCCTAATGCATGTTTATTAATAGATTTTTACTAAATTAATTAAATTGACATCAATTAGACAAGTCTTCCACACTTGCATAATGTCAATGACATGCAAAAGATGACCACACCTATTCTTGTGAGGTCTTCAACCCTCAGCCTTCTTGAATATTTCAGTATATTTTATTGTCTGAGAGTCATCATATTGTGTCTCATCTGTGTGGCCTGCTGTAATGGCTGTTAACACCAGTCTATGTTGCTTTGTCAACTGAATTTGTATCACAGGTAACACACAAAGTGTTAAAAGCTTGCAAGTAGAAAAAGAAAGATTGAATCTGGGTCACTTTAATGCTCTCGTCCGTCACACCACTACATCTCCTCAGGCCTGAGATGCAAGGCACATTGTCAAGTATTAATGAAGAAAATGTCCCTGTAGGGCGGGTGTTTGTCAAACCAAATTACATACATTCAGTTGGAAAGGTAAGGATTAATCTTTCAAATCCCTGCTGGATGTGTAGGATGCACCATACAGTCCCATTTGGAATAAAACCCCCCTGATGCTGACGTGAATTGTCTGAGCAGAAGTGTATTGCTGTTCTGGTGTATATTCTGGAGGACGTGTTGCAGGGAATCAAGTGAATCTAGTGACAGAAAAAAAACAGTATCTTCCTACAGCTAACAGCCACTGGAAATATAGACACTTAGAAACTGGGACGGAACATATTGTAACAGTGTGCCAGCTCTTCGGTGTTTTCATTATAATGTTTTCCATTTATAGCTTTTCATCGAATTAATAAGTCTCACTGTGATAAACACAACAGGGAAGCAACATTAAGTTTGTGGGAGGCTTTAAAATAATAAGACAGATAAGAAACCTGCATGACAATAATGTCTTGCTTAGGTGGCCATACAACAGTAATTCTTTGTGGGGGTTTGAAACACATGCAGATGTCGCTTTCATATTTTTTCATAATCTCACAAATAAAAAGCCAATGAAAAACTGCTTAGTCAAATCTGCTCATTTGAAACAACCAGATAAAGAAGCAAGCGAAAACTCCATTCTTGTGCAGCCAACTGGAAGTCAGTAGCCTTGTATATTTCTGGCGAAAAAATGGCATTTTTTTTTTAAATAAATGGCTTACAGTGATGGTTGAAGCTTTTGTCCCATGTGGCGGCATTATTTAGATGCACAGAGCAAAAATAATTCTCAGTCAATTAAATGGCATTGATAATACAGACTGGCTGCTGTGAGAACAGCAAAGCAATCCACATCCTCGCTCATTTATGGCAGGGATTTGGTGTACCATGGGAAAGAATCACTCGAGGTGGATGTGCAGAATTTTCCCCCACCATCACTTCTGCTAGTGTCTTGCTGAGATTTAAATAAGCCCAAAGATTACTTGAGGGCCTTTAAATGCAAATTTTGGTGAGTGTGTAAAGCCCCTCCTGTAAACCTCAGCCTTATCATTTGCCTCCCAGATTAGGGCCTGTCTGAGATGGGAAGCTGGCTCCAGGCCCCCCAATAAGCTGCAGGCCAGGGGCCACTCCAGAAAAAGGAGGAGAGAGAGAGATGGATGGAGCAAGAAGGAGTTGGCTACAGATATGTGCGCCAAGGTCAGTGGTAGCCGGGCTCACAATAATCAGGAGACTTACATCGGGGGGAGGGTGGGGGGGTTTATTGCTTATCTTGCTGTGTGTTTTATTTGTGTGTTTCTTTGTGCTTGTGTTTATAGCGGCTTTAAACACAGTGTTCTGAATCACAAGGCTCTGAGCCAGGATCTTTGACAGATTAGGAAATAATCAATTAACAAATTAAGAAAAAGTAAGCATAAATGCCTTGTATCCCTTGAATTAGCAAACACTTTGGTGTGCAGCTACAGCAACTGGCCCAGTGTCCTACATTTATCTAGAAGGAAAGCATATGTTGGAAAAGACTTTGAAAGGTATATTGGCTCTGAGAAAAGTTCAAGACTATTTATGACTTGAAACATGAAAGGATTCCGGCTTGTGGATGCATTTATATTTGAATGGCACCCACTTCATTACTTAATGATTTGAAAAAGCTGTTAGGAGCTGCGTGTGAGCCAACAAACCCATGACCCTGTTGAGTCAATGTGCTAAACAGGCACAGGCTCTGCCACAAGCAGTTTCCATCATGGAAGTATGACATTTGTATGCAATTAAGATCGATACAGATTAAAATCTCTTAAGGTTACACAAAAAGTTAAAGGAGTTTTTATTGGCTATAACTAAATGCTAAAAGGCAAGGAATTAAACAAATGTAATCTAAAATTGTTTAAATATATTAACAATTTTTTTAGCCTTCATGATTGTTTTATTTTTTGCTGATTGGTTAACCACAACAGGAAGTTTGGTAATACAGAGTGGACTTTTTAACCAGCATCTAATAATTCAGTTCTGTAACAATGGAGGGAGCCGGAGCCAAAAGGAAGTTAACAGGATTTATTTGGAAGGACGAGGAATGATTAACGAAACCTGTATGGAAGGTGGAGTCCAGGAGGGATGCAGGGATGAGGAGCATAAAGTCTGGTGGCAGGTGACAGTAATTGGGCTGATAGGCTGGAGCAGGGCATGGCAAGTTCAGTTTTAGCGACAATTCAAAACAAAGTCACCTTAAGTATTTTACAGACGTTATCAGTTCAAGCTAATATACTGTGATCCAATTAAAGCAAATCCACATTACTTCAATTTATAAATAATCTTCAAACAAACTATTTCATTAAAAAAACAAGTCCTATGGCGTCGGAACCAATGGCACAGGCCTTGTTTTTTTAGGGGTATATCCCTGAATACCTCCAATCGTCCTATTCCCCAATCCTCAAATAGACACAGTACAATAATATAAAGCAACACATGTTAAATGACAAAGCTCCACCTGGTGTCCAAACTTTGAACCAGCCCAGTGACGTCAGAACAGGATGCATCCTGACCTTTTTATTTGCACTTGATTTGAGGTCATTGAGAGAAAAAGTCCAAGGGATATAGCCAGAAATAACATTTTCGTGCATAAAAGTGCCACCTGGTGGGGAAACCATAAATTCAGAAATTATGAAATTCAATACAGGTCATGAAGTTTCATTTGCACTTGATTTTAGGAGACAAATAGTTCCAGAGATATAGTCAAACATAATTTCCCATGCATAAAGTGCCACCTGGTAGGGAAACCATAAATTGAAAAATTGTGAAATTTGATACAGGTCATCTCCATGGGAACGTAGACAGGTATACTGGGTATCAAAATCCAGTTGTAAAAATTGTTAGTTATCGCGCTCACATGAATGATATCTGATGGTAGTAAAACCACCATTTATAAATAATTTAATTTTACGTGGAAAATAAAGAGCATAAAGTTATAGAAAGGAAAGAAGTGCTGTATGCATCATGGTTTGTCCACATCTAAGTTAGTGGCAGCATATATGGAGAGCTAAGCCCACGTCTAATGGAAAGTTTTAAGCCTGAAGGTCAAAAAGGTGTCTCATCTGAACAAAAAACTGGGAGGTGGTTTCATATGAGATGGGTCTAATAGCCTAAGGCTGTCTTCTGTTATACTTTTAGACTTTGGGAACCATAAGTAAATCTGCACTCTGAGAGCTGTGTGGTCTGTTGGGAAAATATGGAACTATGAGATCGGAAGATTGCAGATTCTCATCCAGCAGTATTTTCACTCAACTGGAGAAAATTAACATTTTATGAAACATTTGTTTTGTAACATTCTTTCGCTGAAGAAATTGGAAAGATAACATTAATGTTGCTTTCCACTTTTGAGGAAATGAAAATGCATTAGAACACATTTTCCTTTGATTTGCACTGCTTTAGTAATGATGTATTTGCTCTGACACAAGATAACTCACTGCTTGACTGTATCTGTTAACCCCTTAAAAACTGATAGCTGTCACTTGTTTTCTAGTTGCTCTCAGGTTAAGGGATAAGACTACATGTCTGAAAGACGCTTTAATGAAGCGGTATAATGGCTAAACAGCCAATGAGTCATTCTAAGAGTTGGTGAATAACAAGTAATAAATTTATAAAAGGCTAATATTCATCCTGTGTTTGACCTGGAGTAGAAATTCAACAAGGAATAAGCTTATTTTGACAGGTTTAAAGAATAACACAAGACAACATGAGTTTGCTATAAGTTTGCTGTTAAACTTCTCTTTAAATCATATATATAACCAACCACTTGACCAATTTCTTAGAAAATGATTAAGTTTTCTAGTAATGGAAAGACCCACACCCACAGTTGTATTGTTTTTATGTGCTGGATGTGTAAATCGGGACCTGTTTGCTAACAAGTTCACCATTTGAAGTAGTTAAGGTGATCATGTATTTCTATTTGCTTTGTGACAGTTATTGCAACATTGACATTTTTTCTCCTGCCTGTTAAAGCCCTAGCACTAATTCTGCATTCCCCTGTGACTGAAAATTAGAAGAATTTCTTTTTGGGCTTTGTTTCAGTATGTGAAAAGAAAAATACAGAAAACGGTCTTGCTGCTTTGAGGTGACCATCTTTGTCAGCTGTCAGATGTGCAAAAAGCGGGTATGAGCCTTTGGCTTTTAGATCGCTTTGTATCATATTGCTGTGTTTTTCACTAAATGTCCCTTTAAACTAATACATAGCTGTTTGGAGTCTGTTCACCAAATATTACCACAACCCCAGCTTAGAGGAATTCTATAACTCTTTTCTTAACAGTATGAATCAAGCAGTTAAATTGCTCAAGGGCACTCCAGTTTTACTTGCTAGCGAGCATTTCCTTACCCACAGCTGTTGTTTCCTAAATCCTGCAAAGCTATAGGTGCATTGCAATGTTTTTTACACAATATTCCCATCTTTATGTATTCTATATATACCTTCAGGACCGCATGTGAGCACAGTTGGTGACAACAAGGACCTTGACAGAAAAGATCCAGTTCAGGTCAAGGTGATGGAGAGATGTGATGGTGGGAGCAAGAGTGGAGGCAATTTAGACTTTTTTTTTTTTCGTAGTTGGCCTCACACTCCACTTCTCAACTTTACACACACACACATTCACACACTTACATACAATATCTCTCTTTCATCTACTTTTTCTCCACTACGTCCCCTTGTCATACAGCACCTCCCTTCCTTGCCCCCAGGTGCTCTGAAACGATGTGGATGAGGTCGAGGACATGAGGACCCCACCAGAGAGAACAGATGTCACATGCCTCTTGTGACATCCCATGCACTGGGATGAGCGTGTGTGTGTGTTCCGTACAGTGACAGGTAGCGTGTGGTGGTTGAAAGGTAAAACGAGGCCAAACTCCCAGACGGAAATGGAGGGAAATGGGGGCCAATGGGGGGGAAAGAGAACCAGGATAAAAAGATATGTATGAAAATAGTTCTTGGATATTGACACCATGTGTGGTATACAGGGGAAAAACTTCACAAAAGGCTCCCATTTAAAGGTAAAATGTTAATGCTAAATGGTTATTCGGGATTTTTCCAACTGAGTTTAGAAAAATCTATAATAATCAATGAACAAACAATAAAGTGAGAATCTAGTTTAGAACACTGCAATAGGAAGAAGCTTTTTTAAATCACTGAAACAAACGACTGAGTAGAAAGTCATTTACTGCTATTACAGCCGACAAGATGAGGCATTTTGTCATGGCGGCATGCTTTCATTCATCATTTATGGGTCATATTGTCCTAGATTGGTGATTAGATTGTTGGGAGATTTAGAGCTACATAAACAGCCTAAACATCTGCACATGCACAAGTGTATACATCGATTAAAGGTTGCCCTTGAAAGAAAATAAAACAAAGAAATGAATGGGCGTCGAACTTGGCAGGTTACTGAAGTTGCAAGTATTGTTTTTGATATTCAAAAAAACACCACAAAGACATCCTCTCTGCTGTTCTACATACCCTCATCTGTGAATGAACCCATTAGAAGTTGCATTGATTGCAGACACACCATGCCTCCTACCACATGGAAAGTGATCCACTGCGTCCCCTGTGATACCTCCCTCTTTCATGATGTACATATTTATTATTCAGCCTAGTTTGTCAGATTAACAGAATATTCTGCAGATTTGTTGGCTAGCCATCTGGTGCTCCTGTCTTTTATCCAGTCATTGGAGTCCCCTGCTTAGACATAATGGCAATAATCCCAGGTGATGTTTAGAGAAAGGCGAGGAAATGAGCCACTTTTGATCTTATATGTCAGAGATTTGCATGGATTACAGTCTTAAAATGTTTGCATTATACTATAACGTATCATAACACCCATCATTGTTCATTAATATTTATATGTAATTTTTCGCACAAGGAAAAAGTATCTGTCCTGCAGTTGGAGTCAGAAGTGTTTATGATCCAACATCTCCTTAGGGTGCTTTCCTGGTATCCCAAACAGCTCAGGTGTTCAAAGCTACCGCTATACTGTGACAGGTTAGTCCTGGCTGATAAGCAGCGTCTTTACACCGCGACTGGATGATGAAGACATCAGAGGCAAGTGATGACTTGGTACAACTGCACACTGTTGGAGCAAATACATGAGTTTGTGTATAAACATGTTTTTTCAAGTAAGTTTGTGTATGCCAAGAGAACCGTTTAATCTGAGGCGATCTTTGAGGTTAGCCGAGCCTGTGGTTTGAAGGTGATATCACTCTGAAGATTTGAATGTATGCTGGGAAGCCACAGCATGTGTGTGTGTTTCACATATGCTGACAATTATGCCTCTGAGAAACCAGTGGGCAGGATGGAAAGTGCATTTGAACCTACATTACATAAGTCTACAATCAGGGGTTATGGTAGTGATTCAAACTATGGTAAACACACTAGCATGAACTAATCAGGGAGTCTTTCATCTTGTAGTGTCGCAGGCAGTTTGTTCATCATCCTGGCACAGTGCTTTATATGTTGAGGTCTGGAAGGGTTGTGTTGAGGTATATATGACTTTGTGTGTGAAAAAGAAGAGAGAAGAGTGCGTTCAAGTATCTTTCTCCATAAATAAACATTACACTCTACAGTTTTTTATTTCCAGAACAAATGAGGTAAGATATTATTCTTGTTCTATAAGCAAGCTACGCTAACAAATTAAATTCATTAACTGGAGGAGGAAAGTCCTGCATGCACACACACACACACATACATTTTTTTATGTGATTTGCTGTGTCATGTGTATTGCTAAGTCAGCTTTCGGTAACTCCCAGCTTTTACAGATGCCTCCAGTTATACGAACCAGCCTACCCTACTGTCCCTCCAGCTTACTTCTGTAAAACAGGAGGTGCCATATTCCTGGTGTATACTCAGGGAGAAGCAGCTAAAAAAAACTTTTGCAGCAGGGGCATTGTAAAAAAGCCTCACAGGATATTGAAATAATGACTGTTGTTTGCAAAACAGGATAGCCCAACTCAAATGATTTCCTTGTGTGTTCATCCTGAGCGCTCATAAAGTCTTCCGAGAACACTCAAATTTGTCTGCAGTCTGCTAATCCAATATACAGCAGGGTACATGGAAAAGAAACATTACCTCTAACTACTTAGTTGTCTGTCCAGGTCTGCCAACCGCCTGAATCTGCTCTGATTTTTGGCCTATCAGTCTGGAGAGTGAGGGCACAGGCAGTGAATTAATGGTCAGGAGATTTATTTGTTTGGTGTAATAAGGACTGTAAAACAGTAAGAGGTCTGTGCAGCCTTGCAGGCCCCCTGCCCCGTGGGTACAATCAAATGTTGCCAGTAAATCAATAGAGCTGGAAGAGGTTTTTATAACCTGAGTTTAACACTAGGCTCTAAGTGCTCCAGGTGGCAGGTCATTTGTTCATTATCCCAACTTATCACAATAAACAATGGGAACTCTGATTGGACTACTCTGCTACTACGAGAGGAAAAATGGGAGGGGAAGAAGGCAAAAATCTCAGGTGGGCAAAGGAGGTGCTAATAAGGGAGGCAGAGTGGGCAGGAGACGGGGGAGAACCAGAAGATTAACCACTGTAATTATGTGCAGGAGCTCAAAGGAGGAATGGGACAGTGCGAGTAACAGATAGCATTAGAGCCTTACAAGCTGCCACCATGTAACGATGACTGCACTGATGTGAGGTTATAATCATAGCCTCTGCTTTAAGTGCAACCAACAGCTTCTGGCTTTCAATGTAATAAATCAAACAGCGTTCCCTATCTATATGGGGTTCAGTTGTGCAAAAAAAAAAAAAAAAAAAAAATGCTGATTGCTTCAACAATTTTCTAGCTTCTAAATGTGTTTTAAGCTGTAGTGTGCTACATTACTTTCATTAATTTAATTGAAGATCCAATAGGATCTGTTCAGTTAGGATTCTAAGAACTTATACATTATTGTAAAAAGACGTTTCAACACCAAATATGTATATTAGAGAAAGCAGCAAATAAATCCTACTGTATATTATAACTATATAGTTTATCAGGAAAACTAGACCACATCTAAATGTTGCAAAGGTATGCATTGTGTTTACAGTAGACACTGTGACATCTACAAAACATGTGGGATCTCTAAGCCATGAGATACAGTGCAAAATTGCACCAGTCTACCTTATTCAAATTTTGTGTGTTTAATTTATTACTCCGGTACAGAATTGTGGCAGCTGGAGTTTGTAATTATACAACACACTCCACACTTTCTACTCTGCAGCCAGCACGCTGCTGCATAATTTACATGTCTATTAGCTCATCAATTACAGTATAATTACTTAGATGCACAACTAGTCCTTTTTCTAGCATATTATAACACAAATCTTTAAATGAATGCTAAACAAGCAGCATACAAATATGGCCCAGACAAAAACATACAAAACCGAAAAAGAAAAAAAAAGTTGAATTTTACTTTATGACATGAAGTCACCCGTTTCTTCATCTGGCTTTCCATCTTCTCTGTCCCATCAGCTTTATCTACAGCCCATCATCTGCATTTGTTTATCCCCTGATTTCTCTGTTCTGCAAACTATCTCATGATTCATTACTGTGATTAATAAGCCCATCGTGTGAAACCGAAATTCTGTAACATTGCATTGCAAGACTCATTGTCTCTCCAAAAAGCTTTCCCATGGATGGATAATTGCACTGCGTGAATATGTTCCTGCTTTTCTCTCTGCCTCGTTGTCTCCAGTGCTCTCTCCCACTGTCTCTTTCCCTTTTTGATAAATTAATGACAAGGTGATTTAAGAAATGCATTACCCAGAAGTGTTGCTTCTTAATGGCAACAAACAGACAGTGGTGTAGGCCAGAGTAGTACATGTCTCTTCCATCATTAGGGCTTCATTGAATATGCATTACTTCAGTAAATACAAGTTCTTATTAACTTTCTGCATTGTGGTTTAAATTCTTGTCATTCCAAAAAGCTTTGTGACTGACAAACTCTGAACTTAACCCCAAAAATGTCTATTTTAGTTCTATGTTGGAAATATATATCTTACCAATTGTGATTGGTGTGAGTTTGAAGCAGCATAGCTCTTGAATCTAGATGGAAATACCCATGGATGAAGTTGAAAAAAGTAAATGGCAATGATCCCATCAACCACTCTCTTCAAGACACTATCAAAGACATCTTTACAGCAGCTCCTCACTGTTGCAGACTCATACTTTCCCCAAACATCTGCACCATACACAGACAAGAATGTCTGGGCACTGCACAGAGGGTAACCTTAAAATATACTTTTATAAACATAGACCTCATTTCTTCACAGCACAGAACTTTTACTGGGCCTAGACCGAGTCAGAACAGCTCATTCAGCACTCTACGTTCATGCTGCTGGTGTTTTGGCTGCTGCAGGTCATAGCGGTGATAAATCTGGGGAAGTTAGCCTTGGTAATGGACTCCAGAAGGGGCCTGGGAGTTAAACAGTGATGAGCAATGGAAACTGCGGTCAGCGCGAGAGCAGCTGTAACCCTTAAACAGGCGTGGACAAGATGAGAGGAAGGAAACAGCCAAATGTTCTGAGGCCCAGAGATGGGTCTATTTTCGGAGAAGGCAGGGGGGGGGGGGGGTGGGGGGGTGGGAGCTTTCCTGAGCAGGAG
>JBAMHX010000022.1:11875067-11894293 GCA_037177515.1 Pseudomugil tenellus
CCCCCCCCCCCCCCCCCCCCCCCCCCCCCCCCCCCCCCCCCCCCCCCCCCCCCCCCCCCCCCCCCCCTTCATCTTGCCTGAGCAGGAGCTGAGCAGCACATATGGGTATGCTTTAAGCTGACTGTTGAAGAAGCAGCACAGGCTCAGCAAGAGAAAAAGAGAGCGGCAGATGAATTGCTTTTAGGGAAGCACTGTTAACTCCAAAAACTAGGTTTTAATGTTGGGTGTGCCTTGAGAGTTTGTGTGAAGCGTGAGTGGAGCTACACAAGTATAGACCTGGAAAAAGACATGTGGTAAGCCACCATTGCATAATCCTCCTGAGACATGGTTTGAAGCTTGCAAATGTGGAAAAAAAAGCTATAAAGATCCAGAGAGGAAAAAAAGGAAAGAGAATGTAGCTTGCTGCTTTGTGGCCATTAAAATCCACCTCATAAGTTCTGCCTTCTCACCCTTGACTTCACAGTGATGCTTAATGTCATTTGTCGAACACAACAGATTCTTTGTGAACATGCAAGAAAAATGGCTCACATATATATTAGGCTCCATGGGGTTAATCTTCAGGGGAGTTGAACAAATTTTATTGACAATCGTTTGTGGCCACCTGAAATTATTGTCTGAATAATTGATCAAATTGATCAGGCTCAATAAAAATAAGCAAAATGGCCGTTTTAATAGGCGACAATGTTTCTTGGGAATCAATACAGATTATTACCCTAAAGGCTAGACTGTTATTAGAGGGTCGTATACTGGCTGGCCTTAACTGTTTACATTTTAATTTGGCTTTTATTTGTGTTGTGAGTTCCAAACATTCTTGCCATGAGACTGCAATCTCCTCATCTGGCCTGTGTCTCGACAAAGAAAATAAATGATTTGGTACCCACGCCAGTTGGGTTGGAATGTCAGAGGTCTGAGGGTCAGAGTTCCAAGCAGCCAAATTAGGTTTGAGGACACCAAATGCTCAGTCTCTCTATTTGATTACCCATGTGCCCCAGAACATGGACAAATAACCCAAACACAGCTTACTGGAGAGTTCAATTTTGGAAATTTGAAGGTGAACACAAACACAGTAATTAGGCCGCCCCCGAGATCTGACACTAAACTTTTCAGCAGTCCAGTTCTGCTTTGATTAACATGTCACATAGTTGAAAGAAATTTTGGATTAAATACAATAGGACCACGCCAATAGAAAATTGAACTATGCGTCCGTTTACAAGTCGTCAATGGCAGTGTGTATCTCTGTTATTTCCTTTTTTTTAAATATTCAGACATCTCCTGTTCAATTTGTCATTTGCATTCAAGGCGGTAGACAACCCACAGGGAATGGATCCTTTTTCAAACAATCAGAAGGCTTCCAAGACTGCTGAAGTCAACAAATTAAACTTGGTTCAGATACACAATTGATAATAGTTTATCAGTTATCGGAAACAATATAGAACATCTTTGATTTGATCGTGGTTTCACCATATCTAGAAGGCAGCGTGAAGGAATGCCTGTGGCTTCACTTCACAATCCCCATCTCATTATAAATCTCCACAACAAAACATTTTATAATGCTGCGTTTGGCTGAATAAACGGTTACAATTTGGCACACAACAGACACTGTGGACGCCTGACTTAAATGAGCTGCCAGCTTCTCTGTGTGTACTGGATGGAAAGCAGGGAGCCGAAGATCCTCTCTGCTGGAAATTATGAATATAAAGTCATGCATTATAGATTTGGAGGTGAATTTATTTATTTTCCTGCAAAAGTCGGAAATGTAAGCCAGCCAAATCGATGCAGTAGAGTTCATCTCTGTCCACCTAATCATTTGCTAATGGCTACTATCAATTGTCTGCCCACGGCTTCTGCATCCAACAGCCTTGCAATTAAAGTCAACAACCACATACTGTACTGTCGATTAAAGGTGTTTTAGCAGGGGAATCCAGGTAAATGTATTGGTTATCTTCTCCATGGCAAATTGGATTTATTCCACATCATCAGTCTTGTTTATTTATTCATTTGTAAGCCCATTTTAATTTATTAAAAATGATCTTCCTCATTGGTGAAAACATTAATGTAATCAAATGTACCATTTTCTATTTAAGAGTAACATACCATCTATATATAACATACTGTAACTGTGACAGCATTGTCTAAACAGACATAGAATAAAAGAAAGTAACAGAATTAAATGTGTAGCACTGCTCATCTTGTATCTGCTGTTCGGCTTCTAAGTCGCACAGACTTAAGAACAGTTTGCATTTTTTGAACATGTGGCTTATTTATTTATTTGCTTGCAAACTGGCCCTGCACCCACATCGCTGTGCTTCTGTCGGCATCAACAAATGCAATACAATACAAAGGAATATTTCTTTTGGAGTGTTTTTATTTATTCATGATGTCCTGGAGTCTGTCTTCCCATTCGACATTAATTTAATGTTTCTGTTTCACTGTTTCTCAACAATGGCATTGGTCCAA
This sequence comes from Pseudomugil tenellus, assembly GCA_037177515.1. Lineage (NCBI taxonomy): Eukaryota > Metazoa > Chordata > Actinopteri > Atheriniformes > Pseudomugilidae > Pseudomugil > Pseudomugil tenellus. The sequence goes on from JBAMHX010000022.1 coordinate 11,877,525, forward strand.
CCACACCTCCAGATGTTGAAAAAGGAGGCGATGTGGTTGTGCGTTGGATGGAGGTAAATGTGTGTCCATGCATACACACATGGGTGCTGTCAATAGATGTATTCAGTAATGTGTTTGTGCATCAGTGTAAGATCTTTGGTTGTGGTAATTGATTCTTGCAGCAATGATCCATATAATTCAGTGAAATAAAAAGAAGGAAGCAAGTCTCTTAACAACCACTTCCAGAAGTTTAGAAAATATCCATAGAAAGTAACACAAGTAGCTATTTATTTAGTATGTAATCTCATAATATTGTGAAAGTGATGTACAGTATTTTACTGTTACTGAAAGCAATCTCAGGCCTCTTAAGCCACTTTGGAACTCATGCATAAGACAGAGTGTGAATGCACACTGCTCTGCTGGCATTGACATGCACTAATGTACTTCACCTCCCCTTGGGCCGACCTGTCTGGATCTGCTCATCAGAATCACATCCATCCATCTATCCGTGCTATTCCGTGCAGCGTTACGGTGTCATCATTGTCCGTAATAAAATGGTCTTAGATGGGAAAGTCTCTTTGATTGCAGCTAGCGAGCAAGGCGGCTATTCATCATAATGTAATATTCCCCCTGCAGTTTGCACCTGTCTCGCACTGCAAAGTCTGCATCACCATGTGAGGTCAGTAGGGTCTCCCATCACTGTCTAACCACCTAGCCTGACTGACGCAAATCCTTTACAATTGTCTGTTTTCAGCTTGAGCATGCATCCCCTTTTGACACTGCCAGCATGTCTTCAGAGCTCTTTTCTGGCAACGGTATCACCTATAGAATCAATCAGTTTGGAGCCGATGGAAATCATTGATCAGCACTTTGAAGCTATGGCCTTTTCATAAATCGTAACCTTTTTAGTATTGGCATGCTCCGTCACTAGTAAAGACAGGCTTGTGTGTGATTCTGTCCATTGGGTATAAAGTGAGAGAATGGGAGTCCAAGGCAAACCAGCTCAGTGTCACAGGTGTCAATACAGCTGCTCCTTATTGACAATAAAGCTCCTCTGGACCCATGAAATGAAATCGGAGATGACAAGACCCTGCTTTTGATGCTGACCTTACACCTCATTTTAGAAATATGTAACCGTGGCTCCTTCAGGGAATTCTTTTTTTCTTTTTTCTCTTATTAAGACATAGAAAAGGCGGAACTTGTATGGTTATGTTTTTAAGGAAGGTTATGAAAAATGAGAAAATAGTTGTCACACTATAGCTATTCGCATATATTTAAAAAGAATTTCCAACAGGCGGCATTACTGTTTTCATTTGGATTCGGGCCTCTCCAGTGTCACCACACCATCCTGTTATTTTTTTTTTCCCTCCAAGCAATACAGCTTTTCAGGAGAAGACAGCAGTCCGAAGTACTTTAGCTTGTTAAAATTGACCATAAACAGCTCATTGTTTTTAGAGGGCCAGACACGGTCATTTGATACCGGCACTATACTGGGTTCTCGGCCCTTAGCTATTCTGTTATTTCACTCTAGTTGTACACATGGGGCTGTACAGATGAAATATTGCCAGTATAAGGCAAGCACATGCTGCTTTGGAAGAATGTGTATTGAGCTTTTTTTTTTCTCCTCGAGGAAATGTCAAGAGTTCAGACTGAAAACTCATGGTGGATATCAATGTTGCATTTCATATGAACTGTTTTGGTTTGCATCCATTATAAAAATGTCAGCTGTATCAAAGACTTTTTATCTCTAGAACCTTCCTCTATTTGCATTTGTCTTTTAACATATTCTGGTAAAACAAATTAACTTTAAAGGAGAATAAAACAAAACATGATCTAAAAAAAGATCATAAAAAAATGGCCTGTATGGATTGTTTGAGTTGATGCAAAATATTTCCAGTGAAGATAAAAGACATGGTGTTTTCTGTACTCCACCTGTCTCTTTCCACAGTGCTCTCCCTCCACACCCTCCTCTGTATAATGCAGCCCATCGTCAGTGTGCCTGATGGCGGTTTGATGTGTGCTCAGCATGCTCCTTTACATGCACATGTCAGCATGGTTGAATGAGTCACCCAAACTGACAGCAGATGGTGCTCTTCGGGTACAAGAGACCTGATCCGTCCACTCAGCCCGCTCTCCATGCAATCTATCATCATTCTCCTTCTCTGTCTTCTCCACCGAGACCACTGAGGGGATGCTGGACCACCATACTCCGTGCCATCATTTACTTGTGAGCAGGAGAATGTCAGCCTGCTTAGCCTTGGGCTTTTTTATCCCGGGAGTTAGCGGCAGCGAGTCAACGTAGAGTTTAGACAGGGATCCATGGGGCACTTCTTAATGATGTGGTTCAGTGATAAACCTGGGAGAACCTGCTGAAAATGGTCTGTGTGGTTGGAAAAGCAAAAACTTGAGGTAGCACATTAAGGAGGCTGCTGGATGAGGGGATAGAGGAAGAGTAACAGGAGTTCAGCACTTAAAAAAATCCCCAAAGCTTTGCATTATAAAGTGTATCCTGTAGCAACAGGATTGTAATTTAAATACACTCAAAACTACAGGACAAAATGCAGCAGAGTAAGAAAGCTTGACTGATTTATGTCCATTGCATGACCATATAATGACACTTTTTACTCAAAAAGTCACTAATGTTGCAGCAAAGCCACAACAACTGTGTTTGGGATCTAACAGTGTTGGAATTCATTTTTTCACAGGCTCTCTGACCCGTCCCAGCATTGCAAATGTTTCAATATGCCAGAGTGTTGCTCAGAGCCAATCAGGTATATTGCAGTGATTAGATTAAAATCTGATTTTTCTGTCAACTCAGCAAAGCCGTATTGGTAGTCAATTAAGATCTGTCATAATGTGATGGAAGATAGTTTGTAATGATCCCCTGCACTGCTAAATGTATGACAGGCTACAACTAAAAGGGTCACTGCTGTAACCTTGATTCACCAGAGGCTTTATATACACAATCTGCTGGTTTCAGCATATGCAATATTTCTCATAGTATCCAAGTGAAATGTCAGTGAAGTGTGTCTGCAGGCGCCTGTTCAGACACTTCTTTTAACATTTTCAATTTTCTCACACAATAGAAATCAATGCTCAAGTAATTCACATATTCATTTAAAAAATACATCTGTAGAATCTGTAGATCTAAACTGGTTAATAAATTAGCTGACAGATTATTCCCTCTCACATTAGAGCTTGACCGAGTGACGAGCAGTGGAAGTCAGCCACACTTTTTTTCACCTGGCTAATAGTCCTACTTAATGCTCATCAATCATAACAGTCAAAAAATATTGATTGCTTGCTAGATTAAATCAAAGTTATTCCACTGCAATAGCTGTTACAAAGTAGAGCTATTATAGTGAAACAGATTTTGATTTACTAAGAGGGACCTCCTGCCTTATTATATGTGAGGGGTTGCCTGTGTGTGCCATTACTCTGTTGTTTCCATCATTACACTGTGTTCGGAACTAAATTTTCTTTTGTCCACAGCTTGCCCCTAGATTTCCATTTACGACCTCAGGAATTATTACAGAATAGTTTTGCATAAAAATAGACCCTGTCGATGAAAAATGGACCTAGTCTGTTTTGTACTTGTGTTTTTAGTTTGTTTGTTTCAGGTGACGTGAAGGTTACACCGTGACTGCATCTCTCCATAAGGTGAAAGATCCATAAGTGAGTGTGTCAAAAAATGATGTCATCAGAAATGCTTGAGGTTGCATTACCGGATACTAATACCTAAGACGCCAATTACGTTTGAATCACATAAATGGACGGATAATGCGCTAAGGAGCAATGATCTTCTCAATAACATGTTCTCAGGAAAACACGGCACTATGAAACCACGCTCTGCTGGACATGAACTGTCTGCCCCATTTGACCTCTGTTGGCTTCATCACTGGGGAGTAATAAAAGCTCTGTGAGCAGCAGACCCTGATCTGTGCTGCAGTTGTGCGAGCTAAATCTGCCTCAAGACAGGTGCTGCGGAGTGTGCTTCAGTGCACCCAAACAGCTGGGGCTGGTCATCAGGGCACACTGGAGATGACATCACCTGACAAGTGTTCATCTGACTCATCTCCCGCTCTCTGGCTTCGTCTTGGGCTCCTGACACATGCTTCACCTCGGAGACACTTGTATAGGACAAGGGCTGGGCTGTGGCTACAGGCGCCAAAATTCACTCATATTGTGAGTCTGTGCCAGGACCATGCAAAAAAAATGGGATGAGGTAATGCAGAGCCACTCATCACATTATGGACAGGTGTGATGCTTTGCCTCAGCATATCGGTTGCATGATGTGTCATATATTAGGCCAGTAAGAAAGGAAATCTGCTGGATACAAAGGGCAATTAAACATGAGGAGTCAAGACTAGGAATGAGGCTGTCCCACTTTAGAGTGTGTGGTTGTGAATCAGGGAAGGTCCGTCCATGCCTGCAACATAAAACGGTGATCTCTTTAATTACCAAGCATAAAATCCACAGTATAATATTCTCACCCCTGTATTTTACAGGACTGGAGTCATATAATTCTTTGGAGGTGACTGTATTATGCTGTGGCAAGGGGAAGGATGAAGGTAATACAAATGGCTCTTGTGAGTTCCTGGGGAAAAAAGCAATCAATTAGGTAATTTACAGCATATATTAATATATTAGAGTAGAATGTGACATAGATGGAATATATGATTTGCCATTAAACTGTCTGCATCATTTTTAATTATAGACAGGTTTGCATGGACTGAATGTGTGAGGAAGTGAATGACATGCGTGTGTTTTTGTGATTTATACATTAACTCACACTGTTCAAAATGCACTGTAGATATACTGGTTTAACTCCACTTGGTTTGGTTAGATGGTTACAAAGTGGCTTACATGCTACATGCTGTGGGGGGGATGTAGAGTAGGAAATAATGATGACTGTTACAGTAATGCTTTGATAAAAAATGATGCATCATGAAATTATGGTAGAGGTGATATTATTACATTGGTTGCTAAGCCTTTCTTTTCCATAACGCATCTGATAAGTGTGTACTGCAGCCGCACAAACAGCATTACATCATCCTGCTCCTTCCCGGCAAAGTGAGCTGAGGCACAATGAGATCAGAGCCCTCGCTTGTTATCCCAGTAGCACAGCAGACTGCTGCAGGACCTAAAGGATCTTCTCCCACAGTCAGGGAAATGTGGAAGATGCTGTCTCACCCACACAACCCATAGGAAGAAAAACAAAACTACATGCAGCTCAGGTTCATCTGCAGGTGAAGTCTCTATTTCAGGTGCCGAGCAGAGAAAATCTATTAAAGGCTTTTAACACACAAACACACACACACAAATAGAGATAGGCACAAATATACACATATGCTTGGAAACTTGCAAAAAAAAAACACCCCATGGTGTTTGCCGTGTGATCACAGAGCATACAAATCATTTTTAGATCAAAGTCTCCCTGTAGCTTAGAGAGCTTATTCGGCTTAAATCTTTTTATACCTTTTAGAATTACTCCTAGTTTTACTGCAAACACAGATCCAGACAGAACAGTTTCATTTATTAGTTGGGTTCACTTAGTTGTGTAACAAAAGCAAATCTTTGCCTCATAGTTGGTTCTCATTTATGCCGGTCAGGGCATGAGGCTTATCTTCTGTTGTCATAAGGGATTCTGGTACATGAAGATGAATGAATAGATGAGCTGATTCTCCTGGCCTTCAGTGACCCCTAGCCCAGCTATGGTTACACATATTCAACTCCAAGGCATCCCCCTCCCCCCCAAACTACAATCCTGGTTATCCTGTCTGTGACAGCGTAATGATGACAAAGAGTGACCAGTAAACAGCAGCATCCACCACCACAGAGGAGGCTTTATGGTGCAATGAAAGTAAGGAATGAAGTATGGCTGTCATGTCATGTAGCCTGAGCAAATCACCACACGGCAGCAAACAAGTCAGTGCAGATGACTGTGGCGACACGGACATGGAGTTTAGGTGTTTGTCAACAATCGGTTGATCTGTCTGTGTAATGCAGCGCATCAAATCGGCTCTGCCACCTCTCTGCTCGTGGCCAAGTGTCGGTAAACAGCGCTGTGTTACGGCTGCTGGGGGCTGTGAAAGGCTACTTACTCAGCTAAGCATTATTTACTAATGAAAGACTGATCCTGATTTTAAGTGCTGTCAGGTTTACAGGCTAAAACAGTTCTGTCCTAGAAATGCCACACTTCTTTTTTAGCCTTTTTTCATTCAGTGTGATTCCTGATGAGTTGATGCTATTTTTGTTTTTAGTTTTTTCTTGCTCCATGCTAAGGATTTTTGCATTTCTGACAAGACGATCAAAGATTTAGGGAAACGCATAGTTGTGTATCACACGTGCTTCTGTTCCAATACTTCTTTAAATTAGATTATTATACTGCCAGCACACAGGCAGCAATACCTTTTATCCTTGTGCAAGGGACGCAGAAGAAAGGTACGTAGACTTGTATGTCCACCCTGTGCTTAATAGTATGTGTGCACGCACAAGCACTTTTTTCTTATCCCCCTGTGCATGAAATCAACACCCAGACGTCATGGACACGCTTGCACTTGTCCTTTTCAATGCTTCTGCTATTGTTGAGCAAGGCACCATTGTGCAGCCAAAACGGATTAGAAAGGAAGGACTAAAGAGCAAGCTGCACACGTTTTCAAACTTCTTTAAGATGCTGCCCACAGTTATACAATACACCACTGTGGGTGCACAAAGCGACTGTGGGCTCCCGGGGGGGTGGGATGTAATCCTGCAGGTCACCAGTTACAAATGGTAAGACAATCTTAAAAACCTTTGCTTCTTTTTTTTTTCTTCATAGGGTAGATATATATGCAATTAAATCTGGATTTTCAATTGAAAGGTGGCACGTAGTTATCAGTATTGTCAGTAAGGCATAAGGTACTCAATCAATCCTTGATTAATCAATGTATTGACATTATCACATCTGGAACATGTTGTGTAGTTAATTCAAACATGACAGAATCATTCAAGAGGGTAACATCGCTGTGGAATAACTAAGGACGGCCTGAAGGTGAGGCAGCATATGGAAGATGTTTCCACATTACTCCCATCAGAAACATAATCATGCACAGCAGGGGACGCGTGCAAATACACACATGAAGTAGAGGAGACAGCGCGTGTCAATGCATGCTTCAATCTGATGACATCATCGTCTTGGTTGGGCAGCTGGGCTATTTTCCATAGGCTGTCCTCTGTTGCTGTGGAGCCGCCTCCACCAATCCCCTCCCCTTAGTCTCTAATGTATACAACGGCTCCATGAATGATCTGTGACATCGCTTCCTCGGGCTGGTCCAAAGACAACATTATGTGACCATTCAGAACCCCCTCCTGCGTCTGCCCGCGAACCTCCTTTCAGTTTTCGAATGGCCTGATGTGGGGAGTTTACGGCTATTTGTCAAGTGCTGAGAGAGCAGAAAAGTGAGGAGGACTCATGAGGCTTTGATGTGACGGCCTATCATCTGATGCTATTTCTGTTGAGTGTTTCTGTTTACCTCTATTTCTCGGCCTTGGCTATGTCAAATTGCTTTGGCATCTTAGGTGTGAAACGGTAAACAATAAACACAGCAGACTTAAAAAAGCAGCTTTGTATTTAACACTATAAGAGCCCAGTGAAAAAGCCAAACTGAGAACTGCTGACAACACTGTCTTCATTTAGATTCTCTGCAGTCTATCCACAGTACATGAAGTGTGCAAGTCATAAATCCTCAGCTGTTTTGCTCGATATCCACACTTGACACCAGCTTGAAGATCTATACCTGTCTTCTAATGTCTCTCTGTCTCACTCTTCTCAATAGCCATCTCCCTCGGTAGACATTTGAAAAGTAGTGGGCAGCTAAAGCATTCTTTCTCCAGGGGTTTCGGAAAAGAGAGAGTTCAAGAGGTCAGAGATTTGTGTTATTTTCCCACCGGTACAACACTCAGGATGTGTCAGAGCCGTGTGTCAGGGAATGACAGTGAAAAGAAGGACAGCAAGAGAGGTAGATCAGGCAAACAAAGACCAGACTTCACAGCAAACGCTTGAGATCAATGGACAGGCCGGCGATGCACCCTGCAACCATAAACACCTGCACTCACACAAACACACTCCAACAGAACACACAATGCTGCATTTTGATCCCTAGACTGGCTTATATGGCACCTGTAAGAAAAATACATGATAAAGACGTAGAGAGACACAATATAACACACAAATATAAAAAGACGCCCTCTTCTGTTGTTCACTATGTACATGCAGAGTGCACCTCAACAACCCCCACCCTCCTCTTCTCTCCTCCCCACGCTTGTCATCTTGACGAATGGATGCAGGTAACTGTCAATTAAAATGAAATCCCATCTGTGGAGTCGAACGAGGAGGACACATTGAGTGAAACACACAAAGCATAGTTCCAGAGACCACTTCTGCCCGGAGACAGGGGTTGATCCACATGCTGGGCCTCATATGCGCAATACATCAAACAGACAACATTATCACTGACTACACTTCTGAAAACTTCAACATGATTAATTATAATTAATTAGCGAAATGTTATATGTTGGCTAATTTATCATATTGCGTTATTCAAAATCCATCATCAAACTGTAGCAAGCAGCAGGACTTGTTTTCTTCTTCTGCTTTTTTTTAAGTTTTGAAACAAAGTGCTAAATCAGCAGGTTGCAATTTGTGTGTTTTCCCTCCATCCCTGGAGATGGCTCCAAACAGTCATTGGCAGGCAGTTTAATTTCAACATTTGTCTGAATTTCCACTAAATCATCAAATGAATCTCTTTTCAATATTTCTATGGTGGATAATTCATTTTGCAGCACATTTGTCTGATGTATTGATCTTTGATTGGCATAACCCTGCTGAATATGGCTTATATGACAGTTTTTGCTGTTTTAATAAAGTTAACTGTTTATACATCAGTTAAAAAAGAACAAAACATTTTAAGAGCCACAGTAATTAGATGTTGTAAATATTTGCCAAAGCATCATTTTAAGCATTTTAAAGTGTATAAAGAAGCTTGAAAGCGATTTAAAGTGGAACTAAATGGCATCCATACATTAGCATTGACCTCAGCCGGGACTTCAGCCAGGCCGTTTTATGCAAAATCATCACTATATGATTGAGACTAAAAGTGGCGGTGAAAGTCAGTATGCAAGCCTCATTACCCCAATTAATGGCAATTCTTATTGCATAAGCAAAACTCATATGAGGACAGAAGTCAATACCTTTGTCATGGTTATGATAATGGCCTTAAATGCTCATCAGTACTGATATGCACGGAGAGAACTTTGGAGCTTGACACTGAAGGACATCAATGTTGCATTAAAAGTAATTAAAATGAGGGCTTCTCAGCCATTGCAATTAAACAGGAAAAAGTGTGTTGCGGCCTGTGTATGATTTGTATCATTAATTTTCATTACCAAGTGTTTATTAACCTTTTTGTCTTATGGTAGCTTGTTGTGTGTAGCACCTTTCTCTCTGTGTGTTTGTATCATCCTGCCATTTTTTTCACCTCCTACAGAACTTTCCCATCAAGGGAAATTTCATGTGCAGTCCAGGGGACTGTAAATGTGCATGTTTTTAATACACAGTGCATTCATCAGCAGCAGGAAGCTGCACAGCAGTACCAGGCGGTCCAATGAAGGAAATATTATGGTACATAATTAAATTTGAAATTAAGTGATATTTCATCTCTTCTCATTAATTAGAAAAGAAGGCTTCTGCTATATAATTATTTAGCTCTCGAACAGAAGAGGACGGTCATAATCCTTTCAGTGATGTCAGGTGTTTCGCTGTAGGTGAGCTTGTGGTGTGGATAGATACTAGATATAATTGTCATGGTGTTGGCTTTGTACTATAATTAGCTTGTTGAAGTGAAGTGACTGAACCTTTGCAGTATACAAGATGAGTGAGTTGTATTTTCATGTGATAAACAACATCCAGCTGACAGTTTCACAGGTGTGAACCTGATTCACTAGACTGCAAAAGAGGGAAAGCTAAGAGATGAAATGTGAAATAATTGAGGCCATGGTGACTTTAGACCATTTCCTTTTTGTGTTTTTAATGGAGAATGCATCATCAGTAATGATCACTATCAAAACCTAAATCAGCAACTCTGCTAAGGACACATGGACCTATGGATGGTGGCTGGTAAAGGATTAAGAGTGCAATCTAAAACTCCTATCCCATGCATTCTCAGTAATGTCAAGAGGGGATCTGGGAAATAAATACCTTTGCCCAGATACATGGATACCAGTGCCACCCCAGTCACCTGGTCTTAACTTTGATCAGTAATTTTCTAGTAACGAGATTTCTCTGATTTCATTAAATAGTCATTTCGCACCTGGAAGCTCAAGGCTTTGCTGAGATCAATGATCTAATCACGTTACCGTTAAGCCAATTGGCTTGAAAGTCCTTTGTGATATCCCTTTACTGTTTTAATGACTTAGTTCAGATTAAACAGGTTTTAGGAGCCAGGGATTAGGGGACACATTCATTGAGGTGGAAAAAGCTTTTTTCTGATGCATAATTTATTGCAAAGAAAGGGAAGGGATTAACAAGAGCCATGTGCCCGCCACTCAAGATCCACTGGTCAGTGATTAGAACAGATGCCTCTGGACTGGAGAGATGTCACAGGACCTAAATGATTTATTCTCTCATTTTCCACTATGAACTATAATTTATGTGTATACATCAATGCATAAAGTGTCAAAACGTCTTGCTGCTACTGAGGGCTCGTGACTCACTACTTTCTTGTGGAAGTGTTGTAGTCAACATTATTCAGCATTATTAACCCGCAACTCCTGACAATGATTTACTAACAATAGACAGCGGCGAGTGATTGCCCGACTCACTGTGAGATCAAAACATCTCACTTTTACAATTAGTATCTTATTATTCCTGTATCGGCAGCTGCCTACGGTGCTGTTAATAAAGTGTCTTTTTTCTAAATAGAATTTACACCTTTTAAATACTGCATTCAACTCCAAAGGGGGAAAAACACATTAGAATTAAATAAAATGAAATAAAATATATTTCCTTTACCATTTATCCTGCAAACCACTTACCATTCTCAGTCTTACTGGGATTTCATGCTGTTTTTATGGACTGCTGTATGTTTCCTGCAAGCAAATTGTGTACTTGTTTGGCAACATGTGCTTGCCCAAACTACCTCACACCCAGCTGGCACACAAGAAACATCTAAATAAACATAATGAAACAGAACAGAGTTACATCTGCCAGAGAAAGGGAATAATTCTGCTGGCGCAAGCTCCAGGCCTGTATCTTTGTGAAGGTTCTAAAAAGTTAATTATGAATCGGAGACATGTGGTTGAATGCTATCCAAACATATTCTTCCTCGCTCTATCCTCCCTGATATTTTTGCACTTTCCTTCAAGCCCTGTTTTATTTCTTTGCCACCGTAGTCCTCCTGAACTTCAATTATGTGTCCATGGGCAGGGGGAGCTATTTGCCCCCGCCTCAAAACCATAACAGCAATAACAGCGCTTCCAAAACACATTACAAAAGACAATAACCATAGACACTGCTGCTATAACATGCAAGGCTACTAACTCACATCAATATAAACATATATTTAATTTAAAATTAAGTTTATTTTCTCTCATAGCTGTTGGGGATCTTTTTGTTTTCTGTCATGTGTTTCTCTCTCTAAAAATCATTCGTAATGCATGTAACTGGCTTGGATGGAAGTGATAGATTTATTAAATGAGAAAGAAAAAAATGTTTGACCCCTCTGGTGGGATGTTTAACACATCCTTTTTTCTCTTTTCTTTTTTCATTCACTTGCTGTTTGTAGATGAATTGGCATTCTGTTGGCCTAAGGACACCAAAACTAAGTTTTTATTGGTTCACCTGGTGCCTGTAAAAGCCACTGGTAGGCTGTTACTGTGTCAGTGAGAAATGGCTGAGTCAACAAGCTCTGACTAATCTAAATGCAACCAAGAGAAGAGAGATAGTGAGGAAAAAAAAAAGAAAAACAAGCCTGAGAGCTTCATCTCCTTTAAATACCTTTCTTCAGTGAAACAGTCTAAACACAGCCCCTGGCTATGGAGGAAGTAGGGCTTATGAGCACCAACCTGGTAGTCCTCCTACTTTGTCTGACTGTGTGGGAAGTGCAGAGTTGAAGTGAATTTATTATATAAAGAAAGGTAGCATAATTACAGGCTACATATGTGAATATCCCTCTGTTTTTACACCAGAATAGCAGACTCGTATATCATGTCTTTAGATAACATAACTCATTCTACATATGACCACATAGTTCCGCCAGTTTAATCTGAGAACACTGAGTACATGTCCGGAAAAGTTAGAGAAATGCTTATTAGTGCAAAAGCGCTTGCTATCTTTTAAAAATGTACATCTCCAAAGATAAGCTTTCCAAGAAGTTTGACAAGCAGGACATGTGACCTTTTATGTTCCGTGCAAAGATGTAGTTGAGAAAATACAGATGTTCTTCGGTTGTGAGAACAAGGACTGCCTGGTTTGATGGGCCTTGATTTCAGCTGCTGGATTGAGATGGTTGGATCAGAGTATGAATAAGCAACATGAAAGCATGGCTCTATCCTGCTTTGTATCAAATGCTCAAACTGGTTGCAGTAATGCTGTGTCTACCTTGACATTGTTACTGACCGTGTCCATCCCTTTATGAGCACCTGTATGTACCCCTCTCCTGATGGTTACTTCCAGCAGGATAATGCAGCGTGTCAAAAAGCTTAAATCATGTCCAAGTGGGTTTTAGAACATGAGCATACATTTGCATGTACACATTTGCACTACAATGTGGTGAAACAAGCGACGTGTCATGAAATGTGCAGCTGTCGGATCTGCAACAACTTTGTGATGCTGTGAAGTCAACGCATTTCTCTAACAGCAGTCCATGCCACTTAATAATGTTTAAACAATGTTTAGGTGATGCTGTGAATGGGAAACTGCTGTTTTAAAGGTCTGATGTTGAAAACTAGCAAAACTTTTTTCCTGCTGATTTGGCATTTTGAAGAAAGCCAACACCTGTGTGATAATTGTTCACATAGTCTCCACTAATAGATGACAACAGCTGTAGTCTGCAATTAGAGTAAAAAGGAAAAAAATAAATGAAATGATAAAGAATTTCTTCATTCAAAAACCCATGAAGTAACAAAATCTAAAGATAGATGTATGAATACATGATTAAAAATAAATACAATAGTAAAAACAATATTTTTTTTAATTTTTTTATTTGTACTCTGAAAACCATGCCTCATAACATAATTAGTTAAGACCCGGCTTAATCCACCACAGGGAACATCACTCAGGATGTAGCGTTAATGGAGGTGTTTTTGCCAGAGAGCACACCTGCTAATTCTGTGTTATCATATACTTCTGGTGATTGTCAAACTACATTATTATGCCTGTCTGAAGAGCAACATACAATGAATGTGTAAACCACTGCACCCAACCTTCTGTCTGCACATGTGTGTTTCACTTTATCATGATTAATTATCACATCAACATGTCCAAATGCCAGTTTTGTGTCCAAGATACAAACATGAGACTGTCTTTGTATTGCAGCAGATTTAAACTCATGTGGTGAAGTTATTAATATATTTTCTCCAACTCATGTCATTGTCCTTGTCATAATGACAGGATTGTGTTAATTGTGCCTGCTTATAAAATGCAGTTCAATGTTGGAGGCAAGCTGCGCTAATCTCATCATCTTAGTTTTCTTTCTCTGCACCACTAGGTTTGAAAATCAACTATTGATGTTCCTTATTACATTAGGTGAGCTGCTTGATGGCAACACACAGCTGCAGGCCGTTTGCATGGATATCCTATTGATCTGATTTACATATATAGAGAGTTTGTTGTTTGTTGCTGAGCAGACACTGTGTCTGCTGTGTGTCTGGAAGTGAACTATTGAAAATGTGACATTCCATGTCACTTTGAAGTGTTTTTTTAAGCAACCAATGAGAAAAGGTTCATCACTGATGTTCCTATGTCATAAAGAAATATATTTATGGAACAGTTTAAGTGACTTAAATAGTCAATTTGTCTCAAATTTGTGATCAAGATTAAACTTGGATCAAAACATGTTCTTTATACAAATACAAAAAATACTTTTAGCTTACAAAATGTTTAACCAATATATATTTTACTACCAATCTGTCAAATCCCATATATTCAAACTAAATTAAAGATAAAGAAAGTAAAAACATGAAGCATCCAGATTTACCTACACTAAATAACAAGGTTTACAAGCTTTGGAATTGCTCCATACTGGATTTAATTTTTGTTTCAGATTCTGCTGCTTTAGCCTGACTGATGGCTGACAACCAGAGCTGGTTTAACACATAAGTAAAGTAACCAGCCGCTTCAGGCCCCAAGGCTGTCAAACAGCACCAAAGTGCAATTGAAATGTTTAAATGTATTGATTTAAGAAAACAAACAAAAAAGAGTAAACATTTATTTGAATAATTTAAATACAAAAAGTACTACACACAAAACAATTTGTACTATTTTCTTTGTTTTTGCATGCCAAATGATGGCGAACTGTTGCAGACTACTGGCTCTGCTTTCCAGTGGACACACATGGCTCTTTTTACCACATTGCACTCAGTAATCTCCAAGGTTCTTTAACATAAGCAGTTAAGGACAAATTAGTGTTGATTTGAAGCTATTTTGTGGTGCAACATTGCATATTTTGCAAAGAGTAAGCTGATTCACTTGTTTAGTAAGTTGTAATACTTTTGGTCAAGGAGTTAATCAAGTAAAGTACCTTGATTACAGAAAGTAAAGCAATATGGTCAAAACATTGTACCATATTCTTTTGAGACACTTCTGTAAGCATATTTAAAGTTGCATTAGTTTGCTGTTGTGATCTTGTGTTTGTTGAAAATGATGCTGCCCTAATTTCATGGCTTTCCGGGGCAAGTGAAGAAATCCTGCCTCATTTGTCTCTAATTTGTTCCCAGTGCACATATGAGAGGGGTTATAAATACATTAGTCCTCCATACCACAGCACATTGGGAGGGATGCTGGGCAATCAAGCAGCTTTCTGTTTATTCATTTTTTTTCATTTTAGCAGCAGTGGTGCGGAGACGGGAAAGCATGCACAGTCAAATTCATGTAGTGTCTGAGCAGGTTTTACTGTCCCAGAGGTAGACTGCTTGTGCATCATTGCCTTGAGCGTTGGACAGATCGGATGCAAACTGGTGCAAAAGAGGAAAACTGGAAGTCACACAGATACAAAACTCCTGTCATCAACTGATGTAATCCACCGGTGGTTTGAGTTAGTGGTGCGGAAACATCAATTAAAACATGACGATTATCACTAAATTTGTCATTAGCCCTGAGGAAGCAGTAACCACAGTATCTGAGATTCTGTCTATCCTTTTACATACCCACACATACAGATAGAGAATATTGCCAGCGGGACTTTACAGAGCAAGAGATAGGTCTGAACTTGTTCACCACTTGGGAGAAAATCAAATCCTGGTGCATTTTCATCAGCTGTCAGTGTCAGGCGTATATTTCTGCCGGGCTGGGCAGGAAATTAGGCTATTAAATTACAGCTTTTCACAAGGCCTCTGTCATTTTGTCCTGCTATTCTACAGATGTTCTATCAAAGTAAGTCATTGTAACCATCTATCTGTCCCCTGGCTAAATACAGTCCTTCCGTAGACCCCAATACAGCTCCGATTTTCCAGTCTTTTGCTTCCTCTCCTCTTTCTATCTCTTTCTGTCACTCTCTTTCTTCCCCTCTTCTGTTTTCCACTGATATTTTGGTTTAATTTATCCCTTCTTTCACTTCAACCGCAAAATCAATTCCAAAGAGGTCAGCAGGGGTCACTGGTCCGGCTGGAGCCAGAGCAAAGTGGATTACTGGTTATCATGCAGGCAACTTGGTTCCCATATTGGGACATCCGTGACCCAGATAACATATCTGTATTATGCACTGTCTCAGAACCAATCACAAGATTTGAAATGTGAAAAAGTAGTGGGAGCTACTATGGCATAAAAAACTCAAACACATTAATTCATACCAGTCAAACCTTATTTTCAGTCCAAGAAATGGGTGTTGGAGGAGTCGGCAGAGGTATGAATTTCAAATGCTGTTTTCTAAGCCAATGCTTAAAACAAAATAGGAGTCTGAAAAGTCTCCTGAACAAGGAAAGGAAAAAAAAAAACAAATGAGTAAGGCTCTGGACTATGGGAATTATTCTCCAGGTAAAGTATGTTGTGCTGCATAGGATCGACTGCATTTGTAACTCACACACACACCTCTGAAATGATGCTATGATCACTAGCACAAAAACACACACATCCAATGTCACGCATATGAACTGATGACAATCCACACATACTAAAGCCCTACACACATCTGAATAAGTAAAAATATTACTGTATGTGACATGTTATATAGCTGATCATAATATAAATGAGACAATATATTCTGTGTATATATGAGATAATGGTGACTTGAATAACTTGTGAGATGTATGTGTAAGAGGTAAAAAGCTGAGCTATAACTCTAAAGGGAGTGGATGCATTTTTTTAGGTTCGATGGTAAAGCATAACAACCAGTAGATGGCAGTAATTCAGCGGCATTTATCTGCCAACAGCAATACATTATATTAAGAAGGGAGATCGCTAAAGGCTGTTACATACTCCACGAGAAGTGAGAAATTTGTTCTTGTTCTCGGGGCTCCGATAAGAAAATGACGTCATTTTGTTCGCGCGGACGTGTTTGAAGACAGTTCTCGA
The DNA here is from genome assembly GCA_037177515.1 of Pseudomugil tenellus. Classification (NCBI taxonomy): domain Eukaryota; kingdom Metazoa; phylum Chordata; class Actinopteri; order Atheriniformes; family Pseudomugilidae; genus Pseudomugil; species Pseudomugil tenellus. The sequence goes on from JBAMHX010000022.1 coordinate 11,894,269, forward strand.
CACACCGGGCTGGCAGAACTTTTTC
>JBAMHX010000022.1:11907543-11943482 GCA_037177515.1 Pseudomugil tenellus
AGACAGCTGATAATGTCACCAGGAAATATGAAGACTGCTGGGACGGGACCAAACAGCCTGCTATTTATGTATGGAATACAAACAAAATATTTTGTGTGGTTCCTCCTAACCCACACATGCATATTTAACACAGACTCTTGCTCTAAAAAAGCAGCTTTGGTTAGTGTTATTGAATTCTAACCCCACATTTTTAAAGACATTATGCGTTCACGTGAGTGTATGCATCTCATATATTAGGTTTTGATTTACATATCTGTCATCTGTCAGTAGATCAGCATGCATGTGCAATAACATGGATCATTATAGAGATTCATATAAAAGGTCAAAGATGTGTTCAAGCTCTGAGGTTGTAGATTAACACGTCTATTCAGTCGCCAATCACACTCATCATCTGCAGCTTATTCAAAGCTCATCTCAGGCAGTATATGTGCTTCCCTCATATGAAAAGCCATCCACAGTATGTTGTCATGACATATATGGCATAGCCCACTCGTATTTCATGGAGTGGAGTTGGTTATGAACATACATCAAAGTCTCTTTCATCACTCCTGCTAATATGGATTTATCTGTTCCATTGGCAGTGATGGGAGGACTGACGCAACTGTTTACAGTGACTGCTTTGCTCCCTCCAGATGACGAGGACTATGATGACGACTGGCGATCTTTGCCCAGCAGACGGCCCGGATGGCAGGATTTATGGCCCGCCATGCCCATCCTCTCCACAAAAAGCATTGTCTAAGGGTGGATCGTTCAGGCTGTCCTTGCTTTATTGATCTCACTCCTCGCAAGTTCACAACTTCCGCGTTCCTGGTGCTTCACTTGACAGGAGAGAGATTTAGTGGAGGGATGAGGTCAGATAGAGGAAGAGAGATGGAGGGAAAGGGGAGAAGGAGATGGAGAGGGAGGGTGAGGCGAGAAGGAGAATGAGTCAAAGGAAATGAGAAAACGGAGTAGGAGGGGAAATAAAGAGAGGAGAAAAGGGATAAGGGAACGAGAGTAAGGAAGTAGAAAAGAGTAAACTCCTTGAGGACGATGCAGCTCTAGGCCAGGTCAGACAAGATTGATACTTGTGTGTAAAACCCTACAGAATTAGCCCCTGGTACAGTGGAAATCCACTGGTAAACACATCCAGCAGCTTCAAACGTGTTCGCATCAATCTCAGCACTCTTGTTTTGCTGTACACAGTGTACACAGCCATACACTCATATCTCATAAGTGTTTGTCTCACTGAAGTGGTCAGTGAACAATCGTGCTACTGCACATTCAATCCAGACATCACAAGTCTGACTTCAGCACTTGTTCCATCAAGTGATTTTGCTTTTAGCACTTGTAGCGCCACAGCAGCACATCTCCTAAATTTTCTTGGCTTTTACAAGATATGTGCACAGATGTGTGAAAACATGTACTGACAGGCAAACATTGTACTCTAAAGTGACACACTGTGTTTGAACCATTAACCTCTTTGTGATCTTTTGGCCATTTTAGTACCTCGAATTCGGCTCTTAAGCTTTTTTTACTGAAAGTGTTAGCCTGATGATGACATTAGAGATGCCAACTCTGACACTCAGAAATCCCACAAGCAATGTGGAGAAGGTAGAGAGGAAACATATGGTACGTAAGACCAAAGCTCTAATGTTTCTGTCAAACTTTGTACCACCTAATTGGGTTGGCAGTCAATGAACTCATGCTGTGTGTGTTGGTGACGGGTGGGACTCAGTGCTCATGTGAGATATTCACTTTGCTTGTATGCAGTGCACTGTACATTTGTTCTCTTAATGTGTACACAATTCATCCTTAATGGCTTCTCTAGTGCATCATTGAAGAATCCACTGTCGGAACATTCATTAGCAGTGCATAAAGAGCTGCTCTTCAGCTCTGTTTTTAAGTCACACTCTGAAGAATTCCACAAAGAAAAAGATCAGAGTGAAACTCCTTTTGGTTGCTTGTGTATCGTTTCATTTTAAAAAGCATGCAGAGTTTCAGATAATGCCAAAAAACTAGGTAATCATAAAAAAACCTGAACAATATATTATTGGAGGAGTAGAAAAGTAATGCAATGTGGCTTTGTTCTGTACTGTCAGCACAGGGGCCTTTGAAAATGAGACTTTTTATTCTTTTACTGAAGTGAATGTATTTCAGACACAGTGCTGTACACATGGGACATGGGATAGGAGCATGGAGATTCGGGTTGCATGATCCAAAAATAAAATAGGTCATCAAATTACCCCAGTGATTGTGTGTACCTGCCCAATTATGATTGATCTTTGCAAGAGAAAACAAAGTGGTGTGTTTTATTTGCATGTTAAAAGATGCTCTTTTTCCCCCCCGCTTACTCTTTCCCAGCTCTATAATTATCTCAAATGTGAAATTCTATTTAGGTATTCATAATGTATTTTTGTGTGTGGGGAGGACACAATAGACAAACACTGAATCCTCTGCCAAGCCCCAGAATTTTCTTTTTTTATATACTTAATTGAAAATCTCATTTGCATAAGGAGAAAATCAAACACCCATTTCCATATATGAGATTATGAAAAGATAACTGCCGGTGTTTGTTGTTCCATATTTGATCTGAACATTTCCACCTAATTGCTAAACGCTGTAAAATGGGGCTAGAGTGTAACCTCCAAACTAATGCTCACGTGGTGACTGGTGTTGTGTTTTGAATCAGATGTCTGAGTGTATTTCTCCTTTCCAAAGTTTGGATGTGCAATCAGTTGGATGTGTTTATGTGTGTGTTATTTCCCCTTTCCTTCACAGAGAATATATATCAGTATTGCTAGCTATCTGCCAGGTTCATGAACGCCAATGCCAACCCCAGCTGGATGCTGTGGTGAAGGAAAGCAGATGCATTAAGCCAACTGTAGCAGTCAGAGGCAGCGATCAGAGGTGTCCTGTTTCACCCCTTACAAACAGCCCCACATACCTAATTTACTTTCTCTCTAACACACACACACTCGCACAAATGCAGCCCCGTGTATTCCAGGAGGACACCATTACAGACTCAGCCTAAGCCTCTACTCTCTACTTGAAGCTCATTAATGCAGCCCCCCAACATGGGCGGACACCGGGAGATTTCCAACCCTTCTCTGATACCCCTTTCCTTCCATTGTTTTTCTTCATTTTACCCCCCAAAAAACTTGCTAAATAGGATTTATTAATCATTCTGAACCATAGATACAATTAGCTTGATCATTGCTGGTCATAACGTACTGCTGTGCTGACACATATCTGAATCACACATAAAGAATCAGCAGGGGGAATTTAGACAAGATGGTGAAGTAAGCATGTTGACCAATAAAGATTTTTTCCCCTTTTAATATTGTTTGTCCTGCAGGAATAAGCTGTTTAACTCGCATGCAATTATTTAGACACTTGGGGAAATGAACATTCTGCCTAGTGTTTCTTTTTCCTTATTCTACATATACTTAATTTGTCTTTATCACATGTCCTTGTAATTACCTTTCTTGCGTCTTATTGTTGAAGTAGCTTTTGTGATGTAGCCTCCAAAGTTCTGTCATCTATTAACACATTTTCTTCAATCCCCCTATGTGTTCAATGCCCTCCTTGAAATGCATCCAGGTTGTTGATCTTCATGTGTTACTGAGAAGATTCAGACCTACAACCTGTGCTTGCTTGTCACAGGTGATTGGGTGATCAGAGCTGTGTGTTTCCCGGCAGAGGTGAATATTGTAACTGGGATGGCGTTATCTATGGATGCACACTGTTTCTAAGCTAAATCCCAGCATGAATGAGCTTGAATTATAAACATGCCTGTCTTGAATGCGCATGTCCTCATGAACTGTACACTGTCTCACTATGACAGCTGTACAAGTGATGACCTCTATTCAGCTGCTAGGAAAGGACAACTGTCAAATTAAATGACATGAGGTATATTTTATTTCTCTGTGCGTCTGACCTAAGCATTTTGCCTCAGAAATATGTGCTATGTATTTTCGTCTAGGGCTCCAGCGCAGGTAATTGAAAAGCATTGCTCAGTGTAGCGTATGCACTCAGACATGCGATGAGGCCACCATTACGGTTCAGCATGGCCTGGAGGGATGAGCAGCAGGAGGAGGAGAGAGGTGGGCTGCGTGTTATGATAGAAATTTTAGATTAACTGGGACCCTAACGCTCCCCTCAATGTCAGTGGGTGAATGTGATAGAGTTTTGTTTATGGTATGAGGAACTGAATATACATATATAAAAAACTTGCAATTTTCTCACCACTTACAATTGTTGGTGTAAGTGGTACAGACATATTGCATAAATGTATTAACTGATTGCACATAATGTTTGGATGTAATTATTTTATTTGAGATAAACCAAAGTTAAGGTGTGTTAAAGTAGAATGTGGCCACAAAGTTCTGAAATATGTCAGTCAACTTCCAAGTTGGTAAAGTTATCCAAAAATAATTAATTCTAGTGATCTAGTTTCAGTCTGTGTCAGAATGATGGTGGTGTTCAGATTTATTCTGTACTGATGTTGATAATAGGCCTTAGTATTTTGGGGCTCAACTGGTTAAATTGACCTCATTAGAATCACTCCCAAGTCTTTCTAGTCGTTGAGCCAGATGCAAGCAAGGCTATTTGTGTAGCACATTTCATGTGCAAGACAGTAAATGTGTTTTACATAAAACATTAAAAGCATTAGAGCGGGATGCTGGAAACATTAAAAAGTACTATAACAACAAACTTTAAAAACACATAAAATTCATGAATTACAAACAGAAAAAAGCTAAAATAAGGTAGATTAAATGTTAGTATGGGGAATTAACAGTTGTTTTACTAGAAAGTTGCAGGGCATCTTTATAGACCTGACATGCAGGGTCTTACAAACCAGTAAACATGTTGACCAGCAGGATGTCATCACAGGAACATGTATGGAGGTAAACCATATTAGCATGATAATTAATGAAAACTTTAACTTTATTACTAAAATTCATAAATGGCTTTTGGCTCACAGGGATGATAAATGTAGAATCTGGTGCATTTCTGTCTATATATATGTAGACAGTAAACTTTGTAAAATAATTTACAGATTTGCTTTCATCATACTTTAGAATAAATGATTTTCATATGGTTGCATTTGTATTCACTATTTCTATACATCCCAAATAAGTGTGATTGCATCAAACAATTGAATCCATATTTACTGTCTCAAGTGTACAGTACATGTCAACCTTAAGTCTTTCTCTTAAATACCAGAGTTTTTTTCTGCTTCAGTTTCCATATGGCCTTCACATAAAATTTGCCGTAATGGGGAGGGAGAGTGAATGCTCAGTGCTCCGTGTAATAAGCATATAATTAAACTCCTCTGACAATTACATCATACATTATCACCCAAAGCCAGATCCATTACTTCTTGCGATCAATGGCATGGCCACAATTGCCCTCCTACTCTGACCACACCAGGGACTGACAGGCAAGCAGTTCAAGCTTCTTTGCTGTTCTGCAGGACCAGTAAGTGCTGTTAGTGACATCCAATACTGAGGGTTTGAATGGAGAGGTAGGAGGGCCTGATACTTAATGCTAGGTAAAGGGGAAGAAGGAAATGGGAATTGGTGGGGATGAGGACAGTAAGGAGGTGGGTGCAGCTACTTGCAGAAGCTGTGGAGTGGAATGATGAGTCATGATAGAGTGAATTACAGTGTGGTCGTCTTTCCTCTGCAGTATCGGAGATTGCAATCTCTAATAATGAAATCCTCAAAGATTAGTGAGGTCGAGCAAAGGCTAGCTCAGTGCTGAGTTGCATAATGATTATGCATTAAACATCAGAGAACTTCCAGCCAAGCATGCAACCTCACAGAGATACTTTAAAACTTTGGGCACATCAACAATTCATATATAGAATATTTTAAAGTTGGTTCTTTCATACTGTAAAGATTGTGCAAGAAATAAAGTTGCACCATAGTATCAAAGTCAGACTAAATCAAAAACTTTCCTTTAAATAGACCATTTACTCCTATGACATATTCAGTAGCACCAATGGCAAGTGCCCACGTGCATGCCATCTGCCAATGAGATATGAAAAAGGGTATAATATTATAATTTTCATCAGTGTGCCAAATCCCTTCTGCCTGTCAGAGTGGTCTGAGCGAAGCAACCACAGGCTTTGTGAATAGATTAAATCAGCCCAACCTCTTCTTGGCTCCATCTGTTTCCCCCCTCTTTCTCTATTTTCTCACTCATTCACTCACTGCCTCCTACCCTGCCCTCACCCCCTCTCTTCCCATACTCATCCATCCATTTCATCCTTTTTTCCTTGCCCTTATACTCTCCTGCTCTTTTTCACAGAAATGATTACATTACAAATCCAGGGAACATGCATTAGCTTGGAACATGCTCTTTCTTCTCCTTCATCTCTTCTTATTTTCTGCCTATCCTTCCAGGAATTGGCCAAGGCAATGTTATTTTAGATTATACAGTTGTTAAAACTCATTTTAAGCTAACAACAGGACATCAAAAGCGCTGAACCCTGCACAGAGGGAGAGGAGGAGGTGTTGATGGAGTTTCTGGGCAGGTGAGAAATGGAGAGGGCCTGTGAAGAAAAGACCTGATCAGATGGAAGGGGAAGATTAGAGAGGGAATTATTAATGGGGCCAAGGGCCCTTTGGAGCAGGCGATTTGTTTGGGGAGGATGCAAAACTGGATGTGGTATAATCGAGACAGAATAAAATTATATTCCGTCTTGTGGTAGAATATAAAATTGGAAGATATGATAGTCTAAAAAAATGTATCCTTTTAATCAGAGAATACAATATAAAAACCCATTAGATTAAGAAGATGACTGAAGTGATAAATGCAATGTCATGATAGCTTGCATTGTGCTACCTACAGCAGAAATGAGCTGGAACAAACCTACTCCGTGGCCACTGCACTTTCTAGAAATATATGCAGCCTCTTTTTTTTTCCGTCTTTCATTTTCCTCGTATGCTATCCAGGTGCAAACAGGTCACCCCAAAGGGAGTTTGAGTGATTGATGTCCAGGTGTCGTGCTGATTGACTTCATGGTTGCATACCCCGGAAGAAGGAACAAGGTGCTCTGTGGAGGGGCAATCACAGTCGCCCAGGACATACTTCATTTCTAGGTCCCTCTCCCCATGGATTGGTCCTGCAAACTATCCACACACCTCGCAGGTTAAGTGGTCTGAAGGCAGCAAGATTTACAGCAAAAACTATGATTCTTGGATGAACACACTTGTTTTGTTTTTGTGTTTGATGGGGAATTTAGAGGTCAGTTGTCTTGAGTCTTGCTTTCCCAGGCGGTTTATATGACCATTGTGTTCTTACATGCAATGGTTGCGATCCAAGGAGTTTCCTACTCTGTATGTCTGTCATCCCGTTTGTACGAAGACTTTATGATGTTATAGCTTGGAATGCACATGCAGTGATTACATTATACATTGTTAGATCTCAGATATCATGGGTATGTAGTGTTATGGGGGAAAGAGATAGAGGCTGCTTGGGCTAAAATGCGATTTCAGGCAAAAAGAAAAAAAAACCTGTTAAAATCATATACTATTATACACTCAAAATCATATGCACTAGATGTCTATGTAGTACTCTATGAACTACACAGGCTTGGTAATGTATTTATATTGGGTTTTCATGTGATGAGAAACAGATGGAGAGTCAAAGATAAAAGGAAAGGAAGTATGAAGTATGACTAAGGTTATAATGATGAAGAGCCAAGACCCAGGAGACCAAATACACATTTTCTTTGCCTCTCCTTTCTGCTCCCTCTTTTACATTTGCTGATTATCCCCTCCTTTTTTCCAGCTGGTCTCAAGATATGTGTTTATTTAGCCTCAGACCAGATTTGCACCAGATCAATCTGTTGCACCACAGAAGAATAACTTCCCTCTAGCAGTTATTGGTCTGTGTGCTGGAGATGGGAGGAGGGGAGGTGAGGGGCTGCAGGAAGGGAAGTTTTAAGTGGCCAAACACAAGCTGGCATTGAAGCCAGACTAATATCAAGCCCATTGCTCACTTCTTCAGCCAGTATCGATCTACCATAATGTATGTTTAGCTGATCCCGTTCAGAACTCCTTTCAGTAAACAGGCCACAGTCAATACTGTCACACTGCGTTTGACTAACACCTCCATGCCGTGCCAGCAACCAGACCTTTAGTGAGTTGTGCTGCATATCAAATGTAACAAAGTGGAGCAAGACATAACTCGAAAACGGTCCGACAACCAGTTAATACCATCCAGCATTAGCTAGTCGCAGAATGACGGTGACTGCTGTGGCACTGATGCTAATGGGTAACGCAGTCCCACACTTTCATGCAGCAGTGTTGTTTGTGTCATCTCCTAGAGCCAGACCCCCATGTGCACCTGCTGCTAGCGGGGTTCATTATGGATTTCTCTAATGGCTTTTAGAGTTTTAATAGCAGGATTTTGCATGGAACAAGTAATAAATCACTAGATGTCTTCCTTATGCCTAATGAGAGCACCCACTGCTTCCCAGACTCTTTGGTTAAAGGTAGGCATTGCTGGCAGCTTCTGGAGTCTGCCTGTGTTTATTCATTTGTATGTATTTATGTGTGTAATAAATTATCTGTCTCATTTATGTGGAAAAACACATGGATTTTGTGTTTTCTTCTTTTTTGTGTGCTTCCCTTTTTAGGGAATTTTGGATTTCCTCAACAATTTGTTTCTCCTAGAAATTGGGGGAGGGGGATGGTAGTGTATTGTACACCTGTGGTCCTAATAATGCTCTACCATCACTCATACCCACTAACTTGGTTTTTACCCTTCCGTTTTCATTAAATGAAACCAAATAAGAAAGGAAAACAAAAGATAATCAAATCTGTTTGCAGCTTTCAGCTGCATATAGATAGTATTTTATTGCCCAAGCAAAATTCCGGTCCTTTCTCAATTTTCAATGGATTCTTTGTTGTTGTATAAAATGCATAGATGTCTGTGGGGTCCTGCCATTTTGTCAAGTCGTAAAAAAATAGCAGTTTACCTTTTAAAACCCCAATCAATATGACCTCTAGAAAACACTTTGGCATAATCAATCACTTTGCTTCTTGTTTAAAAATTCTGTCTTTCAGCAGCAGGTGACAGCATGGATTACTACTAACACCATTCATTCAGATAGCTGCGCCCTTCTGCCTCATTCCCGGCATTACTTTTTGCGCCTGAAATGTTTGATGAAAAATTGAAAGTAGTGTGAAGACTCTGCTCATCAAGCACTTTTTTGATGAATCACTGTTATGTTGGTGGTGTTGTCTCTTGGTGGAATGAGCCGGTTCGATATTTTCACTCTGTCTCCTCCAAAGCAATAGACAGCTGTCTGTTCTCTCAAATTGACTGCAGGTGCTGACTGAAGGTAATAAAAGTGCCGTAGCACTCGCTTATGGGGAGAACAAGAGCAGATTTTGCAAAGGTCACATGCAGAAATGATATAATGTGCATAGCTCAGATGAATAATGCACACTAAATGAATAAAATGATAGGGATTTTTATTCCCTTACATGAAGAATACTCTTGAAGTAAATTCAAAATATGTGAGTTGAAGCCATCATCCACTATTGATTTCCCTCATTGAATTTGTACCAATCACAGCAGAGGAGCTGCATGAAGTGGATGACTCTCAAAAAATCTTCTGTTATGGCAAATATCTTCCAGATAATTATATCAGCAATATTTTTCTAATGGTATATATTGTACTGCATAAAGCTGTAACAAAGCAGCAGATGTTCTCAAATTCAGCTTTAAGTACCAGCATGTAGGAAAATACTGCACTTAATGCTGTCATTTTCAAGGTGAAATGCCTACTCCTACATAATGCATCGCCTCTCTTCTTGGTTTGACAACAGTCTTGTAAATATCGACCCTAAAGTATTCTAATGCTTCTCAATGAATGAAAATAGGGCTTCCTGGAAAGTGAATTCTCAAAAGCAGACCTTCCACATTAAGTAATGTGTGACATATAATGCTATGGGCATGTTGTCCCCTGTACAGCATGTGTACTTTGTCACAAGAGTTTTGAAATCAATCAGCCTGTGTGAGGTATTCACAGTCCAACATCAAAAAGGCATTACTTATCTAAGGTTTTTAATTTCCAATCCATCTGTCAAGTGAGTTGAAATATGGAATCTCATTACTTTGAACAAGTGGGTAGGGGGGACAACATAAATCATTTTATTTTCGTCTTGGACTGACAAAGTCTGTTTAGAGCTGGACCAGAGAGATGGGTGAGAAAGTGAAGATGGAGAGTGAGTGAAAGATCTAAAGTGACATCTGGAGAGGCATACGGAGAAATTATTTTTTGTTTCCTGATCTATACGCTGTGAATTTTATGACAAGGCAATTTAGGAGAGATTCATCGCTTGCTAATGAGACGAGGTTGCATCCATGGGTTTTATGAGTATTTTCTTGGTTTTCTTACAAGGACTATGCTGATATTTTTGATTAAATGAAAGAAATGCAAATCAGCTTACCACAAAACAAATAAGTGGACATGATACCTAGGCGGTTTGGCCTTATTCAGCTTTCCAATGTTAATTTCTTCTCACTCCAAAGAACTCACAGAAGTGCTGCTTTCAACAAATTATTTATGTCATCCTGGGAGGGATAGAGACACAAATGGAGTATGGCCCCCTTTCAATCTATCACTGTGCTATAGGCTAATTATTCATATCTATTACAGACCCTTTAAATTATTCATCTACCAAGATAATGAAAATATGCTAATTAGAGAATTGCTATAGAAAAGGATGCATAACACTCCTTAGCCATCATAATTAGTATTAAGTCATTATTTAAGCATTACTTTGAGAAGTTGAGTTATTACAGTCTGTCAGGTTTTTGTAGAGGAGTACAACCCCAAACTGTGTTTGATGGATGCTGGCATTATTGATGATTGATTTATTGGTGATACAGGTACAACAGGTTACCTTATTTTTGAGAGAAGTGTGTAAAACTTTTTCCTGAGTAAGTCTAAAGTGCTGCATGATGCTGCTCCGTGTAATTTTTGGCCCATGCTGTCAAACAGCTGTGAGCCATGTCATAATATCTGGCAACTTGCTGTGTCCTTATAGATTATTGAAATAATATGAAACAGCCAAAAGAGTGAAACAGCACTTTTTCTGAAACCATCGTCGTTCACTCTGCTGCTTCTGATTCAGCAAAGATAACTCTTCAATCCTCTCTACCACGGCTTCTTTTTTTTAAGCTTATTTTCTTTCTACTCTTATTCACAATTGGTCCAGTGAGCAATTTCCAACAGTGAACTATTCTGAAAGTTTATCAACAGCTCCTAGTCAATCTATTCCTCCTCCTTTGTACTCTGTTCTCTGGGTTCCCTTTCCTTCTTTCTCCCCTGCGGAGCCTGCTAGAAAGAAGAGCTCTGTCATGGCCCTGTGGAGAGAAAATGGTGGAATTCATCCCATGCTGTGTTGGTGATAAAACTCCAGAGCGTGACACATCCAGTTTCAGATTACAAGCAGAGGATTCATTCCTCGCATTCTCCTTGTCACCTCGCCTTCAATGCTGGCATTTAACAATTTGCCATAGAATGATGAGCTCTATCAAGGAAGCTGGCCTGTCTGCAATGGACTGGTTGTTTGTGCAGCAGCCATGTTACATTAAACACATGGGGTGTTTGGACAAATGTACACAATGATGGGCATGCATAAACTCATAGAAACTGGACAAAGTTCATCTCCTACACACATACACACAAGTACATATATGTATGTTTGTGTGTGTTTATTAATATATATATATATATATAAAGCCTGTTTGTAGGTGACCTATATTACAATAAATGACAGTGACATGAAGGAATCAGCTGGTTTGTGAACCTCCCAGCTATGCACTGCGGCAACTGAGGTTGGAGAGAGAATTTTGCTGACTAATGTCTCTCTCTGTGCCTGGCTGGTGCCAGAGCTGATGTAACTCTGCCAGGAAACAGTCTGTTAACAGATATTTGAGTCGCTTGAATTGCCAGCCAAGACTGAGCCACTCTTCAATGGACTTTTTTTCCTCCCCTGATTTACTAAGTCCGAAACATGAGCATTGATAAAATTAGCAGTCAGCAACTAGTCAATGATATCATTTGCTTTTGAAACTTGGGGAAAAAAATGCCGTTATCTCAGTGCAATATTTTATGTGTCATAGGTCTTTCCAGCATCAGTGAGTGGTTTGCCTCAAGGACTGTTATGTCACAGTGTGAGTGACTTTTAAGCATGTATTCATTTCATGCATGTCTAAACCACATTCCTCACATAACTCTTTATTGGCTCCAAAAGCGTCTCTCTCAAATCAGCAGCAAAAGATATGTATACACTATTTTAGCCAAAGCTATTGTACTGAATAGCAAAGTGACTCTATCTATAAGCTTATCCAAGAGTACATAATGGTCTATGTATAAGAAGCATTACGTGTTTGTGTATTAAGACCATTACAGCAATACCTGTTTTACTGGAAGACTTTACTAAGAGACTGTTAAGTTTAATATGTTACATAGCTCATTCACAAAGCCAAAGGATGATTCAGCGAGCACAACTACTCAACTAACATAGGAGACTTTTATTGATGTGTCATGCATGGATTGGGGGGAAACTTAGTGCAAACAAAAGTGGGCATATTTTCTCCAGGTGTACAGATGTGATTGTGAGTGCAGGGGTGAGGTGAGCATGCTGTCACCCCCTCCATACATTTTCTTCCATACTCATTCAAACGATTTACATTCAAGACATTTTCTCACCTCTAGTACACCTTAAGATTTGTTTGAAAAGTTTATCATGAGGATAAATAAAACTATACATAACCCAAGTTTTAGGCTAGCTTTATTCACATACAAGATTCAGCCTGTTCACAGGCAAAGGGACATTTAGTCTGTAGATTTAGCAACTTTTACTGCTTCTGTTTGAAGAAATTGGTCTACTACACACTGACAGGATACATCGGTCTGTGACAGTTTTCAATAAAGAAAAAGACAGAGAAGTGTTTTGTAATTTTCAAACTGAGTGGTACCAAATAAGGGACTGCCTTCGCTGATGCGCTGCAGTGAGCAGGCTTATCTTTATTTGAGTGTTATCTGTCCAGATGCACTGCCAACAAGGTTTGAACTAAGGCAGGATGTTGAGACTTCAACAGCTCGCCCCACATTACCCTTGCTCATACAGAGCCAAGCTGGTTCTGAAAACATTTGAACACAATAGGCCTTAATTTGGATAATCAATGGGTTATGTGCAATACTGTGCTTAACAATGATGAACCCCAGTGACTCTGACATAACCTCACTGTCTCTCCCTGACTAGCTAATAGTCAGCAAGCCTCATCTCTCTATTGACCCCTTGCCCATTCTGTGGTGAGTTATGGTACCTGAGCGACTGTCTAATGCACCAGGTCCTGACACAGAAAAATTTGTCCAGAGGGGCCAGTCCAGGCCGACTAACGATACAGATATTGTTAAATGATGGGGAATGTTATTGAGAGAAATAGACTAGGAGAAAGAGAGGGCTTATTAGAGCTGATTGCCTCATCATTGTATAGGCAAACCCTATGGAGACAATTCCTCCAGGGTGAATCTGTTTCAGGATGACTTCATTCTAGGTGATGATTGCTGAGCTGTTTATGGACTTGATGTGAACACTGAGTCTGAGGGAAAAATTTGTTTTTGGCTAGCTAATGCACCACTTAGTATATCATTCAATCTTTATTGGTGTGCTTCACAAAAAAGTTTTTTTTAAAAAAGATGGAGTTTAAGGCTGAAAGATTTTCCGCCATATTCTCCAAAGCTCTGTTGTTTTATGTGCTCACTGGCAAAATGAACTTCAGACTTGCAACCTCAGACTCACGGTAGTATGAAGTCTTGCAAACTGCTTCAGGTAACGTGCTTTTCCTCTTGAGTCTGGCACTTTCTGTCTCCTGCTGTCAGTGCTGAAGCCAGCCCCTCCCCTTTTCCACCGCACTCCTAGTCTTCTCCTTCAGTCTCAGTATCTCCCCATTACCTCGTTTTCCCCTGCCCTGAGACAGAGGACGTGCGATGACAGAGGTGTCAGCACGGGTCACACTGATCCTCTCCCACCGCTCTTTTCCCACTGGCTCTAGAGCTGATACATTCCTGCCTTCTCTCAGTCCCCTCCAATCTCCTCCTGGTGTTCTCGGGAGCCACATTCCTGCCCATCAAGAACTCTCACAATCTACAGTTGCGGGGTCTTGTTACACTGAAATGTAGTGGAAGACAAGCCTGTGTGAAAGTTTCTCTTTTCTAATCCTCCATCTTTTCTTCCACTCATCCAGATTAGACTTTGTGTCTATCTTTCTCTCGTATTTCCCCCTCTACCTGCTTATCTCATCTCCCTCTCTGGTCATTGTGTGTGTCTCTATATTGTTTCCTCTCTCTCTCGGTCTGCATTCCTTCCAGGCTAGCTAAGTCGACCTCATTTGTGTGATAGATAGATGCAGTGTAACAGGGTTTGAAATATTACCTATCAGGTGCCACAAAGCAAGAGCGCATGTCTTTTGAGGATAAATCAAAAAGTGTCATTTAACTTACAATCCTAATGTTACATTTTGTTTCCCTTGATTAAATTCACAGTTCAGATTGAATTTAATCAAACTTTTATATATCAAATATTTCACAAGAAAAAAATAAAAAGCTCTGGAGAGTTTCGCACAGCAAACAACATGCACGCAGAGTTTCTTGGAAGCGTGATTGTTGGCATCCACCTGATTGTTGAACCAAAAGTATGCAGAGTCATCCATCCATCCATAACTACATATTCTGTCAAGGGTCACAAATGCTTCACTGAACCGCTCCCAGCATGCATTAGGGGAGAGTCACCGGGCTCTGACACGCCTAAGAAAGATAAACAAATTCACACTTATATTCACACCTATGGGCAATTTAGAGTTTCCGGTTCACCTAACCTAAATGTCTTTGGACAAGCTGCACGCACAGATTCAAATGGAAATTTATTTAGAACTGTTTGGAGCAAACCCCCGGAGGTGGTCAATAAGGTGCAATCTCTGGTTCACTCAATTTTCTGTTTGATAAATGCATCAGTGACTTTCTTATATGACTTTTAGTTTATTTCACTGGCTAAGCATTTTTCATATGACTTACATCCAAACTTGACATATGTCAACATAAGTAAATGGCACCAATTCTTTCATTACACTGTGCTTGTGATTAATTAGAAAAAGTGTTATTTTAAAGTTGCTACGTCAACCATCATGCAGCCAAAGCCCTAAGAATCGTATTTCTAGAATTGGTGAGAAACCACAACTGAAACCCACACTGAATTTAATTGATGATTAAATGCAGCCAGCAGAAATGCTTATCTTTATGATGTATTCAGAACAAAAGAAGCCTAATCATATAAGAAGACATGAAGAGATGAGCACACAACACACATCCCTGTCAGTTAAAAATCTTTCAGCGTTAGCTATGAATTGCATGACTCTTTGTTGCGACAATCAGCATTGAAATTCTCC
Source organism: Pseudomugil tenellus (assembly GCA_037177515.1). Taxonomy (NCBI): domain Eukaryota; kingdom Metazoa; phylum Chordata; class Actinopteri; order Atheriniformes; family Pseudomugilidae; genus Pseudomugil; species Pseudomugil tenellus. The sequence continues at coordinate 11,923,006 of JBAMHX010000022.1, forward strand.
CGACATAGCTTGGAGCAAGAATCAGTAGATTTTATTTTATCACTGAATGACAGCAGTCTAATGAATAATGGAGGACAAATTTAACGAAGATTCTGTAAGGTTCCCAGAGCTCTTTGATGACAGCTGTCATCTACCAAGATGGATCTTTGAAAAGGAGCAAGCATGAAGAAAAGTGAGAAAGAAATATCTACTGTATCTGTTCCTAAATTTCAGCTTATCACAGAAAAGCTAAATGCAAGCATTAGCTGTCTTATTTTGCTAGCTTATTAGTTTGATTATTAGAAGTGTTAGTGGATTCGTGATGAATTTGAAAAGACACCACTGCTATTAGAACGGCTGATTTACCATTTAATAGAGAAAAATGTCCTTTTTTGTATTTGTATTTTAATTTTAATTTGGCAGTGTAATAAGTTTATATGATGTGCCATTAAGGCAAGATAAATTTTATGCAAAAGGAGATGTAGCAATCTAATAAAACATAAAAGCGAGACAGAAATTAGGAAGGTTAAAGCTTATTAAATAGTCAGATTTTAAAGTTTTATGCTCCAGGTGTGTGCCAAAAACAAATCAGAAAACATATTAATATGAATGCTGCAAAAATACTCAAACTGCTACTTTTTCAGTAACCATGTGGTCTGAACTGCAAATTTGCATATATCACAATTTGACTCTTTAGTTAGGATTTAAAACTTGGCCCTTGTATCAGATGTAAAATAACATAGAAAAGTAATCATATTATAGAAACAGGATCAGAGTAAGATGTGATAATGGAAGCCCAAATGCAACTATATAATGTTAATTGTTTGACAAAACAATTTCAAAACATGTCAGTCTGTATCTGTGTGTAAACTTTGTACTGTTGCCATCAAGTGAGGAACAAATCCAATTATTATTCTACAGAATTGGTTTATTGTTGTCAAAAAAAGCTAGTGTGTTCTGAAGGTGTTGTAACTTACCCCTGAAACAGTGAATATCCTTTATACCCTGTATTTGATTTTTAAATAACATTTTTTCCAACTTCAGTGACTTCAACTCTCCTCTTTTCTTCAGCTGTTATAGTGGGCATGTTTTATGCATGAAGTAAGTCTGCATGTATACAGCTGTCCGAAACTTTTTTTCAACTTCAATTTCTCTTACTCCATTTTTTTCTAATATTGCACAGAATCTTCCTCGCCCAGGGCAATATTAATGCCAGTCTGACAGCTGGTATTAAACAACAAAGCTAAAATCAGATTCATCCCTCCCCACGAGTGTTCACTTTGCTAAACTTGCCATTACCTGAGGGAGATGAGAGGAGTCTCATTTTAGTGGGATTTCAGAAACGAGAAAACCAAACCTTATATCTTTATATTCAGTGTTTCAGATTTAATCTCCCGCACACCTTCTTCTCTTGGTTATGAAGTAACTCCTGCCAAATATGTTGGCTCCTCTCCCTTGGCTAATCTCACATTATCACATCAGACCTGTTGTATTGATTTCTAGGGAAAGTAGTCTTAAATTGCTCTTCCTTTGTCAATCTCAAGCTTGTTGCCAGGCAACTGAATGACCCATCTCTTTTGAAGCCCCTTGAACCCTTGCTCCTTATCCTATAAGCCCGAATACACACACAAAAATACACATGCTCAATTACACTCTGGATATGGTGCCCCCGGTAAAATGCAATCTGAGAGGACTTTTTTCTGTTTAAAATTTTATGCTAATCTTTGACGGTGACAAATATATTTCGCCACTTGTAAAACTATTATTGAAAGTAAAGAGTTACTTGAAATGTAGCACACAAAGGGTGTTTTAAAGTGTCACATTAAGAGGCACGTCTGGAATTTTGATGCATGATAAAAATAATGGTGCATTTTAAGATGGCAACAGCATGCTGTCTGTGATAATTTAATAGCATGACTGCTACGCTTGTGGCCTTTTTGGTTAAATATTGTGTTTCCCATTGAAAGTGATGACTGTCAAGCCAAATTCTGTATAGAGGATCTCATGCTAAGATAAATTGTCGCTGGTCTTTTTCAAATATTCAAATGTAATCAGTCAAATACAATTTGTCATATTAATCGCATTTGGACAATGCTGTTCTGCCTTCTGTGCTCATTTCTCATTTGTCATTGCTCGAACCTTTTGAGAAAATATGGAAACTCTACACATTCTGTCCTACATATCCAATCTTTAATAAACTAGTAGCTAGGACAAGTTCACCTGGGGCACCAAATACTTCAAAACACACATGAAACATACTAAAATGTTTTGTTTTTTTCTAACAGATTTATTCTCCATGAGCTTGTTGGTTCATCTTTCTATTCCATTCCTCTATCACTTCCACCATTATTCCAAACAGAGTAGTGACAAATAGATATGGATTGAGGTTTTAATGAGAAACAGACAGACAGCGGCGGAAATGAAACACTGGTTGCCCATACAAATTGCTGTAATAACCATTTCTACATTAAAGCTGTTGTAATAACTTATACGTCACTGCTTTATTGAGGTAGAGAGGGAAGGAAAAAAAGAAAATAAATTTCTATCTGCAGTGTTCTGAATTAATATCTCATTTTGGTTCTGCATCATCATTTTTTGCTCTCATTTTTAAAAGGCGAGGGATTACACACTAATTACGAATTGCATGGTGGGGATGTCTCTGTTGGTGATGAATAAAAGTCCAGCTGCTCACAGGGAAGCATTCCCATTTCACAGAGGGAATGCTGCTCTTTATCAGTCAAGTTGGCTTCACAATTTGGAGGATAAGGACTTTGTTTGTCACTTTTTTTTTTTTTTTTTTTTTAGAAATTCTTCTTCGTGGATTTTATCTGCAGCAAAAAAACCTAAAACTAGACTTTACTCACATGATAGAGGCTTGAATGCTGTCGCTGTATCAGTGGTTTTGATCATAATTCGGGCATAATTGAAACAAAGGTCCTTCTTGTGCTCATCAAACGGTTTCTGCATTCATACACTACATTTCACAAGTGTTTTATCCATCCAACCCTGCTCATATTCAAAATACAAATCTGAAAAGAGAATTATTCACCGTCCCATCGTTCCACTGGTAAAATCGCCTCCTTTTAGAAATGATTCGAAATGCAACTGTTTCTGTTTTGTGTGTGTGTGTGCCTGCGTGTGTGTGTGTGTGCCTGCTTGCCCGCATGACAGCGAGGCTGCAAGTGATAGCCTCAGGCTGCACTCTTCGGTATGTATCAGATCCAGGCCTAATGAAGCTGAAAGCCTGGCAGTTGTGAAGCGCATCTGCAGAGCCAGAGTGATGGGCATCTCATTCTGCTGCTGTTCCCAGGGGGTCTTCACAGTGCTGAAGACCCTTCTCACTGTGTGCATGGTGCCCTTGTGTGCCCATGCTGCAGAGGGCCATGACACATATGTTACGGATGCCATCTGGAAGGTCTGTTTGACTGCCGCTGTCCAGGACTGGTGACATAACTGAATATGTTTTAAATTATCCTGGATTTATTTTCACATGTAATCCCAAAAGACTAATTTAACCAAGTCTAGTGTTCTGATATACACCATTGCACTCCTGAAAAAAAGAGAGAGCAATGGAGGAACAACATGATTTATTATCCATTTTGCTTTGACCTCTAACTCTGTTAAAGCAAGGGCTGTCCCATAGAAGCATATAACTAATTAGCCACCAAGAATAAGGCTGCACATTTACACCTGGAGGTTTTTGGTAAATATGTGGCACCAAAACTACTCATTTTGGTTTATGCAGCAAAATTACTGCTTTTGTTTTGTATTCCAACAGCTGATTTAGGCAAAAAATATCTTTAGCCATTTGAGAGCGATGGCTCTGTTTTAAAAGAGCATACTTTAATTATAGTACTTTTTTGGAACCAAAAAAAAGTTACATTTGTTTAAATGCATCATTTGATCCGTAAATGTGATATTGGAAAACAAAAATAAATGAAGATTAATGCTTCACAAAATGTGAGCGGTTTAAGGCTAACCTAAACAAATAATGTAATGAATATGAGTTTCCTTTTGCAAAAATGCAGCATTGGCTCTAAACCTCTATTTAATTGTAGTACAAAATGTAAATTTAAAAAAGCCAACTGTGATAAAGGGGACATATAGAAGAAAAGAGAGATGTTTTAAGTACAGACAGTGCACGGAAGGTCTCCAAAATGGCCATTTTGTCACAATTTGGCACCATCTTTTTTCAACCTCCCTAATTGGGAACCTTAAGTTTTAGCCGGTTCAAAAAGTCAGAAGGTTATAATAATATAATCAGAGACAAAGGGATGTTTCAAGTTACTTTATAATAAAGTAACACACAACTTTAATTTTACTAAAACACAATACTATGCTTACATATAAATTGTGCCCAATGCCGTTTGGATGCTGTTAATATTTGGTTGCAGAACAACAATCACAGCAGCTTTATTCTCCTGTCTGTTAACAATTTCTGCATTTCTGCTGCTTTTACACATTGTTACATATAGATATCCATCATTGAGTGGAAAATTTTGCTCTCGCCAAAAAGCTTTTGCAGCATTTAGCCCGGGACTTGTTTAGCTTAGAACTCTGTATCTTTTTATTTGAAATCGATTGATCATTATTCTTATACATGTTCAGGGTTATTGTCCTGTGCAAAGTCCAAGGATGTTAGGTTTTCTGATACTGTTTGATAGTTTTTCATTTTTAAAATGATTTACTAGTCTTTCATTTCTCATTTTTACATATTTAGTGCTTCCAAAAGCAAAACCTCAAAATTTTAAACCTTAACTACTCTGGGCTGGATCTTCCTTTTCAAATGAACTCCATTTAATGACTGATAAATAAACCTATATGCATTAAATCCTGCTGCAGATTGCAGCTCTGCTGCAGATTGTTCATTGCTCCAGGTTAGCACAAAGCTCTTTAGATACCTTATATACTGTGTTTTCTTTTCTTTGTCAACTTTTCTTATTTAATTTCTCAGCACAACTTTTAGGAAATACTCTGAAATATCTTGATAGCATTATGACATATTAAAAGTGAGATCAAAAAGATGTCTTAAGCCCTTTGGAATCTTTCTTATTTTCTTTATGATAATGTTTCAGGAGTTGCATGATGGAATAGTGGTTAGCACTGTTTCCTCACCAGGACAGAGAGTTGCTGGTTCAAGCCTTAGCTCAAGGGAAGGTTCAAACAGTGCATATTTCACCTGTTTTCCCCATGTTAGAATGGGGTCTATCCGGGTATCCTACTCCGGCTTCCTCACACTGTCCAAAGACATGTATGTCCGGTTGATTAGTCACTCTATTGTCCCTAGGAGTAAGTGCAAGCGTGAATGGCTGTTTGTTCCCCTGCGATGGACCAGCAACCTGTCCAGGATGTTCCCTGCCTCTCACTTGCAAATTGCTGGGATGGACTCCAACCCCCCCTCCCGACTCTGATCTGGATAAAGTGCTATAGAGAATGAATGAATGAAACAATAACTCAGTTTAAAGTTTCAACATCCGTACGTATTAGTTGACATGCATAGGGGATCTTTCTGAAATTCATAAGAAATATCAGTGATTGTTTTCACTGAGTATCATGTCTGTATTTTTATCTCGCTAGGGTTCAGTATCTTTCCCTTTTGGATGATTTATTCAAATATTCTATATTCATCACATATTTTATAATCTCCTTACCATTATTCCTGAATATATTTTCTTACTGTATAAGACTCCAAACAGCCTGTGTATGATTGAAGTGAAGTGGGGAGCGTCACAGCCGACATTAACTGATTGCAGCTGTAATTAATACCAGCATGTAGTGACACATGACAGACATGATTTTAAAGAAGGTGAAACCACTACTTATTCAAAGGCTGACTAATGCTGCTCTTTTCTGAGTGGAAGCAGCAACTGTGCCCTTTTCATTTCTCTTGTTCCATTTTTATTATATTTATTTGATCTTTCATGTTGACATGTTCCAATATCCAAAATCTGGGGAAATGAAATTACAGGCATTAATATGGCAAGTGTGTCCCAAGCAACAGGGCCAGGCCTGGTGTATGCATACATCTAAATATAGATTTAATAAAAGTGGCCTGAAATGCTTACGGTGCATTCTACAGCTCTTCCCCACTCCCTCTCTCATTGTGCATATACACATCAAAAAACATGTATAAATGAAAGAAAGTGCTGTAGCTCAGTCTGGATCTTTCTGTCTGTCTCTGTAATGAGAAGAGCTCCGAAGAGAATAAAGTCCGACCATTTGCTGTTTGAGCTACATTAACCACAGAGCCAGAAGAGATGCTCCTTGGTAGATTTCATAACAGTATTATAATAAAGAAGGGAACTCTAACCAGTGCACTGCTGCGAAGGCATTTAAGCAAAATGACTAACTAATTGGCAAATATTTTTTCCTTTGGCTTCTCTGCTACTCTACCTTATTGCTATTGTTTTCTGTTTTACTTCAGAAAAAAAGTATTCTTTTTCTTTTCTTCCAGATGGCTTGTGTTTTTTTTTAAAAAAAAAATAAGATAGATGATGAGAAATTATATCAACAATGGTACGAGAATGGCATGTCAAAACTAACAAGAAAACCTGCAACTAAACAGACAGGCAAGACAGGACCAGAGATGATGTATTCACTCCATCATGACATGTTGAGAACATCTCACTGTGAATGTGGTGCCAGGAAGCTTTACCATCAGTGTGTTGCTCATTCAGTTCATCTGTCAATTAGTTTAGATTACCTCATAGGAAATTAGATTACTACCCTTATGTAAAGGTATTGTTTGTCAGAATTTGCGCACTTGCAACCTGGTGAATTCATAATAGTTTCAGGGGGAAAAAAATCTTTTTCTCTGAGTTTTTATGTGGTTTATTTGCTGAGTCTGCTGGCAACCAGTGATTCTGCAACCTCCAAAGGGTACAGTGAATGGTGTCTGACCAACTGTCTTTTACTGGGCACCTTCCAGTAGATCCTAATTACCTTTGGTTTTATGGTCAGACCTGTGTCAGTGCCCTACTCAATCTGTTCTTTTAAAACATGGTCTGGCCTTGGGTTCAAGTAGGGGAGAAAACACAGCACACTGGTTAATCAAAGCATGCAGGATCAACCTCTGTTCTCAGAGGAGTCAATTCAATGACACATTTTCACCTGGGACACATTCCAGTCGTCTGAAGTTGCTTCCTTTTCTTAATTAATTTCCTCATATCTTTCACCGATCTCCATCTCACCTGATTTATTTTACAGCAGAAGCTGATAAGACTTAAGGCATCATTATGAATCAGACAAATTGGTTGTGCAGCATATTTCTTTTTCTTTTTAGGAGGCACATTGTATATAAAATGAGCAGGATAAAAGGCAGAAATCCAGATTTGAGTGTGACTCCCAAAACAGTGGAACACTGATGCTTCAGTGGATTTCAGCATGTAAGTAAGGCGGCCCTGAGGTGTCTTGAACACTATTCTTCTTAAAACATTTATGTAGAATATGTTTTCTTAAGTGTAATGTTTTTGTCTCTGCTGCTTAATTTGGTAAATGTTGCACTTTTCTTCCCTCTTTGGACCTCCACACTGATACACATGCATGATGGTAAAAATTGCATGGGTGGCACTGCAACAGATTTTTGTTTATTGCACTTATACTTGTATATACATATACTTAGTGCACTTATACTTTCTAACAATTGTTTTTGCAAGCAAAATGACCAACATCCTTTACAAACTAGAATCTGCTCATTGTAGAAAAAAAACTGTTGACACTGGACAGGAATAAAACTGCTAAGCTCTAATATATTGTTAAAACAACCAAATTTAATGGGGGCAGTTGATATAATTTTAAAGGTAACACATTTGGAGCAGCAATTTTGATCTTAGAGGTTATCTAAATGCCTTTAGTGTCTCCTTGGTTGGGTTTATTAGGGAAGTAGCTAGCTTACTATGAGCAGTAAAACAATTACAAAGACTATTTCACGGGGAGCTTCTATAATCGTCAGTGCATGCTGGGAGCCTCTATCAGAGCAAGTTTCATTTGGACTGAAGGAAATTCATTTGTGGTTTATAACTCGCAATGTTGCCATTAGTAACTGCAATCAGAGATTTGGAAAATAGAGGTGAAAATTGCAACAACATGCAAATGAAAGCTTTCGAGCTTGAGTAAATGAACAGCTTAAATCATCCAGTGCATATTAAGTGCTGCCTGTTAAGGATGCTTTGTTGACTCGTGGTACTAACATAAAAGCTAAATTTATACTTGATAATTATGTCTTTTTAGAAAGAAGGATGACCCCTATCAGTCCCACTAACTTTCCTTGAAGTTAGCAGAAGTCTGCATTTACCGACAGACTTTTTCAAGTAATGCTTCTTAAGGAAACTGGAGCTGGCTGGCACCAGTCCACGTGCAGTAATCTCCATTATGCATGTGTATATTAGGCCGTGGTGTTGTTTTGATGAAAGCATAACAAGTCATAATGAATGGAAATGAATGTATGTTTTGTGGGATCAAAATAGCACATAATTACACTCTTACCCCTGATGATACAGGTATGCCCTCGTCTAACACCACAAACATCGGGGTTCCTCCTACAAATATTTCCTTGAGGTTAGTTTGTAAACAAATTAAATTTATTAAAGGGGGGCATGACTGGAGGTAAACATGCTTTGTGTGTTGGTTGTAGTCTGTGGATGTTATTCGACTTAACATGGCAGGTGATCATACATTAAAGCTGGATGCTACTGATTATTGTTGGTTTATATGAGATTTTCCCTTTTAGCTCAGGTTTTATCGTATTTAGAATATCATTTTGCTGATGATGGTTTATGATTAATGAGTAAGCACTACACACTGATAGACACAGCTATTAGGGCTAAAAGGAGATATGACCCCACACCCACAGGACCCACAGCAATTAGTTTTAGCCAGATCAGAGAGTGCTGGCATAATGACCTGATTCTGGCAGCTTATTCTATTCCTGAACTCTAATCGTGGTCGCCATGGACATCCTTCCCTCATCCCTCTCTACTCCAAGTCTCTCCCTTCTGGTCTTGGGATATGAATTAATGGAATAATATAGACTAATGTGAACATTGTGGGCCGAGTGACCACTTGCACTGGGCTCTCTTGCTTTAGCGAGTACAATTACACAGTAAGTTTGATCGGCGGTGATAGACAAAACAGCAGGAGCTCATAAATATGGATGGAGAGTCTGAGAAAATAAATTAACAGGGCCTGGCCTCTCTGCTGCCCCACTTAGACTGTCAATTACGGACCTGACAGGAGCCTTGTGAAAGAGCCACACAAGGATGACACACATATACCCACATACACATATGCAGACACGTGCACAGTCATTAAACTGCATTTGAGACCATTCCGGAGCCATACAGTAGTCACCTGCTTCATTATCAGCAGGCAGAGTTCATGCTTTATGACATGTATCAAGAGCTTACAGTTACTGAGTAGTGTCAGGTGCTGCACTAAAGGCAATACAAGGGCTGATTTTGGAGGGAAATAAGAACTTGTCATTGCCACATAAGGTGAATATTTGTTACATGAAGCACGTTCCATCTTTGATTCTTGGAATCTGCAAAGACATTTTTCTGGTGAGGGCAATAGTTGCAAAAGACCAACGAAAATCTTACATTGTCACATAGCTTCACATAGCTCGTTGCCCCTTTTCTGTAACCGGGTCACTGTTTTACTTGTTTCTTTTCTGGCTCATTTTATAAAGGTGACAGTTAATTAAATTATGCATGCTGGGAAGATGAACACATTATAAAAGGGCACACGGAGTAAGGATAAACAGTCAGGGATTGAGGACCTTTTAGCTCACGTCGGCACACGTGTCCTGTGTGCTCGTGTTAGGTGTGAAAGGGTCAGCCCTGTAGTTTTGATTCCAGCAATGAGCCACCGCCTGATTTTAAAAGCTGACTTTAAAAGTCATTTTGCAGAAAGGACCAATGTAAACTTAGTGCATATCGATATAATTTAGTTTGTTTTGTTTGGTATGTTGCACTTTTTCTTGTTTATTTAAAATGCAAGCAGATACTCTATACCTTGTATGTGTTGAAAAAAATCACATACAAGGTTTGTTTGTATATGTATATGTTTATGTATATGTATATAACACAGTGTGTTCAGGAACTGAGAAGTTGAGGATGTACAGCAGTTTTTAAAAATATATTTTTTCACTTCTTGCTTAATTCAAGATTATAAACTCTTTAACACTTAGAAAAGCTTTGTTATACTTAAAATGCATCATACATTTTCAGTGATTGACAGGTTTGAACTGCAGGCACTTTGGCACCTGCCCTTTTTAACACAACAATTATTGTAATATATCTAGACTGTGGTTTGATGTGATGCTAGATAAGCAAGGCTTTCCCTGTAAAAAGATGCCATTTGGATGGCCCCATATGGTGCATAAAACCCGTACATATCTTTTAACATCAATGATGCCCTCCTAGACTAATTTAACCATGCCATGTATTCCAATGCAGTTTTATTTCAAGCAGAGAATCTCTGTTTTACAGCTCAGAAGACACTGCATTAAGGATCTCCAACAAGAATGTCACACTTTCTGAGATCCCCTTAGTCGATTTTGAATAAGCTCAGACCTGTAGATTGGAGGATACACTAATGAAGTGTGTTCAGTGACACTGGCTCCAGTAGTGGCCCAGGGGCCATTCAGTCATTTCCACTACAGAATCATACCTGATTTATATTCACTCCACCTGAGTGCCTGAAATCATGCTAATTTAATACTCCTATTAAATCATGTTTTTTTTGTTTCAGAGATGTATGTAAATTTCATTATTTGTTTACTGATTGTGTATACTGTTGATGTAGAAATACACAAATTCTTCGTGTCCACCCACTATCTATTCATCATACCAACAATTGGGTGGCAGACACAAGGACAATATATTCGTGAATATCGGTTTCTTGTGTGTTTTTGCTATGTACATGTAGCTCTGGTAGATTCAACATCCATTTTAAACAAATTCAACATGCAGAATTGCTGAGAGGGGCTTGCTCTGATTAGCCTTTCATCCCAGCAAATGAGTACATAAAAAAGCAAATGGCAGTGGCAATCTTTATTTCTGCAAAACAAGCAGCATTTTAACAACATGTGAGAGACCAGCTCTGTTTGACATTACCAAAAAAGTGAGAAAACACACATTTAATGTCTACTTTGTTTAAAAAAAATCTTGGGATTATTCTGGTTTCTGTTGCGATATAATGAACATACTCCTGGCCTGATTAACACTGGCAAGACATGTTTTCTTGCGCAGGCATGGAGTGTGTGTTCTGTTGAGCAGTTATCTTTGCACAAATGTTGGACTCCAGGGGACATGGCAGGGGGGGCTTTTTAACTCTGTTTTTTCATGTTGGTTCAGTGTATTGTAGCTCTATGGGGTGTTCCTTTTTATGTCATAAAACTGACCTGGTGACAGTTTGACTAAGTGGCCTGTTCCGAAAATTTTTAGAATCTTACGGTAATATCTAAGGTCTTTTATACCTCTGAATCAGAATCTCATTAAGTATATTAATGACTAATTCTGACTTCAATGAGGAATTTCACAAGTTCCTTTTGGGTCTGTAAGTTTCAAATAACAAGTAAGGTGTGTGGACTAACGAGCTGGCGGAGCATTACACAGCACATAAAACAGATGCTGATGATCTCAGGATCAAACAGATGGAAACTTTTAATACCCATAAACGGTGTGACTGTGACTTTTACCTGTTGGAATCTCACTTTAAATGACATTTTCTCTGCATTTTTTTGTTTTGTTGCAAGGGGTCTCTGTTGTCAAGAGAGAAAGTGATCAGTGACTGCCAATAGAAATAAATGCATTATTAAAGGATTGACAAACTGTGACTGTCAATTTTGTATGATGAACTCAATGACAGTTTTGTGAGCAACTTACCTGGTTTGCATCAAGTATTCAAGTTGGTTTTTTTTAGCTATTACCTTGCTTACCAACTGCATTTTCGACTCAGTCGTAACACATTGCGAGTTGCTCACTTGGTACGTTACAGGAAGTGATGTTTATGCCTTTAAATGCACTGAGAGGCTCAATTGTGCACTTTGTAAAGATTACCAAAGTTCACTAAAGGCTATGTTGTAAGTCTGGAAGACAGCATTGTTGACTGTGTGCTGTATAGATTGCACCAGCTACAATAAGTTTCCATAACAGGATCATATTGATTAGAATTATTGATGGAATACAGTATATTTCACTGCCCTGTGGACAAATTCAATTCTATTGATGTGAACATGTTGAAAGTATCAAGTGCATACCTATGTCATGCTGGATGTAGAAGAAGCAGGGAAATGTTTTAGAAGCAATTATTCAAGTAAATTTGGACAAACTATTCAAGACTGGCCATGTACAAGAGGTGAGAGAGACATTGAAGTCCTAAAACCATTCTTGCTTCCAACACACTGCAAGTTCCTCGTGTCTGTTGTTTAATTTAAAAAGTCACAGAATTAATGATGCGTCCAAACCAAAGAAATGTCAGCTAAGGAATTTTTAATATCTAAAAGATCTACTTTGTGTTTGAATTCATGGCCAGATGGACCCATTTTAATAGCTGCAACACAAGGATAGATTAGTGGTTAATCTTGTTGAAGAGTTTCTTCTTTCACTCGGAATCATTCCAAGAAACAAGAGCAGATTTGAAATCCATCCAAATCTAATTAAAACTCTCTATACAAAAGGCTGTGCTTTTTTGACAGTTTGATTGGAGGGATGAGAGGCATGGAAAGGGAGAGCCTACTGTAACCATTTCACAGGAGACTCCATGCAGGGTTGCTACTTGGAGGGGGTGCCTTTTGTTGTTACTGGAGACAGATAGGCATTCCTGATAAATGTGAAAATGTGTCAAAACTCAGGAGGGAAGCCGGGAAAGTACCAGAGGTAAATTTGGCCTACTTGAGCATCATTACAGCCATTGTGTGGCTGTCAGTATATTCACTCACATTGTACTGTGTTTTTGCTGATACAGCCCTTGCTTAGTAAATTAGTTCACCTTGGAGTATTGCTGTTCACCCTCCACTTGTCTAATGCTTTCTACATTTTTGTGTTTCTTCTTTTTATTCGGGACACTTTACTTTTTACTTTTTTTCCCATAACACTGAACTCATAGCACTCAACAGCACCTGAAATAATCATAGTTGAACTGCAGACTAATAAGTAACTGGGCCTGAAGCCATGAGGTAACATGAGAGATTGTCTGGCTTCACATGGAAAGGACTTCAAATGCTGTCTGACCACAGGCAGAAAAAAAAGAAGAAATCAATATTTCTTTACGGGCCTGGGAGACTTGCTTAATGCCCTAACAACATGCTTTAGAGCATTGTCTGTCCTGTAAACCTATCGGATCTCTGCAATGTTCAACTCTGCCTGGCGACAGGCCCTCCCAGGCCCCCTTACTTCCCTGTCCCAACACTTGCAGCCCCCTGTCCCATCCCTTCCAACCTCTCATTCGCCAGCTTCCACAGGAGCAGCAGCAGAGCTGTTAGCTTTGTTAATGGCTATTGTTATGAATGAGGACCTCTGCTCCTGATCCTTCATTGGCAAGCCCTGGGCAGGCAGATGGATAGGCTGCTACTTCTTCTCTACTATCAGGACAGCCCAGACATTGGGCCATAGACTGGCGGAACAAAGTAGGAGGAATGATGCCCCAGTGGGGAGAAAAAGGGTGAGGGGGACCAGAAAGGCAAAGAGAGGGGACAAAGGTAAGAGATGAGGGAGTCGAGTCAAGGAAGAAGGCGTCATAGACAAAAAAGCCAAATAGGAGGGGGCAAGAGACAAGGGTGAAGGAGCAAGGGAGCAACAGAAAGGAGCAGGTCTCACCTCCCCTGAATAAATTTGGATCTCAATTGAAAAGGGTGTAAGAGAGGAGTGTGGCTGCTGTCTGTGGCAGAGGCCTATATTCTCAGCAGCCTATGGAGAAGAAAAGAGGAGGGGTGAGGGGCATACACCGCCCCGTTTCTGGCCCCCTGCCGAAGCCCCCACCCTTCACCAACCCCACTCTAGCACCCCTGCCTAGTGATGAATGGTGGTACTTGCTGAAAATGAAGCCTGCTGGTGAGTCTTGGCTCAGGCTGGGAGACCGGGGGAGACTGCTTGGAAGATCACGGGGACAAACTCAGCAAAAGGCTGCCCTTCAGTTGCCCATATACTTCACCAAGATGGCATAAATACGGTTGGTACACAACCACAAAAATGGTTAGTTAATAAAGACCTGGAGCTCAAGCATATGCTTCAGCTTTTCATCATAAAGAGATACTTAGACAAATTCTGACTATTTGTTTTTTTCCAACTCAGAATTTTGGGTTTTTCCAAAATTCCGGGTCTTTCCAACTCAAAATTCTGGCACTCAAATATCACACTTGCAACTTGTAAACAGCAACTGTTACCATATGACTACATACATACTGTATGTAGTGAATTAGCCCCTCAAAGCCTGCACATTCTTCTTATGTCTTACCAAATGGGACAGCTCTCTTCAGCATGTATTGATCACAATCCCACCATCATAAATTACAGCATTTGTTACAACCACAAAGAAAGAAAACAATCATAACTTGTTCTAATTTCTTTGAATCTTCTATGTACTGACGACATCACAACATTTCTTTTTCTTTACATATTGTATTCTCTCCAGTGAAACATTTTTCTCACCCTCTTCAGTTTGCTGTGGACCTTGTTGTAAAGCAGACCTGCACTAAGAAAAGAAAAATGGATGGAGAGAAAAGTAGGAGGAGATATGGAGAGAGCCTGGGGGCTGGCCTCTGTCCCGGCTCCCCCAGCCTTTCTGGATCCCAGCCATCTGCCACAGCTGCTGCCTGGCTTTAACTGCCACTCTAATTGACAATGAACCCAGAGCCCTGTGATAATTGTGGCTGCTTGGTGACTTGGGCAGGTAATGCCTCCCTTTCAGGATTTATCAGGCCCCATCTGTTCCTCATAGTGCTATATGTGGCAGAAAAGGCCCCCTGCCCAACCATCAGCACTCACCACTACTTCATCCCCTTCCTCCTCCTCCTCCTTTAGTTCATTCTCCCCATCGCCTTTCCATATATCTCTCACAAACACACACACACACACTTATTTTGCCTATATGTGCTTTGTCATAGAATTCTACACCGTAACGGCTCCAACCCCCCCTCTAGTTGTTGTGCAAATATTAGGCTTTTTTTTGTGACGGGATGCTTATTAGAGAGCAGCTCCATGACCTCAGGGAAGACCACACCCACCAGAGGGCACAGCTCTGAGGTTACGATTGTTTGTTCAATCATTAACTAAAAATAAAAGACTCCTTGCGGTTGTTCGGTCCATCCCCTTTTCCTGTGTTATGTGGGATAAGAGGAGTGTTGTGTGCAGTGTGTCAACAACAACTGCAAGAGGCGGGGAGGGGTATAACCTCATCCCCTTGCCAACACCACACCGCCTCTGCTCCATTGATTAGACGGTACCTAACTTTCTCACGAGAGGGAACAATTGAGATATCTGCAGCGTTAGCAGGTGTTGTGCCCAATGGTGTTTGATTATTGCACTGCTCAATCTTTATAAACCCCCCCCCCCCCCCTTCCACATTCTGAGCTTTCACTGTTCAACATTACGCATTTAGCATGCCAGAAATTGTAATGCTGATAAATTGATTGATAATACTCAAATCATTCTTTATGTTCACATCCTTTGTAATTGACATTTCCAATATGCGAGCTAGGAGTGTGAATTGTACCGAACTTACAAGCCTGCAAGTTAAGCACTTTACTCCTGTCATTAAACAGCTGCTCATCAGATGTGCATGGAGATTATTACAGCAACAGACAGGCTTCACGTTAGCACCAAAATCAGCACTGAAAGCCAGTCGGAATCTTTATGTAACCATAAAGATATGGTCTTAGATTGTGCTCCGTCTGAAGATGCAGACAGGAAGCACACAGCACTACGGGCAGTGAAGGCTGTGCCAAATGCTTTTTTTCTGTTGCCAGATTAATGTCAGATACTGGCAGATAACAGGAAAATATGTCAGCTTTACTTTCCAGAAATGGACAGATCTTGGCCATGTGCTGCCTAATTGTGGGCAGTGTTTTACCATCTGTCAGGACTAGATATAATTTCAGACGGTGTGATCAGATTTGGTACACATTTGCTGTCATTATCTTAAATGGAGGGTATATATATTTATTTATAAACATGATTTGAGTTGGGTCTTCACAGGTGAAGTTCAGCCTGCATGCTGTCGATCTGAGCATAAGCCAAAGGGAGTTTCATTGTTAAATAAAAGACAGAGAAGCTTCAGTGGTTTGTGTTTTACCCCCCATTCTCTGTGGTTTGTTTTCAACTCTTGTTTGTACTTAATTATTGAATGTTGCTTGAATTATTGGTAATAGTATTTCACAATTTACACAGATTCAAGCATCCTTCTATGTTTGTAAACTATGCATAGAAAACATGTTTCACAAACCATTAAGCTCCCAAATTTATTCACACAAATAAAACCAGCCATCTGTAATTTAGCATTATTTCAGTGCATTAGGAACAGAACATTTAACTCAACCATAATTTCAGGGTTTGAATTAGAGCTTGGATGAAAAGGCACTCTAAACAGGAGTGCTGTGTGGACACTGGATATCACACAAGAGTGAGAAAATGTCATGTGGAGAGTTTATGAATATGAAACAGCTTTGCAATTGAGACACAGAAAAGCATTCAGTGTAGCTGATGTTCTATCATCCAACTTGGCTTGTTGTGGAGAAATTTATGTGCGAATATGGATGTGATGTAAAAGCAGGTAAAATCTGTGTTCTAGAAACTGCATATGCAAAAAAAAGACTGGTTTCCCCTTTCTTAAAGATTATTTGATGAGATTGCTTCATTAAAAAAGAGAGATTTCCAAATGGATTTGTGCATCCCTTTCTTATACCTCATCACTGTCGAAGCGGAATTCAGGATTTGAAGTGCAAGGACATTAGTTTAGCTTTAAAAGTGTCCACCCTCAAGGTTTAGCAGGAATTCAATACCAAAACAGCAAGATTTCTCCATCTCTTAAACACTCGCAGACATACACACAGACGCACTCAAAAATGTGTCCTGCTGACAACTCGCCCCTCCTAATCCCTCCTCATCATGGCTTTCTGAGCCCTCGGGGTTCCACTCATTTGGTGGGTGTTTATATGTGTGTGTTGTGTGTGCCACAGGAAAATGATACTGCTGTATTCCTTGCACAGGTGCAGGTTTGTTTGCATGCAAGTGTTTTCTAGTTGGCTAAATTCAATACCTGTTTTCAGCACGCTAGCTTGCAAACTAATGTTTGTAGTTTACAATATTAAATCAACACCTCCTTCAGTTTTAAAATCGTCTTCAACTTAATGATTTATTAATGCAAAAAAAAGTGCAGTTGGAAATAAAATGAAGAGAGTATGCTCCAAACGTCAATAGCACACTTGAACTATATCACTCAATGCTTACTGTAAATTCTAGTATTCACAATTGTGAGACCCTGTATGCCATTAGATCATAATATATACTCTGTTAATGCAGACTGACAAGCTACATACTGAGTATTGGGATTTGATAGTATTTAAAACTAATGAACCCTCAACATTGAAGCTAGTAGGTGAAAACGCTTGATGAATTTGCCATCATTAAGTCAAGAGATGAATCATGGTTTAATAAGATTGACATGTGATGTCATAAACATGCTGTGTTTCTGTCGTATTTTAAGGCAGATATGTTAGTCAGGTTGGGTTTTTATAAAAACAAGTAGCATTTTGCTTCATGTATATCATTCTTTGAAAAATAAAAATAGGATTCCACAACAGCAAAAGATTGCCAGACATATAAAAAGAGCTATCATGTATTTTGTAAAAAAAAAAAAAAAAAAATCCAATTAATGCCATGGTTGGAGAATTATGTTACTCATCTTGGTTTAAATGCGTATTTATTAAAATGTGTTTCATCTTAAAATTACTTCTAGTTGAAATGTAATTTTTTTCTTTTTTTTTAATCAATTATAAATCAAATATAAAAATGCATTATTATTTGACCAGCTGAACTTCTGTCCTTTAGGAAGGTGGCATTGTGCAAGAATGGTTTTTAGAAGTTACATGCAGATGATGAATGTGTCAAAAAGGTGATTAAGATTATTATGACAAAATCATTCCCCATGTAGATTGGAGGTTTCATTATATTATCTAAATATTATAAGGACACACAGTTATTCATTGTCTCAAAACTACTAGTAAAGAATGTTAATATTATAAAGTTGTCTAAAAGTCCTCTTAGCACTGCATAACTAATACACTTCATCAGCTATGAGCTACTGCTAAAATGCACAGAAGGTGCTATTTTTTAAATACTATGATATTATTATATAAAAACAATGTGCCAGTTGACTTGCCATTTGGTGTATTGTTGTGCGTTGTGGCAGTAAATGGATCAAATTGAATAGAAGCCATTAAAAGTAGCACCTCAGCTCACAGACATTATAGGAAAGCTACCACAGCCATGGTGTTAGTTATGCTCTTGACTTTCTTTTATCGTATCTAATCTAGTGGAAACTAAACTCACAGATTCAGCAAGTACTGAGTTCTTTTTTTCCCCTGATTTGTATCACAAGTAGCCAGTTCAACATTTCAATGCTGAACTGAAACCAACAGTGGATCAGGAATGTATTATTTTCTGGATTATTTTTCTTTGTTGTTGACCCTCAGTGTTTTCTTTATTTTCCTTCATCACACCACCAAACCAAGCCTGGTGCACATATATTGTTGTGTAAGTATTTCTTTTAACTGTAATGCTTGTCTTTATTAAACACTTTAAGTATTAAGCTGTGCCTACTTACTAATGTTGATTAGATAAATCACACGAATATGTATTTTCAAGATATTTTCTGAGTTTTCTCAGTTAGTGAATTGTTTCAAACTCAGATTACTGAAATTATTCCTCAGAATATGATCATTTGATGATTGTATTACAATTCTTTAACATAGTTTTAATTATTTTTTCACAAATAAATCTCAAGCAACATACTATAATCAAGACAGCAAAAGGTCCTGCAGCTGGAACATTCTAGACCACGACAGACATATTGGAAGATTGGTTCCGACAGATTCCAAGAACAAGATCGGCAACATCTGTCTAGAAGAGTGCAGTCCTAGGAAGAGCTATGATGCATGCAAAACTGAGGATATCAGCCCTCTGCTATATTATGAAATGTTCAAAGGAATAAACTCAGTTTTTATCAAAGCTTTGAGCAAATGAGTTGGGTAATTAAGCAAGCAAGTAAAAAAAAAAACTTGAAAATCTCTGAGTCATGAATGAGGACAAAGGCAATGACGTGATCTTAATCAAAAAGACAAGAACATTAAAAATGTAGCATTGCTCAACACAGGCAAAGATAAGAATCGATTTGGGCTGCTGCTGATGGTTATAACCATTAATTATTGAATTAGATCTCCATTATATTCTATAAGTGCACTGCTGCATCTCTCAAAGGGAAGGAACAGGAACATGGGAACATGTTTTTGCTTAAGTATACGTCCCCTCTGTTCCCCACAACACCACTACACACACACACACACCTCCAACTCTTCTCCATAATGCCCTCCAGCTACATTCACACTTACAACTTCTACATGTAAACACAGCATACTTGTTTTATTCTTGTGTCAGACTTTAGCTGACTGGCTGTGATGCTTGATCTCTTTGACATTTGTCTTCGTCTTTCCGGTAAAACTGCATGTGGGTTGAGCATTACAGTGCAATCGTCCCCATCTGCTGCTCCCTTGTACCAAGTACAGAGTCCCATGTGTTGTGATCCCGTAAGTATGTAGCCCATCAGGAACACCATATCCCTCTAGGTACATTAAGGCAACAGGCAGAGCTTTTTTTTTTCCTGAAGTATGAGGCTGAGTTATCTCCTGCTTTGCCCTCCTAGGATGCCCCGCTTAGGCAGAGGAACTCCCCACTGACACACTGGCTACAGGGGCTCTGTGATTAGCAGTGCTCCCCATACTCTGAGGCTGTCACAGACCAGTGATGTGGGGATGGATGGGCCTGGATTAGCACAGAGGAGACCACAGCAGTACAACACTTCCAACAGCTAAGGGAGTATTTGGGATTCTGGTTACTTTCCACTAGAAGATTGGGTATAGTATAGAACTTTTACAGCACAAATGTAAGTGTTTGGGTCTAACTAATGATATTCGCATTAGAATTAAGATTAGAAAGTTACTGCAGTGTTTTGTAAGATATGTAGAATGAGTGATGTAAACATGAAACACATGGCATTATACCATTAATAGCAATGATTTAACAACATTATCAGTGATTTCTAAAGGTCCAATATTTTCTATAGATTTATGATAGATTTATTTTATGGCACAGATTTATGATAATTTTATGCATTTTAAGTGCGGCTGTAGCTCAGGTGGAAGAGCAGTTGTCTTTCAACTGGAAAGTTGTGAGATTGATTCCAGGCTTCGCCTGACTACATGTCGAAGTGTCCTTGGGCAAGACACT